>OX101803.1:23422321-23804216 GCA_944452935.1 Rhogogaster chlorosoma
AGTTTGTTATTCTTGTTATTATTATAAGGATGATCCTTTGTCCCGGTATGTTAAACTTGCTATTAGGTGTAGCGAGCTCACGTTCCAGTTTACGTGGTTGAATTTAACCTCGCCGGATAGGTGAGAACGATACCCACCTATACGCGCGTATAGAAGAAAACCCGCGTCAGCTACGTAAGTCTTGAAAGGAATTAGAAAATTTAATTAAGTCCCTCGCCTTCTAGGAACTCTTTGATAAACCTCGAAAGCGCGTTAATTATCGCTTAATTAAGACTCGGGGATATGATTAGCCTGTCTTGAGGCTAAATCAAACCGAGTTTACACGCCTCGCAATGCGTTATACATAAATACATAAAGTACTTAAATATGGAGTAGTTCATCCTCCACGACCATGCAGCCTTCGGATGGATCTATACCATTAACTCCAGGCTCCTCCTCGGCTGCTCTGGGTATCTATAAACGTTATAAAGCCAGATATCTCGTTTCTCGTAAAAGGATGAAAAGTTAAAAACCCCGTGCTCTAGCATCCAGCATCTAGCCTGATTTTCTATGCGTATCGTTGCTGCTGCTGCTGCTGCTGCACCGTCACGCGATCTGCCAATTAGGTAAAATCAAGTCGTCGAAATGTCGGACTGTTAACGGAGCTTATGCTTATATTTATACCTACGGTTTTAGTCGCACTGTATAAACACGCGAAAATAGACAACTCTCGTTAATATACTACTTCGCGGATTGAGGATGTGAAAAAAGGCAGGAAACCTCGACTTTATAATCGTACCCACTCGACTTCTCTGTAAATTATTTTCACTTTGAACGATAATCAAATGAACATTATTGACGATTAGTCCTTTCATTTCTCTATAAGACCTTCTGCGATTCCATAAAGAGATACTTTCGACTAGTCGTTGGAGGCAGCTGTCACTCTGAGATATTCTTCTGCGGGAAAATACTTATCGAGTTGTCCTAGAAAAGATTTCTGTCACGAAATCTGTCGCAATAACTGAATATTGTGTCAATTCGTGGTCAGATTACGTAAAAAATTTCGTCGTTTTATAAACTACAAACTGCGCGAAATCCTTCCAGATATTACGAGAGACAGACACATCATGCAACTAAACCTCGATTACGAAGAGCCAGTTTTTAGATTGTCTCTAAAGGTGTGAATCACAGTCGTCTTTTAACGACGTTGCTCTGTCGCATGTAGGCATTTACTGACAACTAAAATTAGAAAGAAAAATAACAAAAAAAAAACCGAAGTCAAGTGAGACGGTGCTCATTTCAAAAACTAAAAATTGTACAATAAAAGAATTGCAAAAATTACAAGAATAAGAGAAAAAAAAAAAGAAATTCTACTCGAGACTGCGGCGATCATTAAACGAACAGAAACTGTGGAAAAGAGAACGAGAGCTGGCGTCACTCGGTGGAATCTCGGGCTGCAATTTACAAGCCACTATCGTAACTCGTCAGACTATTTGAAAAGGTTACATAAGCTAAGTTAAGCAGGTTGAACCGCGTTTATGGATAGTCCTACACGTATGCGTGTGGAGTAGAGCTGTGGACACTGGACCACGAAAGACGAGACATTTTTCATACATACTTTCTCTAAAGTTCCTGCAGTAGCACAGACATGATATCGTATGCATGGATCTGTGAAGAGTAAATCAGGTCAGAGTCTGTGAAGTGTATAGTGCACGTATACATGATCCTCTTCAAATAAAGACTCGTGTGTACAGGGGAGATGCATGTGTCTTCCTCGATGTAGGTATACTAGTAGGGTAGGTGTTACATTTCCGTTGCAGCGGTTCAGTTTCTCGTCTTTTCACTGCAGTGCTACCTGCGATGGGCTAGCTAAGAGTCCTGCCCAGATATCGTTGTATCAGGTGTTAATTTTCACTGTGTGTATACGCGCAGTCGCGAGTTGCCGGCTACCTACTTCTCTACTTCTTTACTTCTCCACTTCTCTACTTCCCCGTCGCTAATACGAGATCGGAAACATAGTTACGTCCTTGACGAGTTACGAGCATTCCATTTGCTTCATAGTTATCGGGTCTGATCAACGACATGCAGACCTGTACCGTATTTATACCTGGCAATAATAATTATGTTCGAAGATATATGAAATAGGAGAAAATAAAATACGGGATACGAGATTTATTAACATTCACATTTGTTTTTTTTTTTTTTTATTCTCGAATCAAAGTTGGAGCTGCAAGGACGAGAGTCAGAGGACTTTCTGGTCTTTTAATACACCGACGATGACGTGTTACATGTGGTATACCGAGATTAGAAAAATGATACGTAATTCAGAGCGACTTAACACGGCGTATACTGGACTTTTACGTCTTGAAAATAAATTTCAATCCGAAAATAATCCGCCGCAGTTTAATCAACGCATCGGAACGAAAAGCCCGAATCTTATACTCACGTAGTTTCCCTTCGCCGGGTCCGGGATAATCTAGCTTAAGGCGGTGCATCATCACGTTTCGATTTTATTATTCGTAGAATCGTGCCTGGAGTGGTGACAAATCGACTTTTCGTGCCTCACCTCCCTGTTATTTCCGATTCGAAATAGGTTCGATCGCCGCAAGTCTTGGTCTTACCTTGACACATGCAGGAATCCCTCGGCCACTTTTTGAAATCGAATACTTCTTGTTTGATGAACCAAGAGCGAGTGGGTATATATGCTGGATTCCGAGAAATTCGCATTACCAGGTAAAGGCACTGGTTACTTTTAATTGCACCATCGAGTCAGCGACGACAACGAAGCTGTTAATCGCACCGGTTCGTAGGAATATAAGAGAAGAAACGAAACCATTTAAAGTACTTCAAACCCAACCATAATCGGCGCGCTACCTACGTACACCTATCTACCTCATGTGTGATGGTGCACTTACTCACACACAACTACCTACCTACATATATATATATATATTGTTCCACGAAGAATTTAATACTCGTTCTTTGTCCTTGCGCGACCGGCTCAGCATTACTTTTTGATACCGTATAGGAAAAAGGGAAGAAAACGAATGAGGAAAAAAGTGTTACGAAATTCCTCACCCTACAGTAAGTTCCCGTAACCTGACCGAACCCAAGTTCACAACCAACTTAACGTCTCAACTCAACTCGAAAAAGAGACACTGACGAATGGATGGGTATACTGTGCGGAGGATAGGATAGAATTTGTCTCAATTACGTATGCAAAATAGGACGATAAACAGTTTCGGATAGATTCAATCGAATGCTCGAATCAATTTGTCAATGAAATATGTATAGGTTCAAAGATTGAGTCTCGTTATCGGTCATTAGTCTGCGACGAGAGATTTGCTCGCTCTTCCTTCATCGTATTTTATTTTTATGACCCTTATCGAATCAGAGATCAATTTAATCTCACGCGAACTGACGGATATGTAGCATCAAGATTTAACTTCCGGATTCTTCGAGTTTCTTGATTTTCTTTTCTTTTCATTTTTTTTTTTTTATCGAATCTGCATGACTTTCTTTAATTCTGTACAGGTGTGACATCGAAAGTATATAGGTACACGAGATGATTTCCATCTGCTGATTTGGTATTCGCCCTTTGAATAATAAATATATAGAAATTGAATGATGGCTACCGGTATAGGTATAAGTATTATTTGAAACTTTTAGAAATTGAAGAAACCTTCGTTTCCCTGACATTAACGATTTCTAATAACCTAAACTAAACGACGGGCTAAATTCAACGCGTATTATGACGCAGAATTCTATCGTCGATTCAACTCTGAACTCTTTGACTTCGCGGCCCAGAATCTTCTAGCTGTCAAAGAAAGCGACTCGAACGAACTAGGACCCCGTAAGTATAGGTGTTTTCTTATTCGAATGACACACTTACAATTAGAGAGGATCATTATTCTCCCGCAGTTTCAACTACGTGATGTTTGTACGACGACGATATATATATATATCTGTGTAAACAGATTCTCACGTAATTATCTGGGAAGAATTTACTTTCCTACGATCGTTTCCTATGCAGCAGTAAAAGTTTCCTGCGGTGCAATTCATTAGAAACGAAACTTTCGACCGAATTTTTTTTGTTTTCAGTTTCAACAATATTTAGGATGCTTACCAGCCCCGAAACACTTAGTTATATTCCTAGCTGCATAGTAGGGTAAACCTCCGTCAATTTTCCTAAACACATTTATTTCGCAATTTCGCAACCGCGCGGTAGCTGCTAATTATTTCGTAAGTTATTAGCAGCAACCTTGTGGCTAGCAGAAATCAGTTTTAATTATTATAATAGGCTGCACGGTCGAGTATGCTAATTGCTTTTGCTCTATACTAGCTCCGCAGTATCTGAGATACGTATCAGAGCGAATTCCTAGATTCCATGATGCGACCTGCCGAAGACTTCGAAGTCTCTTAGACTCACGTGTACGTGATTTCCGATATCTTTCTTTTTTCTCTCTCTTATGTTGGTTGGGGAGGGATTTGAGAGAAATCTTCGTGGCGAGTATCCGGTAAAGTGTTGTCGTGACATTTTTGATCTGGTTTATCGACGCTCAGCAGTAAAGTAGACAGAGAAATAGGTCTAAAAGCGTCGCGACGCCCTTAGGGCGGGTGTCGATCCGACGTTTTCAATATACGCTTGTTTATTAATGTTCTAACGACGCAGTAAATTGCTTTACAGTGTCAGATACAAGGCGACAAGATTAATGCATACGTCGCGACTATAATACCGGGACGTCTCGTACATTGAATTATAGAATAATTAAGGGTGGAGAAATTTATGCCTTGTTAATAAACCGCAACAGATAATCTAACTCTAAGCCATTCAAATCACACTTTATATTTCTATCCAATTTTCGTGTCGATCGACGACGAATTTATCAAACCGTGCGTCTTCGGGATCCACGACAGGACAATAATCGCTGTCGTTCGTAAAAGAAAAGAGAAAAAGAAGAAAAAAAAAAACGCGTTAATTTTTCACTCAATAAACTCTGCAATTAAGTTCAATCATGTTATAACATTGTTCAAGGAAATCTAGCCAGTGTAGTATATTCGGCAATTAATCTTCCAGTAGTATTTACACTGATCCCAACGACCTCTAAGGCGTACCATTAGAGAAAACGAACGCCATGGTGCCCGGTGAACGCGTGAGAATCTATAGAGACTAGACTATCTCGTCTTTATTTATTTCAGGTGCAAGGCGAAGCGTTCATCTCGCGGAGATCATAGGGTTGGATAACCCCAAGTTGCGAAAGATTTTATCGAATTAATAGAACCGCGTTTTCTTACTCTCGATTAACGCGGCAATAAAATAAAGTAAACGCCTTCATACGTCAGCCGGCAGCCAAAACTTTGATCAATGGTCATACGGAAGGGTCAATATTTTATTACGGAGGTCGGAGGCAAAAAGTTTAGTTAAATAATGCAGAGCGTTATTCAATCTCTTCATTCCGAACTCCGGAATGATCATTCTCCCGACATTTTGGCTAGACGAGAAATAATTAGGTATACTTAACGAACGAAGTTCTTTCGACGCCCCGTGGTTAGGCTTTTGACTGTGTGTATATATATACGCGGTTTTAATTTATGTGTGAAATACACTTTGGGAAGTAAGATATGAAATTTTCTTACTGGGAAGTAATTTCGAGCTCGTAAAACGAAGTTATTCAGTCTTTAAATGAGTTATTTTGAAAATTATTATTCATCCACAGATTTACGACCATTTCAGTTAACCCTTTGCCCCCTTATGACGCGCGGAAATATACAACGCGAGGATATACCTCGCACGCGGAATATCCTTCTCGCATTATATTGTTCGCGAAAATTGATAGATAATTGTAAGAGCCGAAACGTACGTTGTGGGAAATTGCGAAAAAATCAATCTCCGAGGGAACGGTATACGTACGGAGTTGATCTGTTACATATTTCAGATCCTGTACCGAGAGAGGCGACAGGCTATACGAGGCTTGAGATAGCCTGTCGAGCAGTTAAAACTAGTCGGGTATCGTGTTTTACTTAAAAACCGGCTACAGAAAATTCAGGTAGTGTTAATTAGCCGACCAGAATGACGACATAACAGCTCCAGCTCTATAAAGAATAAGTGTTTTAAGCTCGGAGAAACAACTATCGTAGTTTCTCTAGTCTTATACCAATCCCATGATTATTATACGCCCAGTTCGCTTGGCGTTATTTTATTTCTCGACACGTCTTTAACCCGTACCTAAGTTCCGCAACCGGGGCCGTGTCTTTGCGTGCAAAGATCCTAATTTGCGACTATATACCCGAGTTCGTTGACTCCCGCGTTCTTGGGGTGATACAAAAAGATTCTAGGCCCCGAAAAGAGAAGAGGAAAAAAAGAAGAAAGAAGAAGACAGAAAATGATGTCTAATAAATTATTACGTCTAATCGGAATGGCAAACACAGCCCCGCGGAAGATGATTAGGTTTTTTATTCCTTCTATTCCTCCTCTTCAAACGACTCATCCGACAACAATACCCGGTTACTATTGTTAGCGATGGGATTTTTCGAATGCCTCGAAAAGCTGTTTGCGTTATTCTTCGGGCTGGCCACCCGCGGGTATTCTTTAATACGTTTTCGAGCCTCCTTATATTCCACTGCGTATTGACGATGGTAATTTACGGCAAAGAATTAAGCCGTGAGTTTCGTACGAGTGATCTTACCACGCGAGCACCCAGGTTTGGTCATTCAATTGATCGCCGCTATTTCCCACGACTCATACTCGCATTATACCTGCATCTAGTCGCTCAGACCGCGATACTGTACAATTTTTAATTGGGACGTGTAAAGTGTTAATTAAAAACTCATTAATCGAACTCTCCGTATAACTTTGTCATTATTTTTATTCATTTCTGTTTCAGGTGAGCCTCGCGGATGAAAAAACAACTCGCAACTGTATAATAACCATCGATCGAACCTCCGTGTGGTAAAAAAAAAATATTTGTCAAGATTTACTCAAAAGAGAAGAAAAAAATGTATGAATAAATAAATAAATAAATAATCTACCAAAGAAGTAAGAGAGGCGAGAAAGGAGTGACTCAGAGGACCCGATCCTAGTCTCCATATCGCATGGACCACTGAAGGTAGGCGCCTGGAGATGTCTGGCGGGCAGTAACGGCCTTGAACTCGTCTCAGACGGGGTCAAAAGTTATTAACTAGAAATACCAGTTGGCAGCAACGCCTCGTTCTTCCCTATAGCTCGGAAAGAAAATTCCTCTCGATCCCTCGAAGGGTATATATCGCGAGGACCTGAGACGCCGTGATTTCATTTGGAACGATTATTTTTCCTTTTTCAAGCATTCTCCGTCTTTCTTGAAAGGAAAATTTATCGCCACTGCAGTCTCACCTCGATTCAAGGCGACCTGGTTCGGAGGTCAAAGAGAATATATTCTCCACCAAAAACATTACTCCTACGATTAGTCGTGTACTTATTTTTCGTTCAATTTTCAAGACGAGATCTGAAGAATTTATCGTGTATCGCGTGCATTCAGAAGCTCTTTAAACACACCGAGATGAAAAGAACCGATTAACAGGATTGTCAGGTGGAATGTTTTTAATATCGATATTTATTTCTCTCAGTAGACAGGGAGTATACCTTACACGAATTTAATAACGATAAGCTGGAACGGTTTTTAAAAATCGAATTAAAATCGCCTCGGTATACACCGCGTACAGTCAGGTATATATCTTTTATTTTTTTCATCCCAAAATCGTCGTCAGACGCTTATGAATCACCATCTCCAACCTGCCTGCCATCGGCCTTGCCTGACTGCCTGCTTCAGCCCGGAATTCTCCGAGCGATTCTTTTTATAGTTTACGGATGCATGTCCCGCGTATTTTTGTGTCGCCTTAGGCAGCCCCCACGCGACAGCAAAACTTCTCCGATTCCTCAGCGAACTGTCCGTTTAATCGTTCGCGTTTCTTCAATCGTTTCCAAAAATCGCGAGAGATTTACTCGCCTTTGGTAGAAGAACTGCGACGAAGTCCTTCGACCGTCTCATAAAGCCAACAGATCTGGGCTACCGGATTTTCTCCTTCCCTCAATCTTGGTTTTTTCTATTCCGAAAACGAGCTTCCACATTTTTTTTTCCCCCTTCGTTTTAAAGGCAACGCCGCGCGCGGTCATATGTCTGGCGCTTTCAGGGCTTCGATCATTGTCTCTTGGAAGGTTTCCAAATCGTATCGACAATGCGGTTTTCCGCTGGACATATACCTACGTATTCTGCTTTTTCTGTTTTTTTCTTTCTCGTACAAATTCACGTACACTGTATTAATACGGACTGAATCCAGCGTCGAGAAACGGTCCCGACTAATGCTATACTTCCGTGAGATGGTCATTTTCTAATCGTGAAATAGCCATTAGCCTCGGGAGACCCGAGTCTCTTTTGGATGAATGAAAAAGCGACGTTTTTCAGCCAGTCGCAGGGCGCGGTAATGATTCTCGAGCCTCTATCCTCTTCTACTTGAAGATGTAGCATAATCGGCATTGCGACATCTTCGGGAAATGTTCTGCGAAGTTGAAGTTGGTTGAGTTTTGGGAATGCTTGAAGTATCTGAAAATTGAGATAAGGGTTTTTGTGGATTGTTTGAAGTATTGCGAATCGACGTATTTGCCGTCGAGATAGGGACGTAAGTGACTACCTGACTACCTACCCACCTACCTCAATCCGGTAGGTAATAATACGCGGAAACCGATGATTTATACGTGAGAAAGATGTGATCTTGCAGCGTGGCACTTGATGTAATAACGGCTAATGGTCAATCCGTGAGAAATCCGGTATCGACGATCGATCGACAATCGTGAGCCGAGAGGGGAGCAAAGAGAAAATGATTTATCGGGCGTCGAGGCGCGCCTAAGAAGGCGATAAACAGGAGTTTAATTCGATCAACTTCTTCTGCCCCGGGTGGAGATGAAAAAAAAAACACGAGTCATAAACCCGCGAATAAAAATAATTCGTATCCTCGCCTTATCTCTGCGAATGAATTTTGGAAGGATTTTGAAAGCATGACCTGACCATGTGTGAAATTCATATACCTGCACACGCGTGTGATATATATACATATATATATACTCGATGAAGGTAATTGGCAAGTACGGCGTTATTCTCAAGCGGGAAAATAAATTCTTTCAAGTTCCTTTCCCCTCGTAGTGTGTTCGCGTTCGAGTTTGCGTTTACGAGCTGGATTTTGCAGCACGCGGAAGAGTAGCGTACTCGGATGCAGGAAGAGGTCTTCCTCGAAGAAGAAAAACGAGAACAAGAATAACGAAGGAGAGAATTATCTGTAAAGCTGCGTATCGTGGGCCCGTGGGATCTTTGGGGAAGAGTTTTGAGAACCGTGGTACAGGAATATGGTGAGAAAAAAAAAATTGACGAGGCATTACCGGCCATTATCATCTCGACGATTATAAAACAATTTGGGTGTCTTCGAAAGACGGGGAAACGAGACAAAAAATCGTGGCTCGGTTCGCCTTCTTCAAGGTACAGCCTTAAATACCCGCGAATATCGTGATTCGTAATTTAACCACTACTTTACGCTAACTCCAATAATTAGTCAGCCTCGACAACACGCCATACGATTTACATGCGAACATTATTCGGCTTTAATTTACTTATAGAAAAATACGAGAAATTAACTGTGCAGCTATACACCTACACAGCTAAGCTAAGCTAGGCTAAGCTATCTCTACCTGCCTACTCCGCACGTATCGCATAATTGCCCAGGCACAGATAGGTATGTGTGTCATTAGAAGCTTACACGCCTTTGAGAAAGCGTTTGGTATACCACGATTCGCGAGTCGGTGTTAAAAAGAAAAAACAAAGGGCGATTCATGGGGGTTAAACACCTGGGGGTCTTGGGACATCGTTGATTCTAAATCGGGGTCAGAATTTTCCAACGTTCCTGTTCTTGTTTTTTTTTACTGTCTGTTTCGGGAATTTCTTCGAAATAGATGAGAAGTTTATCGGTATAACTGCAGAGGATACATGAGGCTGAGGTATATCGTGTCTTCAGGGTGGCTGTAATATACATTAAATTGAATTCTACCGATATTTCCAAACATCCTTGACACCGCTTCTATACACACGATGGAAATAGAAGTCCTGGAAACTAGGAATGAGAGTCAGGACTTTGTTTGGGAGCTCGGAAGTCATTGCCAGTAAGGTTTCCATTGAACTCGTGCGCGATCAGGTTTGTTGGTTTATAAATTTTTGTTAGTTTCTTCTACCCCGTTTGTATCTTCTAAATCTTCTTACGTCTTCCATAACCGAGGCGCCAGTCAGTTAGTGAAAAATTCTCGGAGCACTGCACTGCACCACATCAAAGGATTATTTCTGAAAGATCATCGTACGCAACGAGCAACGAACAACAAACCCAGGATTATTATTATTTCCTAAATCCACCTCAAAGACTAAACTCGTCACTGAATCATCTCGAGATAATTATAACGAAATTTTAAAACCACGTGCGTGGACGAACCATCAGAGAAATTACTATCCAGTTTCATTGCACACCTAAACGAAATACGGATCGAAATCCCCTAAGTTTAAATTACGTCTTCTCACGTGATTCGCGTACATCGATATAATTTTCTCTTGTTGGTGCGTGAAAGAGTAGCAACAGCAGTAACAACCAGCGATAGAGTAAGTAAGTAAGTAAGTAAGTAAGTTAAGTCCGCATGACGCAATGACTTTCCTTTTCCGCATTCTGTACAAGACAACGGCGTGTCCTTAAGGGTGTGTTCACACCGTGCCAGCGGACAATTGTTGAAAGTTACATATTTCTGGTTGGAAAAAACCAAAAAAATATCGAGTGGGAAATAATGGTAATCGACGAAATCAGATCGCGATTTAGAAAGTCTCTATGTAACAACCGAGCTTTGGACATCTATTCAGGCAATTAGCTGCATAATCGGTCATAGATTGATGGCTAATCTCTTCGCGTGTTCTCCTTACACTCATGGCCTCGTACGTACGCGAGTATAAAAGACCTGCAATTATTAGCGATCCATTTAATTGCCTGCAGGAGTAATTTAAACCTTATCGGACGAAATTCGATCAAATTTTGATTTTCGCCATACTTTTTCTTGTCTCATGGCAACACACGACGTTTCGACACCTAATACGTGATTTCAATCGATGAAACGCTGAATCGTGTGGATGGCTGTGATTTATAAAAATCTACGCGAATGACTGACTGAGTTGGTTGAGTTTCCTTTGAGATAAGAATTCCTCTGTACGTGTATAAGCTCGAACAGCCGTTCTCACAAACAGCCATGACGAAGGATCCTTTGAAAGGAATCTTGCGATGCGAAGAGAAACAGATCTCTCGTAGATGACTGAGGCGAACGGCTGTGGTTCTGCGAAATTAAACGGTGTAGGATAGATCAGCGGCATCCGGCTTATGTCTCGTTTCATCTCTGATTCTCAGCCGTTGGATTACTGCACATTGTCCGCTGTAGATTCATAGACTTTGACGAGAATATAAATGAATAGGAAAAAAGGAAAAATGATAAGAAAAGAAAAAAGAACGAGGTACACGTAATATTCACAATATCCAACTAGTCTACGGATTAGATTTGATTAATTTCATTCCCACAACATATTGTATAACATTTTCTTTTTTGTTTTTTTAAGTTTTTGGAATTTCTAACCTCCCGTGTATACAAGTATGCGTATAATACGAGGATGACTTCGACGGCCCGTTTTCTTGCTTGAAAAAGTCACCCGCTACAGGGATACATACTTTCGTTATCAAAGCTGTAGCATAGCGAGTGCGGGTGTTGGTGGGTATAGGTGGAGAGCTATAATCTATACGCGAGAATTTCTCTCTCCATTCTCCTCTCTTCGGTCCATACGACGAGTACTACGTACATACATGTACACGGCGGCGGAGTAGCCAGTACGTTACTTATCCCGTATAGAGTCTCGCCACGTCAGGAGCGGCACACGAAGCTAATACATAAATGCAGCAAAGTTGTACATCGCCCGGAGGAGGTAAATGACCCGAAACAATGCGAACAGTTGAGTCAACATAAACATCAGCATCAGCATCAGCATCAGCGGCGACGGAAATGTCCTACGATTTACTACTACCTATAACGTACCTCGCCATATCTTTATCCCGCCATGCCATTCCGTATTTCGCGAAAAGTTTGCATACGCAAAGCCCCGAGCCTCAAGCCCTGAGCGTAGGAGTAGATGCAGGGTATAGGTCGTTCGAGTTTACTACCGTTTATAGGACGAGGTCGTTTCTCCATAAGATGTAGTAAAATTGTTCTTCACGGGTCTTCGACCGTGAAACAAGACCACTGACCGTTTTGCGGGATATCGCGGAGCTGAATCGGAGCTGAGACATCGCTAGATCTCCCGCGTTTTCTTATTTCATTTCCTTTTTCTTCGACGGGAATATATCGAGAAATGTAATTGCCATTTCAGAACGATAAGTACCCTGTACCCGCTACAATGACTGCAGCTTTTGCTCGGAGATCAGCAACATTGAACCTACTGATCGTATACGCGCACCTCTTTAGAGGCGTTAATTTATACCGTTTGGTCGTCAAAGTCGAGTGTCGGACAAGCGTAAATTCATTTCATTATAATTGCTCGTTGCTAGTTGCGCGATGCGGACTTTATGTTCATTCGACGGCATTACACGCCTGCCTAGATACCTATCCTGACCGACGATTGTTTAACGGGGCAATGAAAAGAACGTGAAAATTACAAGGTATTAAATTGTTGTTCATTTTTCTATCTTTTTCCTAGTTTCTTTTTTCTTTTTTTTTTTGTTCTTCTCCTTTTCCACGCCGCGTACAGGTAGAGGTATACCCACTACGCGTTTATCGCGGTAATAGATTTCACGTAATGTCTATCGTCTCGCCGAAGTATATGTGCTTACAATTAGCGCTGCATCGACCTCGACGAGTTTCTGGTAGTTGGAAATTGCGAACACGTCGTATAATCTTAATTAATGAAAATTTACGAGCCTTTCAGTTAATAGGAAGCGCAGTAAACGCTACTCGAACGGAACGTATGTACATAATTAATTATTCGTATATAAGAATATGAGTAAATCAGTGGTCAATCTTCAGGACTTGTGCAGTTTTCCGAAAGTAATATCGCCAATTGTAAATCCGCATGTGCGATTCGATTGCGTACCTTTGAGATATGATCGTCGCCCAAAGTGCCATACCTATACGCGTTATGGTAAAACTCGTTAAGGAAAACTTTCCCCACGTCGCATCGACGTAGCCAGTGAAGACGCGAAATCGTGAAATCGTGGAGGAATGCAGTCGTCGTCGTCCCGGAGCTGTTTTAGCCGTCTTTCTTTCTTCGTATCGTCCGAGCACGGTGTTAATTCGGCTTTGTTAACACTCTGCATAACACGGTGTTCCGTTACCCTTATTGTCAGACGAAAGAAGTCGACGAATCACGGACAAAAGACTTCCTTGTTTAAATATCTACGTCTATATACCGGAGTTATCTCCGAAAGTCTAGTCCCCCTCGGAGAATATGTCGCGGTCGTCGTGCCTACGCCCACTACAAGTACGCTGTAATTATTAAACTACTGACCCGACGCTCCGCACAATTCGTACCTACACTCATCCGAGGATTTCATTGTCCGTAGAATTGTAGGAAAAAAGATTTCTTGAAACTAGCGTAAGTGACAACAATAGAACTCGCTTTCGTAACTCGTGAGAACCTGCAGCACCAGCGGGGATTTCTTATTTTTTTTTTCTTTTTCTTTTTTTTATTTTATTCCCATTCCACGCGTGACGTATTTCACGTGCGTGTTTCGTCCACGTATGACGTGTGACGGAATGAGTGAGTCGCCAGTCGCGAATTAACGCGGATGCCGCAACCGCGCGTATAATGTTTGAATTCCCCCATTTTATTAGAATTCTCAAAGAAATTCATTTTAATTAATCAAAAGTTCAGATTTCAATCTCTGAGTGGATGAAATTTCCGCTATTCACTCACCTAGGTATATTGTCCTCGTTTTTTTTTTACGGGTGTGGATTATCCGGACGCGTAGGCAAGTATATAGATGAACCGAGTAGATATGCGCGGTGTATCTCCTTCATTCTGACGACTCCCGCGTTTTCACTCTTCTAAACAGAGCAGAACTCCAATTGCGTTATCCGTTCGAAGTGCGTTTCGATCTGTTTCACCCAATTCGTCTAACTTTACTTATACCTATATCTGGTATAGTTTTCGCAAGATTTTCCCCCGTTCACCGTTAATTAGGAACAAAACTTATTTGCTAATCGATTTTACGAACGACTCGTTAACTAGCTTAGATATAAAATAATTACCTTAAATTTTCATTTATATAGAAATCATCTTATTTCCAAATATGTCATACAAATGTCATTATCAAGTTATTCTTGTTATTGAAAAGATATAACAATGATAAATAGCTGATGCAGCAACACGCGTTCTACAACGTATAGTTGCATAATCTCTGCGCCGTACGGTTCCACCCTGACGAACGTTCTCCACGGAATTGCGTTTTTTTTTTTTCTTTTTGTCTATTACTTTTTCTCCCATTGTTTTTTATTGCTATACATGATACAATTATTCTCTCTCTGACTAGTTGTCCTTGGCTCGGCCGACACCTCATCGTCCAGTGGACAATCGCGGAGACCTGAAACAAGGAAATAAAAATTCTTCCAACGTCATTCAAATTCCATTTGTTGAAAAATGTCATTACTACTATAATTATTAATAGTTATCGCTGATCAAATGTTAAATTATTCTCAAAGCGTGTGATATTCGGCTTCAGTATAATTATCATCCGTTTAAATATCGGTAGGAAAAAAACGCGAGAAAACAGGAAGAAAAAAAAAATACGTTTTTAAATATATTTTCGCCCATCATAATACGCATAGCCTAGGGTAATTCGCGCGAGTTTATATCGCAGACAGGCGAAAGAAACAGACCTTTTAGTCAATCTCTTCTCAGCTTATGCTGTCCTAGGCATGTATCTATCTACCTACCCATTTTCGTGATAGGAAGTTATTTAAATGACTCTTGACGTTTGACTGGTAGACATTTCCGACACATTCTGCATAATGTATTCCGATTATACGCGAACTGCTCTCGCTATTTCCATACCCATATACGTACCTAGAACGAACTAATGTGTAAGACTCTCGCCTGCGGTATATATTACGAAATCAGGAATTCTACTGGGTATGTATACGCCAAGTGTTTGCGTGTAAGTCATTTTTTCTCTCCCTCTACTTTTCCGTTTTTTTTCTTTCTTTTCTTTTCTTTTCTGTCTTTTTCTACTAACGGGTAACCAGCTGACTCTAATAATTCTGGCAATTTCGTTTCTTTTCTCTATATGGATAATTATAATTATTTTCGTTTTATCCACAAAGTGTACGTAACAACTGTACACTAAGTTATCGTCAACAGATCGTATATTGAAGGTAAAAATTATTCGGAATTCTGTCACGATTTCAGCCCACGTAACGATTATTGAAATTTCAACCTTTCCCGGTGTTATAGTGTAATAAGTAACCCGACGTAACGTATATACATTTATAGTATAAAATAAAGTAGGATGTGAAAAGATATCGCGGGCATTAACGCCCTACCCGCACGACTAGATAATGTCATAAGAAAATCTACGATTAGTGCAAAGAATTCTTGCATTATAGGTATACCGTGAGTTATGGTAATGCGGAGTCACAAGACAAGACGTGATGAAAGAGTGTCGCCAGAGCGTGGTTGAAAAAAGAAAAGAATAAAATAACCTCACGTGTATGCGTGTGGTTCGTTTATACGACACTTGTACAGCCCGGTTTTCATTTTCTTTATACATTCACATCCAATGCATACATATATACTGTACATATATACGGATCAAATATCGCATGCGGACGCAATTTACACCCGTTATTCGTACCCGTATTACTCATTTGTTTGCCACTTTTCTTTCTTGCCTATTCCCTACCGTCTCGAAACTCCACAAGTCCTTGAATTTACCGTTCGCGTGATTAAGGCAATGATTGTTTGTCTACCAGCCTAAGAACATTTCGCCGTGAGAATATATTTATAACGTTAGTATCCAGGCAATGATCCTCACCGGTCATACTTCCGCTCGAACTTTGCCCACGAAATACACAAGTTTTGAATGATACATGTGTCTCCTTAATGCCATTTTATCACGTCATACGCGAATATCGTTGATCATGAATGAGTGGCAGTCTTGTTCTCAAGGCTGTTCATGTACCTCTCGCTGCTTTCTAATAATAGATATTTAATCAAAGAACTGTCGATTGGCTCACTTCACTCTCCGCTATCATACGTACGTAGGTATATGTATACTTACCTATTGGGACTAGCCGGGCCGAGTAACTCGCCCTCTTTTTACACCGTCGCGACGCGCCGAGCCGCGCACGTGTTCAAGGTCCGGTATTAACCGTGTGTAACGTGTGTAACGTGTGGTGTGCGTGAAAAACATCGACGACGCACAACCGCCATGTGGCTCGCACGTGTTTACGTATTCAGGACGCTCTGGCGCGATGCATTCGCTCGAAATACACCGGGAGAAGCGAAGAAGGGTTGGAAGGTATTTTCAGACTCCTGGTCCGATTATCTCAGGAACCCATAGATTTTCAACGAGTTTATGACTCCGGAGTCTGGATCGCGTCTCACCGAAGCTTTTATTACTCTAATGTCAGGGTTGGCTGTCCTGACGTAAATTCTACGGATTAAGGATTTCGTCTCCCTTCATTTATTCCACGAACATCCGTATATATCCCAGTGTGGATTATTTTCTAATAAAACGAGCATAAACTGACGAGTTATTCAGTGCCTGCATCGCGCTCTTTAATGCGCCGCATCCTCTCCCTTCGTTATTATTTCATTAGGGACGAATAGCGATAAGCCGCAGGCATATGTGCTTATGGATCGGTGTGAATCACTCGCTTGCTAAATTTCCTCCATCTGGCGGGTTATCGTAATGCGGGTATAAGGAATTTTCATTTTTTTCCCCCGACTCCCTAGGTATGATTTACGCTTTACCCTACACGGATTTACACGGCAGCGTTACAACGAGATAAATGAGGCTTGCGCCGCGGCGCGTTGGCGCCCCGTCGCGACTCGCACATTCGCACAAAACTATCGCATAAACGAGTAGCTGGAGATGAAAAAAAAAAGAAAGGACTTTAATTAAACCGAGGAGAGAATAGAATACAATCGTAAAATTTTGTCGAAAGTTTACTTTATTCAAAGAAAACGGCGCCTATACAGCTGCTGCAGGCGCAAATAATCAGCGTCGTCAGTTATTATAATTTATTTTTTTCTCTTTATTAAAATTCCATCGATAATTATGCCTCCGGCTGGTTCCGAGCTATCGACTATGACGCGCGAGTCGTCGGAGTGGCAAAAAGCATTCGATCCGGTGTCGTTAATCATCGTAAACTATTTAATTTTCACGGTTCGTCTCGGGGTGGGGGATAGAGAGGTTGTAAATCTCGTTAGATGACCGCTAAATATCTTAGCTATACTCATTCAATGATGAAAATTGACCAGCCTACTATTAAACCGTGGAGTAGGTATAGAGATACGGATGCGGACGCGGTATCTCTCGTCCTTTGCGGTCGGCTATAATGATCATAAATTGCTCGTATAAACTATAAACACGCTATTACCAAGGGAATATGTTACCCGTTCGCGGGATATTCCTACCAGAGCTGAAGAGCTACGCGCACGCAGGAGCGAAAATACGCGCTACCAATCGTGAGAACCTCGCGAGTCGTCATTAATATTATTATCGTCTTGGTTTCTCCTCGAGCATCTATATATATTTATCGTGAAAACCTGTACATTCGGAATCGATCCGCTGGCATTTTACCAGACTCAGAGTGGTGGAAATATAGGCTTCGTTATCGACAGATAAAATATGAGATAAGATTTCAGAAAAATGTATAAGATCAAATCAGAAGCGACGCAGGACCTTGCCGAGAGTAAACAGCGATCGGGATCTGGTAAACTGATCGCGACTTCCTCGAAGCTGTACGCCCGAGTGATCCTGGCCTCTTGTAGATCCCGGCGGTTCGACACTGGGACAAGACGTGGCTGCGGCGAGAGAGGACACGTCGGAGAATGATACAGGGAAGGGGTACCGAAGCCTGGGTGGACGAGATGCTGGAGAGGCTATATGAGGCAGGGAAGGGAAGGGAAAGGAAGGGAAGAGCTCGTCTTCGAGGGCATCGCCCTGACCGCGACCTAGCCACCGCGCGAGTCCCCCAAGACTTTGAGAGAGACTTCTTATTGTTAGACGCCGCGGCAGACACCTCGACTCCGTCGTTTTAATAACTTTCATGCGATCAAGCGTCCGCGAAGGACCCCCTAGTCACGTGATTTTTTAACGGACTCGAAATCGGGGACGATTTTTTTTCTCATTTACAAAAATTAGACGAAAATTTACAAGCCCCGAAAAACCCATGAAAACGTCTCGTTCCTGATAATCGGAAACAGCTGTTGATCATCCTGGCTTGTTTCGAAGCGTACGCTTCTCCCCCTTCGGATCTATTCCTTATCCTGCACGTGGCTAACCAAGACTTATTTTCCCCTTTCTTTTTTTGTTACATTAGCTACGTGATTCACGGGGCAGCTGTAGGCAGGTTGAAGCTACGCTTTCTTTGAAAGAAAGACGGAAATCTCCGGTTCGATACTTACAGGCGAGATTTTCGTTCGCGATACGAAATATGGAACGAAAATTGAAGAAAACATGAAGGTATCGCTGCGGGATCGACTCTGATCAGAGTGTTGATAGAGACACCTGCTACCGTGTGCTTCGTCTGGAACCGCTTTCGTTTCATGCTCCTTTGTTACGATCAGAAGCTAGAGTCTGGAAAGAGAGTCGTAATAACGGGTAGAATTACGAAGGGAAATAAGTACCGAGAGAAAGAGACTATAAATACTGAAAGAGAGAGAAAGAGAAAGGCGTTGAACTTTTCTCTGTCAAGTTGAAACGGTGTTTCGTCGGTTACGACGTCGTCGACACACCACATCGTACTTTTGTACGGAAAAGGTGTCTGGAAATTGAACAGCTTTGTTTTTCCTAATGGATTCTACGCCACTTATTAAATGAATTTTTATCATTTTGGTTAAACTTTTCCAACAAGTAGCTAATTCCCTTCGCCTTATCGACCTCTTCGGTACCATTCGGTAAATAAAAACCTGAGATACGTTTATGGAGTAAAAATGGTACCATAGAAAAATTCCCGAGACTCGTACCATACATATAGGCGTATGTAGGCGTACGTATAAAGGAACGTCACAGTTCGTTAAGTGGCACTCTTCAAGGGGGCTATTTCGTTGACATAATTTATGGTTCGGCTAGCTTCGAGGTGCGATAGTACACCTCCTAATATCCCTGCATCTGGTATTTATACAATATAAAACTGTCTGCATATTATATACCTATACTCGTATACCTAGTTCGGGTGACAGGATCTGCTCCCGCGTTCAGGAAGACGATGAAGAAGGAGTAGTCTTATAGGTACTCTATGCTGGTTAATAAGCTCATTTTATAACCGATGAGCATAAAATCTGTTGGGTCACAGATCTCTTCGCTTGCCTTGAAAGAACCAAGTTTTCCGTGATCCTCGACGGGTGGGTGCCCGAGGCCCCCTTCTCGCTCGTAATTTTACCAAGGCGCATAACTTTATACCTTCCATAAAACCTCCAGAACCTGGGGCATGCTCGGTTTACGATCAGCTTCGGGTGTATAACAGTCGAATTTCAGAACGTTAAACTCCTCGAATGTGACGCCCTTCCTCCACGGGGTCAAACAACGCCGAGGCGACCTACCTCGGGGTTCATTGTCAGTTATAAAATAAAATTTCACCGTTATGATGAAATTTTTGGAGCTTTTTTTTTTCTTTTTACCAGAGAATATGTATCTTTATCAACTACCGGGGATCTTAATTAATCAAAGAGGCGTTGAAGAATTTGAAAATATATCTCATATCCGATAATCTGATCTGCCTAAAGGTTCACGAACGTGAGATCGGATCATGACCCGATCGCGGTAATTTTTTTTAACCACATCGACGCCCGCGACGCCGCGGTTCTTACTTATTCGATTCTCTCGAACCTTCGACCGCATTACGTCACGCCCTGGGGGCTCGGGACGAAAGTATGTAATAAATTGATTTGCGTGCCGCACAAAGAATGAGAATGCCCAGGAAATATGTGAAACAGACGCCAAAGAAACGAACGGCTCGCGCGGCCGTTGGTCAATCGATGATCCATCGATCTATTGATTATCCGGCGTCTTTCTTTTAAATACTTTTTTTCTATCCCTAATGCGGTACGATGATCAATATCGATCGGATGCCCTCCAGAGATAGAATTCAAAAGTTCAAGATCCCCGCTGGGCTTCTTCCCTCCAGCTCCGCTGTACGTCACTGCGTGTAATATTCGATCGCGGATATCATCTGCAGAGGACAATGATTTTTGCGTACCATATGCATACATAGAGAGCCGGGAGTATGTTACAGGTCTGGGATAATTGCGAGCGCAGATCCGTCGATTTGTATCGTGAAATTTCAAGTTTCGCGAGTCAACTATTCTGCCTCGACGAAAGTAGAGTTGTAGGTAGGTATATTTACACTCTTTTTTCCACGCAGCTGGTAAAGTGTTTCCGTGAAATCACCGCCGAGCTAACTGTACAGAGGAAATCTAATTCCGAAAGGTAACGGTAGAGACATATCGAACTGCACTTGTCCCTCGCTGTACCTGGAAACTTAACAGCTGTCTTAGCGAGATCTGTATTAAGCGAATTCAAGGTTGATCAAAAGTATCAATTATTCATTTCATTGCGCCCAGAGTCCGACAACGTTGACCTGAAATAACGCCGTGTTATAGACCGCATTATTTATTCATTTAAACCAGGATGGATATAGCGTTATTTTTCACCGCTGGTTACAGTTAGAACAACAGCTCCAGCTCCAGAAATAGCTGCCAAGGTGCTGCAGCTGTGCCGCAGGATTATTGTAGCATATTTTCCCCAGAGTTTTTCTCAGAGTCCCGGAATCCAAAAATCCGAGGAATCTTCGGCAAGCCAGCCGCATTCCCGTGTGTATTGTTCGATCGAAAAACTCCAGGTTCAAATAAGAACGACGCAAGGAATGAGCGTAGTATTTTTCCGACACTCCGTTGACTCTTTGGTAAAAGAAGAGGAGCTTGAGGAACGCGAGTGCGGATGTTGGACCGAGGTATAATTGATGGCTCTGGTGAATCGGTCAGTTTATCTTGAAACTATGGTTGAACTGTTTCACCGGTTAACGTGAAACTATTATATTCAAATAGCGGCCGCGGTCGAATCTGTTTCGAGTCAAAGTATGTGAGCCGCTCTGTAATTAGTCCAAGACTGTTCAGCCTCTTTCCCTGGGGAATTAGATTTTCGAGAAAGGCTTTAAACGTTATGGAGCCAAGAGGTCATCTTCATAGGCTGTTTAACTCTTTTTACCAAACTTAGAACCTCGGGACTGATTCTCTCATCCACGAGGGATTACGCCGCTTGAGCAAACAATATGTGGCAACTCTTGTGAAATCGGAGAAAAAAAGAAAAAGGAAAAAACGGACACACTTAACGGCGCGGTCCTTGCGCGGCTGGCGAACCTCCTCGTATTATCATATTTGCCACAAAATGCATAAAATAATTGTGAAAATTAATGGATAAGTGAATGAATAAGACCGATGAACGGCGCAGGTTCCAATAACGGCCGCGGTACATCTTCTAATCAAGTCATGTCGTCTATTCAACGACTCGTAACGAGCCTTAACTGTCAACCCACGTAAGTCCTGCTACCCTAATTGTAAGCAATATGAGAGAAAACAAGCCAAGTTCTTTCTCCCTCGAGCATCCACATTCTTCTTCAATTCAATGTCGATCAGTCTGAGAAATTACCTTTTATATTCAAGACAAAAATTCTCGCTTTACCACACCCATACCCTCATACTCAATCTCGGAAGATTTTCATACTTAGATCGCTCATTTCCGAAGGGACTAAGACCTGGTTTTGTCAAAGTGCGGGTATGCTTTTTATTGTTAGATACGTGGTCACGTAACTTGTGTTCAAGCTTACGTGAGGTCAATACACACATATGATGCGTGGACGGGGATAGACGTGGAGATCTCGGTGCCGTATTTGTGCGTCGATTGCAGACGTAATCCGGGGTTAATTTAATGTAAAGTGATTTAGGGGGAACGCCACGCGGCATAAATATGGCTACCTAGTGATCCTTTTGAAAATGGAACGATCTGGAATTGCCGCAGCATGCGAGGGGGTTCATTAGTTTTGGATTAGCCTATCGCGCGAGTCAAAATCGTAAAATCAGAAAGCCCGACAAATCCCTAAGCCTCGAGACAGTCATCATTCGAATAACAAAATTACTCGCTCCAGTTGCCGCTATCATCTTTACGAGCGGCAATTCCCATCGGACAGTTTCCACAGTTGACTAGACACTGAAATAATCTGCTGCTGCAGCGAACAGTATATTCCTTCCTTCCTACCGGCGCAGGATCTCGATGTGTACCAAACTGTGACACGGAGATTTAACGGAAAAAAGGTTGCTACTTGACCGCGTTACCATTTCCATCTCGTATAATACAATATATCTCGCACGCAGATCTCACGGAACCCTTTAGACGAGGGAAAAGCATTTAACGACAAAGGTTCTGCCGATTACGAAACAGAATCACTTTAAGCCCGTTGAAACTTGTGGCGAACTAAATATACCGTTGCTTGCTTGTGGTTATTCCTGCAGAATTACCGTTTCACTACGTCTACCTGGACTTCAGAAATTCATTGTGTCGGCCTCGCCGTCACGACTACAACTTATGCAAAACAAAACCCAAGCCGCAGGCTCGGTTGTTCATTAAATAATTGAAAACAGCTAGTATAATTCATAATGTCTTTGCGGTACGGATCGAATTTTGATAAAAAAACACCACGAATTTAGATATGGTATGGAATTTCCTCAGCCATAAGGGACCACTCTCTACGTCTACGCCTCTACACTGCAATCCGGAGTCTGAGGAGGTAATTTCTACGTTACGTTCCCACGACACACTCGCCTTTCCTAATGACCACTTGCACGTTCGTAACACTGAATTCCCCTTCGTGCACTGGGACTGGGACTGGGACTGGGACTGGGACTCTTCACAACCAGCAGCTTATCTTCCTGTCTTGATACCAGGCAAAGGGCAAACACAAAGTGGCCCTTGGTATGGCTTAGATTACAAGAGTCAGCCTCAGTCTGCTCATCACCCCCGAACAAGACTGCGATTGATCCTTGCTTGGTGAAATTTCGTTAACAATTTTCTTACCAATCTCGTTTTCGATCTGACGATTTCTGAGCCAAGGCGAAGTCGTTTCATTTCACCGTTTCTCCCATTTAAACCTATGCAGCTTTACTAGGCGCCCTCCTGAACTAGAGAAATCTGATGTGAACTGTTGCGTGTATAATGTGGGTAGATGCCTACTCCTCGTTTTCGCATACGTCAAACAAACAATGGCGATTCTAGTGCTAATACAATTTCGTCGAGCGTCTCTCGCGAGAGTGCATTGATTCCCCCTCACTCATAGCAGCTGTACTAGTTGATCATTGATCTCGTCTTATAGTTAGTTTGCACTTTGAAGCCACGACGAATGGATAAAAGCGAAGAATGAGTTGTGGCAAAACATGGTTATACTAGAATTCCATCATTCATTTTTTCTAAAGGTGTCCAACATCGACTGATAAGAAATCATATACCAACATGCAAGATATCAAAACTGTCGCCTGATAAGACTGAATCAAATTGTGTACTCAGTCGCAGCTGAACACTAAGGCTTACCCAGTTTTATATTGCACATCGTGGCCTCACTTTGTTAATCAGCTGTTTTACTTCACTCCATTTTTATTCTTTTTCTCTTCACCTTCGAGTTCCGCGGCGTGATCCTAATTAAATATGTCATAAATTAATAGTGTTTTCGTGCTACGTAATTCAAGCCTGGATAATCTTCTCGCTCAGATATTATAATCCTGACGTTTATTCGACGGTATGTATAACCTTAGACGACATATACCGGCGAAACAGCGCTATTTTCCCAATACCTATCTCCTCTGAATTTTGATTGGCATTTTGAACAAAAAAATGTCATCAGATATCAGATCTTTGATCATAACTAAACTAGTTTGTCATTGACTATTACGGACGGTTCAAGCATATCTATAAACTACACGTCAGAAGCCAGAAGAACAGCATTAGCATGGCGTAGCTCGACTCTTAGCCTTGGCAAGCTTTTTGTTTTTTTTTTTTTCCTTTTTCTTCATACCTTTTACCAAACCCAACCGTGAACAAATAAACTTTGCTGATTCTGAAATAGACAGTCCACCGGATGCTGCCGCGAATAAAACGATCTGTAATAACATTTACAAGTTATAATAAAGCCAGGAAAATTTAGCCAGCGAACAGCTGTTCTTCTACACAACAGTTCAATAATTTATTGATTATACATATAATTTTCGATCGCAAACTGTTTACGATATATCGCCACATCTATTATATCGGAATGGAAAATTTATCAGCTGACAAAAAAAAAAAACGTGATAAGATGCTCAACTCGCACTTAAGTACAACGACTAAACAATTAGACGTATAAGTGTCTGTTATCAAACTTGGCCTACTGCACTCTTATAAAATAGAATTTGTTACGCAAAAGGTGCGGAAAAAAGAATCTAGACCACGAACGTCTAGAGTCTCGCGATAACCATGTCGAATTACGAGGGTAAAGATTCTTTTTCTTTTATCCAATAACGCTGTCCCATCGAATTTCAGCGACACGAACTAGGGTTTCTAATTATAAACGTCTCCTCGTTGACGGTAATGAAAGAAATCCTCGAGTTTGTACAATAATACGCGTTAGCAGAGTTCAAAAACGGTATACAATGGAAACTTGTGCGTTTCCATTTTTAGCGCAATAAAATCGTGACGAACGGTTCTCAAATCCTGAGTTGTATCAGCCGCGTACAAAAGATTACACGGACGTGTTGTAAATACCGATAATACCGTTTCTTATTGGGAATAAAACCTCGCGTTCGATTCGTCACGATATGCAGCTGACCGCCAAGTCATGCTACTACCAGGCTAATATTAACTAGCGACTAGCGAAAGTAAATCCGGTTTTCGCAGCTCTACGTCTTACAGCTGCAGCAGTGTGTTCGATCTTCGACCGAACCACACAACTTCAGTTCCCGACGACTCGTGTGCTTCTCGCATCCGTCTGTTTACGAATCTAAATTTAAACCTCAATTTTCATATTTTCTCAAATTTTATTTTTACAGATTCCGAGAGTAGGATGGACTCGTCGTCGGCGCAGGGAGCACCGCGTTGAAGAGGGGCTCTCTACGAATTTATAATACGGGGTACAGCACAGCGTCCCCAAGTCGGAGGTCGGGAGGTCGAAAGGTGCGAAGAGGAAGTCGCGGTGATGCCAGCCTCGCAACCCGCTGCCTCGGAGCGGCGAATCGATAAGATGGTACGTTTGATAAGCCTGACATTTCGTTTGCCTACGATTTAGCATAGATAAAATAATCGATTGTAGATATACGTACACCTATGCTAGCCTTATACCGCAGGCCCTGTAGAAATTCCTCGCAGATAACCGAATGAAAATTAATCTCAAATTCAAAGAAACCCTCGCAAAAATTTTACGAGGATTCGTGTCCTCGGGTCTTTATCACATAACAATGCGGTTGTATATATCTTATTTGAGGAATCGGTTTTTTTTCGTTTTTCTTTCTTTATCTCGCTTTGACAAGCCAACGAGTTTGTCGCTTGGTTACGAAATCGTTTGAACGATCTATATTCATCGCCAAGCGATTAAACACCGACGTGCTTTGTTAGTTTGAAAAGAATAAAAAAAAAAAAGGACAAAAATTTGTAATTAAATAAAACGCGACAACGTTCGAATGTTCGAATGTTCGTACTGAGGTTTAGCCTGCCTGAAATGTTACAAAAAAATCGAACCAGTATACGCCATTCATACAATGGCATTCGTGGAAATAGCGTGACGTTGCAGATCGAAGCGTAGTTCCGTTTCCTGTATACCCATACACGCAATATCCCGGGCACCGAATCACCCATACATTACCGTCTGAACACCCACACTCGCTTTGGTCATAAGTAGTAAATATTTTCTCTTCCCTCGTAATAGCTGTCGGTGTAAAAGTACTCTTCGACCGATATAACAACGCGCGAGTTATACGCGTAACTTGAATATTCATTCTTGCTCAAAGTTTCGGCGGTTTTACTCCAGTTATTTCCAAGATAGACTACGATGGGAGAGAACCTTCAACGTTTCAAGCCCCTGGCTTATGCTTAGAGTAAACATATGGCTGCTCATATCGGGATAAATCAATTTTCGCCAAGGTTTTGGGGGATGAAAATTGTAATATGGGACACAGGGGTCGTGGCGTTAGACGAGGAACGTTGCGCGATTATTCAAAGCGCGTGTGATATCGCTCGGCGTCGAGTCATTCCTTCGATAGTACGATGCGAATCTGTGATAATAATTAATTTATACCCAATGCTCACGATTGATATAATAATGGCGTAAGTATAAAAAAGGCACGCGAGTTCTTACGGTTTAATTGAAAGTAACGCACCGAGTTAGACATCAATTAATGATAATTAGAACCTGCGAGAGTTGAGTCGAGTTGAGTATATAAACAGAAGCAAGTCGAACCGTGAAATTATTTGATTACGGTAAAAGTCAGACGAGGCTTAGGCGTCAACGAACTCGTCCACCAAACGTATTAGAATGAAGTTGAAAAAAGTGTTCAGAAATCGACGTTATACCTACATAATTATCGTTGTCACCATTTCAGACTACGCCGGATCCACCGAAGCTCAAGACAACCCTAAAGACACCTCCGAAGCCAGTCACGAACCCCTTGCAATTCGTAAAGGTCGGACCATGTCCTCTTTACAGATCGGCACAGGAACAATTACAGAAGGTGGAGGAGGTGAAGAAGATCAAGCAGGAGGTGCGCGAGGAACCCGAAGATTGGCAGTCGGTAAGACAATAGAGAAATGAAATACCGAAATTTGTACGAATCTCGCGAATCTTTTTAGTCCAGGATTTTATTCTTATATTATAGTCTTACTAACGTGAATGATGGCTTCAATTTTGAAGAACGGTATAGCTTTTTTCGTTCAATCTTTTGCCTCCGGAGTTAAGCTAGTAAAGTATAAAACATGGTGAAAATTCTGAGAATACATGAACAGCCGTAAATCGCTTCCTCGTTCGTTTTAGAACCTAGACAATTGGAAGAGTAGTCGAAGGAAGCGGCAGGAGCACATAATCGAGCGGGTGGTTGAGGTGAAGAAACTCGAGCTCGAAGAACACGACAGACAGCGTCGCCGGAGTAAAACGTTCTCGGAGATGATGGTGGAAAGGGGTAACAGAGGGAGGAAAATGAGCGTCGGACTCGCCGTCTATCACGAGGAGGATGCCAACGACTTGAGCGACCTGGGGATCGGCACTAGCAGTGGAAAGAGTTCGGTCAGCGGCGACACACACGACGATGCCCACAGCGTGCTTGTGAGTAAATTAAAACGAAACAAAAATTAAATGCTTCTCAGACCAGGAAATTCGACATTTAATATTCGCGCAGGGTCACGATCTCGATGTAGTAAATTCTAGCAGACCTGGTCCCTTTTTATAAACGGAGAAAGTTCCCGGGGACATTAAAAATATAATTTCCACCTGTCACGCCACTGCCACTTTCTAAGAGACAATTGTTTCTTGTCAAACTCTTCCTTCGTGTCAACTCGCTCGCATAATAGTTACGAATTAGAAACGAACGTGGAGACAATCCCGAAGGAAGACACTATTCATTTTCAAAAAAGGAATGACATTGAAATAATGGTTTCTTTCGAAACAAGTCAGCCGAATACCCGCTATGGATAAATTTCTTCTTGACTGATTTAATCACCATTTCGAACAGCCCTATCTGCTTTATCTGAAAACCTCGCGTCAAACCTGGTCAAATATTTGGTTAATTACTTTTCAGAGCGACAGAGACAGCGAGATCGAAAAGAACCACTCGGACGTAGACAATGCGTCGAGCGAAAACGGGAACAGTCACACAACCGCGCCTACGTTTGGCAATGGGTTTCACAATAGTCATAACCACAATCACCAGGAGTACGACTCGGCGACGACAGCAACCGCAAGTTCGCCCGAGCCCGAGGAGTACACCTATGAAGGTGCCATTCGTGGCTACGTGTCGAGAGTTTCTCAAAATATACCGCGAAGGTCTCTCGTCCAATTGGACAACAAAGTTCAGGAAAGTTCTACGTCCAAGGAAAACGGTTCGAAGACGGAATTGAACGATGACGAAATTAAAGGTGCGCAAGTGGTGAAAGTGGACATTCTTAAGAGGCGTGAAATATTCGAGAAGGCGTCGCAGCAGAGTTCGGAGACTAAAGCTAACCGGGCTACGGGCGAATTGACGAATTCAAAATCGATAAAGGAGCGACTGTCGAATCTTGAGAAGCAGAAAAACGAGAACGAGAATTTGGACAAGAGCAACAAGAACCTGAACAGACTCTCGGGCGACATGAGTTCGATCAGAGAGCGGCTATCTCATCTTGAGAAAAAGACGACCGAGCGGGAAATGAAGAACGCTCAGAAGCTGTCGATGTCTACGAATAGTGAATTGGACGCGGTACGTCCCTTGCGCGAGCGACTTTCCACCTTGGAGAAGTACGCGTCTTCAAGCATCGAGGAGTCTCGTCAGAGCGTGGATTTGTCCGCGAAGACGATAAAGGATCGTCTCAGTGCCTTGGACGCAGCGAGGAACAAGGAACTCGACAAACGAACCGCGGCCAAGCACGGGCTTTGCTGCAGGGATAACGAAAACAGAATCGAGACGTCGACGCCGAGCGAAAGGAGCTCATCTCCAGATTCTGAATACCGGGTTCCCCGAGCCCCTTTTCATCGCAGCCTCGACTCCCTCGACGCCGACGCGTCCAGTGGGCCCGACACTTTCGAACGAGTGCAAAGCCTCGAAGAATTGGACTACACTCGCCGTTATCCCGCCTCGTCTTCGTCGGCTGAATTACTCAACGACACCGACAGAGAGGACTCGGGGATACACACTGCTGACGTTAGCTGCTCCGTTAGTCAAGCGGACGAGACTGTCGACGAAGATATGGCCGCCGTTAATCAAACGGTTTTAACTATCAAGCAGGAAATTATCGTCGAGGAAAAATTGGAGACGGAAATTTTGCCCAACGATGACGGGGCGGTGGAAAATGAGACGCGGGATGAAGAGATCGCGGGATCTTCAGAACCGGAAGCGATTGTCGGTAGAAATTTTGAAGCAGTAGAAATAAAGGTGAGAAAATTTGGTATTCTTTGATATACGTAGATGGTGGATTATGGCCGCGATTCTTAATACCTGGTGGTTATTCAAGTTAATTGAACTATTTCTGGTTATGGGTTACTAACTGGACGTATATTGTGAACATTATTTCTATGTAGGAAACTGCTGATACCTCTGAGGAACCGCAGTCTACTAACAAATCTTTTCCAACCCCTCCCACCTCACCTCGGTCAATGGTAGATATAGCTAACACGAACGCACCCCAAACTCACCCTCCGAAATCTCCGCGACCTGTTATTTACCAAAGTCCGAAAGTTCCGCCGCGTAGAACGCCGCCCCAAACACCCAGTCCTAAACCCAAGCCTAAGCCATTCTTCGCGGTTGAAAATTCGAAGCAGATTATCCTCTCGCAAGAAATCGTTGCTGAGGCGACGAGGGTGGAGACTGATTGCAAAGTAGACAACGCGAATTCCGGTATTCTTCAGGCACTCGCGCTGGAAGCTAAGCCTAAAGACGTCGCGCCTTTGACGCCACCTTCATCCCCGACCTCGACTTTGCCGGAGATGAAAATATCGCCGATTCCTCAACCTTCGGCGTTGAGATCGGCGTCGAAAATCCCTACGCCTTTGCCGCGAAAGACTGTGAATTTTAAATCCTGCCCAAATTCTAGCCCTCCGAGTTCGCCGACGTGTTCGGATAACGCTATCGCGAATAATTGTCAGTCGAAATTGCCGACGATAAAAGCTCGCGGTTCTACGTCCAAGTCTCCGGGCGGATCGGCACCCTCGACGCCGGAGGCTGAGATCACGGTAAACTTTGATAAGGACTGTTCGGTGTTTGCGGAATCCCAGAAATCTCAAATTCCAGTATCGATTCCCCAGCCTCCTTCCGTACCTCCGACGATAAACCTAAGGGAGAAGCCAGCCGGTGAGAGGCGGCACACGGTGGTGGAGGTTTGCGAAAAGGTATCGGTTCCGCAAGGAGATGGTCAGGTCGCACCTCCGGTCACACCGTTCATCACAATCGCCCGGGTAGGAGATGGAGAAAACTACGAGGTTAGAATTGACGAACAGAATAGCACAGCTTTGAGAAAATGTTAGAATTCTTTGTACATACGTATATACATAGTACATACATACATAGATTAATAATACCGTATAACTATGTATACGTAATGGTAGGCTAGTGCCTATAACTAATTGTGCTAGATATCCCATTATTAAATTCTGCTGACTGAAACGGAGAGGCAGAAGTATAGTTTGTAAGAATAATTCAGAAGGAGAAGCAGAAGGGAGCGTAAGAATTCCCCTCATTTTTTTTTTTCTTTTTCTGTCCATTCAACGATGTATATATGTAAGGTCAAACGATCAGAGAATTCTTGAGCGACGAGTCATGGGCGAAATAAAATTTTTTGACAACAATGGATAGATGAATTTCTAAGAGTCCATAGGACGCGGGAAGACAGAGTTGAATGAGAGTTAATTGTTATTTGACGGTTGTTCATTGCCTAGTTGTTTTCTCATGCCCGTCGCTTTTTAAGAATTAAACGAAATTTAACTAGCCATTATTCTGCGATTCCTCCTGTCGCTTGATGCGTATTATTTATAAATTCTAAGACACGTGTCTAGAATGATTCGGAAATGGAAATGAGACATTCGCAGGATTCGCAGCAACCGATGTGAATACACGGTGATACGATAATTGATCGTGTCTGCCGATGTGTTGCTTCACACGTGTACGAAAAATATATATAGAATACGCAATCTGATCGAGAGAGAAGAAGAAAAAAAGAGAGAGAGAGAGAAAAAAAAACAACCAAATTTCGAAGATTGTTCGAGAAGCGTGGCTTGGATTGAACCAAGATGTAACAATATAATTATCCCCGATGAGAATAAGAGAGAGAAAAAAAAGCATACATTATTTGCGTTGGTAAACCTCTAATACTTGTGCAAACCTATTATTTTATCTACTGTATCAGTTCTATCAGTATAATTGCATTAATTTATTTCTAGGTAAAGAGAAAAAAAAAAAAAACAAATTAACGGTTTATTGGATTGAATCGATATGTTCCCTATATACTTAAGGCATGTGCTGGGGATTGTGAGAGATAAAAAAGAAAAATGAGAAGAAAAAAACAAATGGGGCACTACAGTCTTTCATTCTTTCATCGCAGAGATGAAACTTTATCTTCATCGCTCGATTTTATTCGCATATATATACCTGTGTATATACCTATATACCTCTACGTGTACCTAAGAACTAAATTATTGTCGTCGGCACGTTCTAACATATTTCCTTTTTAAAATTCTAACCACGCACTTGTGTAGCGAATTACGTAATTCATTGTTGTATAATCTTGAAGAACATGAGACCGCGAACGATACCCTGATTCGAGTACTTCGTATTTCTGCCGAGACAAATTTTCGATCTAACATACATATACATATATATATTATTACGTATAGTATACGACGTACATAGTTTTGTACAATAACCAGTCAGCATTGTTCATAAACCTCTCTATTGCAATAACTACAATGGCCTTCGAGAAAAAAAAGAAAAAAGAAAAACGAAACGAAAATAATAAGATTGATAGTAATAGTAAGATTAATAATAATAATGATAATAATAATAATAATAATAATGAAAAACAGGGTTCGAAGTAAATGAAATTGTGTTCAATTTTTCTTACGCGATTCGCGTGAAACAATTTTTGATAATGTTTTACTGATCGCGTCTAAAACGATGTTAATTAGTTTTTATTGTCGGCAAAGATACGGGCTGTTGTTAGCGTAATATGTGACAGGCGATAGTTAGTGTCGCGCATGTCGCCTGGCTCATTAACTTATCAACTCTTCATGCGCCACTTGTCACTTACAGTTTACACAACAGGGCGATTAAACTGACTTAAACTGTAGGTACGCGATGTAATGTTCTCATAATGATTTTTCCATCGTTATTCGCCGGGTATAAAGGTCGAACGCTGCTGGAAAGGTGTATAGCGTTTTGAACAATTCGAATAGAATCGTAAATTGAATAGAATTGAAAGAAAAGCCCCGAGCTATGTAGACGATCAACAAGTTGTTAAATAGTTATTATCATTCAATTCTATCTTTGTATTATATTATATAATAAAATTCCTACTTAATCAAAAAAAGAAAAAAAAAAAATCAAAAGTAAAAGAAGGAGTTGTAAATTTCTTCCAATTTCTGTCACAATTGTGGATCATCTTTGCCCCAGTTTTTGTCTCATATCAATAAAACATCCAATGAAACTTAAGTTGTGCGTCGTAAATCTTAACTTTATACTCCATAATATAAATAAACCTTCAAGTTTGTCTCTACGTCTATCTGCATCTGTCGTCCGTCTTTCTGTATCTCTGTACGAATGTATCTCTTTCCTCTCTCCGTTTCTATATCTGTTTCTCCGTACAGCGGAGGAATTTTCTGTATCTACTTGAATCTAAGCTTGCGGATCAGTACTACCAGAGGTAAGGCGATGCTTTTTCAATAATCGTATTTTAACTTTATTATACCGATGCAATAGATGACAAGTTTTACTCGCATCTTTACTATACACTCGTGACTCGACTGAATTATTAATTATTCCAAGATATTTATCGACATCGTAAAACGGGATCTATTCATTCCAGATCCTGTGCGATTTCAGATAAGAAATTACACTTTTTACCTCACACCGCGGCAATTTACCATTTCGCAATCGAGCCAAAGGATCATCTATTTCATTGCAGTATAAATTTTAATTCCCAGCATGACATATTTATTAATTAGTCACTCCCATAGCAGCTTATGCATTGATAGCTTATCGCCTCACTTTACATCAACGCTGGTACAGCGTTGATACAGCTTACGTAAATTACGATTATCGCACATTCGCTTATCTTGTTTGTCTCGCTTCGCATATACAATATTGCGCATCAATGTACAATAATTTATGCTCATTCTTCGGCATTGTTTCTAGTCTTTGTTCAGTCTAGACTCTGTGGAAATTCTCATTCTGTTTTTCTGTCGAATAGCGGGCTCCGGGCAGTAATGAACGATCGTTGACCAAGTCACGAACGCGCCGATTGATCCAAATATTTTTTTTCACTTGATTTTCATAGCCGGGTAAAATTTTCTTTGAAAACTATTGTTCATTCGAGAGCTGGTCTAACGCGATGAATTGACTGATTGGCCAATTTGTGTTGCTCTGAGCCACTGGCGTTTTATACCTCGGCAATGACCCACTTCTACCAATGCAGGCTACCTCGACGAATCTCACCTTAACCCAAACTAACAACTCGATGAAACAAATAGCTGGAATTTTCTAGGGCATTAAGGCCTAAAAGGAAGCTTGCTTGTTCATCGTTCTAGGCAAGGTATATCAGATTTATATCTAACCGGCGATAAAGTAAATGCCGATTTCCTGGTGGGATATCGAGCTTCGTTTTATTCTCCTTTCCATATAACTTGCCAGGTGTAATACTTGTTTTTACAACCGCGATTACGCGTTCCGATTATTTCGATGATCGGGTATAATGGCCCGGGATAACATCGCGCTTATGAATCAATAGATATCTGAGAATCGAATGACGCGAACGAACGACCTTCCCGTATCTTATCATCCAGATTAGAGCCAATCCAAGAAAGAAAAGTATGACTGTTTTGAAACAGCGTGAGATATTTATAGTTTCGGGTAATCGCCGAGCTTTTCATTCGAGAATGAGAGAAATATAAATCGGCGAAGGACTTGCCTCGTTCAGACTTATCTCTCAGATCTGACGGAGTACCTGGAAGAAAGTTGCTCCGATATTATTGCCTGTGTGATCATCCGCGGTAGCTAGGGCCTCGTGGACAAACATCGTCACGTTTCAGAGATAGAGGGGAAGGAAAAAAATAGAAAAATAGAAGATCCGTGAAAAATCTTACTACTCAGAGGAGAGAGCGTAGATTTGACCGTGAAGAACCGGCAGGCAGACAGAGCAGGGATTTATAGACGCGCGAGGGCCCCTTCTCTGGGGCCTAACTGAAGAACGAAAGAACGAAACATCTGCCTCCCAGACTCTATGTCAGTCTGCCTTGGCGTGTCTCTCGATACTCACAGCCATAGTTTCGTCTATAATTAGTCATTGTAATACCTGCCAGAGGAAATATACCCGCGATATAAGTTTTAGTTTGCCGTAGAATGACGCTTCTCTTTCGCACGTTATCTATTGCGCGATTTGGCCTGATAACGTCCGCCGACAATGTTAAAGGCATGTGATGGCTTACGGTGAGTTACGCTCAGTTCTCCTCCGAATTCTGATCTACAGTGGAGTGTAGTTTCTTATTTTCTGCACGCGAATGTTCCACCCTTTGTGCAACTCTAGTCGTTCTCTTGTAAAGTTGAATTCTTCCTGCAGTTCGTATCGCCTTGACGATTAACCGCGTGTGCTCGTATCATGGTAGGTAGGTCATAGCGTAGAATTTAGAACCTAGCTATTATGAAATAGTGTGAAACTCGTCATTTATTCCGTGACGTAGGATGAGGTTGTTGTTGATCAGGGAATTAAAGTCCAACAGTCCAATTGACGTATCGATTGTTACTATATGCATATCTTTGAATGAATTTTATTTTTTGTTGCAACTTTCTTACATGGCTAACCATACACAATCGCACATACCTATACATGTGATAAATATAGGCTAGTTCTTCGTAGGTTTGCATGCTTTTGTGACATAATATAAGAATTCATGTCGTTCCTCGTGGTTACAAGAGTTTCACACGCTGTATTTCCTCAAAGTTATTCTGCAACGTGAAATAACGTTATAATTAATCATTATAAACGCGGATGTAACACTGGCTATGTAGGGTTCAGTGTGTGAAACTTTCACGTGTCACAGAAACGAATATTGTATGTATCACCTATAGCTGAGTCCTTCGCACGTGTATAGGCGTTCGAAGTAATAAATCCAATTTTCGTATTGTATTTTGAATCTAGGAAAGCGTCGTGTCCTTGGATAATGTCCAAGAGTCATATGGACCCGCTTCGCCCGTTGAAAAATCAGAGATACTAAATTCGGGAAGTGAAATATTCACCGAATCCCCGAGGGTCGTCGACGCCGCTAGGCCATCTACCAAGGAGGAAGTACCCCGACCTTTGACCTTAACCTTTGCCAAGGCGCCGCTCACGTCCGAAGAGATGGAAATCCTCAGCCCATTATCTCCTATGTCGAAACAGGTTGGTCAAACAATATACGTCCACCTATGCCGATAAAGTTATTGATTTTACTTCAAACTCTGGAATAGCGTGTAGGTAGTAGATACATAGGTGCATACATGCGTGTAGATAGCGCGACCACTTTCCCCGCGTAGGTATATCTATTCAATGACGCAGAACTTCGTTTATAGCTGAATAAAATTTCCATTACCAAAATATACGATCGATTCTATACAATTCTAAATTTTCACGCGTTCTCGTCGACGCTTCAATAATAAATCACCCGCTCCAGATTTTGACCCTGAATCTATCGAGCGACGAGGAAATCGTGACCAGCTTAGCTTTCCCTCTTGGACCACCGACCAGCGGTGAACCACCCAAAGAAAAGCCACCACCACCTCCGTTAGATCTAAGCGACGAGGACAGCCTCCCTGTCGAACCGTTGCGCCGGCTCAATTCCACGAGAAGAATCAAGAAGGAGCTTCGCACGAGGCGATCAGACTTTCTGGGGATCGAAGGGGTGAGCTTTTCTTCGAAAGAAACACGTCCGCCCCCGCGTTTACAGCTTCCGATAAGGCGGGCTAATTTTCATTTGACAACAGGGAAACGAGGATGAACTCGAGCGAGAACTGACCCTGACCAAACCGCCGGATATGGCGGCAATTCTTGCGGAGGAAAGACGCGTCGAGCAGCTTCATCGCCGCTCGTACGACACAGACAGCAACTACGAACAGGACTCTAGCCATGAGCGCGACTCTGGTGTTGAACTCGGCCACGCCGAAGACTGGGCCAAGCAGACAGTGAGTCCTGACATGTCGCAGCACAGCAGACAGAGCAGCGAGCCGTTCGGTGCCAGTGTCACCTCTTCGGAGGAGGATGAAATAACTAAAAAGGAACGCGAGATCATCGAGGTACTAGAAAAGGAGGAACAGTGGCGATACGGAAACTCCGGGGAAACGAACAGGTTGGTGGAATTTTACGATCAGAGCGATTTTATATCGCGTCGCGTTGTTGTTGTATATGCGTGGAAATAAATGACGAATTCTTGCGCGTTCCCGACCCCAGCGACATTGGCGAAAAGTTAGCTCACAAGCTGAGGGAACTTGAGGAAGAAAAGATGCAGTTGGAGCGCGAGAGAGCCCAGGAAGTCGAGTTGCGACGTCAGGAAGAAACGTTGCGGAAGAACGATGAGAACATACGTAAGCAGGAAGAGATTCTTCGTAAACGGGAAGCGGAAATGGCGCGGCAAGAGGAGGCCGCTATCGCTGAAGCGGAGCGACGAGCCAAGGAAACGAGGCGCGCCGAGGAACAGATCAGAGCTCAGGCAGAACTTGATGAAAAAGAGAGACTCGGCAAGGAAATGCGGCGACAGGACTCCGAGATCCGATTGAGAGCCATTGAAAATCAGATCCGTGAGCAGGAGGTGAGATTATGTTTTCGATTATTCGATTCCTCGTTTAAACTCGACCCTCAGTTCCACCATTGAAAAACACACAACGATGTAAATTTGCACGGTGATTTCTTGTCCGTAAAATGCACTACTACGTTTACCCGTTTCCAGAACAAGGCGTTGGGTGCTGGTTTGAGTGATTTGAGCAGCAACGATGACGAGTATGCTTCTGGGGTAAGGGGATTTCTATTAGTAGAGCATAGGGTTAACTTTCCTCGTAATTCTTACGCACAAGCACGAAACGTAGATCTCTAAGAACCTCGCGTCGTTTCGAAAAATACCCTCTCTCAAAAATGTCCCTTCCAATTTTTATCCAGGAAGTTCTTCGCGTCGAGCGTGAGCTCCTTCAACTGGAGCAAGAGGAGCTTAAACGTCAGCGTAGCAATCTCGCTTATCGCGAACAGAAGCAGCAAAAGCTCGCCGAGCAGTTACAGGAGCAATGGAAATCCATGCAAGACGTTATTCAACCTCCGGTAACCACTGCCCAACAATTCAAGGCTCTTCCACCCGTAAACTACAGATCGTCGATGCCAAATCTCCAAGAAAATCAAAGACGAAAGCCACCACCACCTCCGATTCCACCGGCAAAACCTCTCCGGGTAGTCGAGCAGAGACAACGAGACGTGACGATAAGGTATGTAAAATATATATCGAGCTGTAATCAATTCCGTTCAATTTCCGGCCTATACTCTGGTTAACGCGATTACGTAACGCGTAGGTAAATATCGTTGCGTAAATAGTTTGCCTGGCCGGATGATCGCCCTGGTGACTGCACAGGCGTTAAATGAATTCGATTAGTTTCCTGCAGGGTTTTTGCGCTGGTAGATTCGAAAGTGATTTTGTCGAAAGAGATTTTCTTACGAATCGGTTCACCGATGGATTGTTATAGGAGCAGCCGTATGCCTTCGGCAGATTCCATTCCTCAACAGGTTGACGCGTCATTGCGTCACAGCGCCTCGGCTACAACTTTGTCGAATCATGCTGGTCAGCAAATGACCAGGCAGACCCTGCAGGCTCTTAGCGCTGCTCCGAGGCCCCGCATCGTTCAAGGTGACCAGTGGGTGCAGCGGAGGAAAAGCGACATTCCCAGAGGTGCACAGGACATAAATTATCAGCACTGGCTCATCCAGGTGAGTTTCTCTCCTATATTTAGTCTCCTCTCCTTTTCTCCTCTGCGGATTTGACGCCAGCCAGGCTGAATATAACTCGATTTTTTTATTTTTTTTTCAGGAGGCAGAACAGCGCCGAATAAACGAACAGAATCAGCGCTCGCCGAGAAAGGCTCAGTCTCATGTCACGGGGACTTCGGTACCGTACAATATCGCCTCGTCGCCGAGAGTGGACGGCAAACCGCTTCCGGATTCTATAATCCAAACGTTGACCCAAAGAGTGCAAAACAGAGCACAGGAAAAGCCTCTACCTCCGCGACGAAGGTAATAAGATTCCTCGTTTAGGTAAAACAATGATTAGAGAGCGTAGCCGGTCTGTGACTGTAAATGAAACTGCAGCATGCGTGGAGTTAAACTCATTCCTTTCATTCATTTTCTCCATATTAGGCTGGAGCACAGTTCGAGCCATGAACATCTCTCCGTTCAACATCAGATACAACAGCCGGTACCACCTCAGCAACAGCAACAAAAATTACAGCAACAAATAACGACGAGCAGTACGACAGAATCGCAGGAAAAAATGCTCAGCGTTAGTGGGAAGAAGAAGTGTTCGCATTGCGGCGACGAGCTCGGTACGAATTCTCGATATTTATTTTTATTCTTTTTTCACGTATTTTATTCAACTGGTATAGAAATTTTTGTTATCTAGAGTGGGAAGGAAATCCCACGTCTTTCCAAGCCGTATACTTATCTACTTATATCTATAATTCTTGTTATTTATGCACAGGTCGTGGCGCTGCGATGATAATTGAAAGTCTTCGATTATTTTACCACATGGAATGCTTCAAGTGCTGCGTATGCCATGTACGTCTTGGCGACGGTCGTATGGGCACCGATGTTCGTGTACGAAATCACAAACTTCACTGCCACAACTGTTACTCCAGTGACGACGGTATTCACAAATAATTTTATGTCATTCTAGCAATATACATATATTATCAATAATCGTTCGCGATAGCTGTGTCATTTGCTGTAGGTTTATTTTAACTTTGATCGCGTACACATTAACTATAATCATCGTTCTCATCTATTGCCTTCAAGGTACTTCATATGGGCGCGTTGTGAAATTTATGGAACACGAAGAAAAGATTGATTTTCTTGATATACTTATAATGAGATAAGAAAACGTCATTTTTTTTTTTTTCTTTTTTTCTTTTTATTTTCAACTTTCGCAACGACGCCGCCGTTCTATCGCTCCTCCTCTTTTTTTGTATCCTGTAATACTCACGTGGTTTTTCTTGTGTTGAATTTTTGCAGGTGTCAAATTCAGCTGTGTGTAGAAATTTGGGCTATGGATCTAAGCTGACTAACTTGAATATAGCGTGTTTCGGCTATATTTTATAAGTTGTAGTTCGCGCAACTTTCCTCGATAAGGTATCATGGCATAACTTATTGTCTTGTCTTGTCTTAGTTGTTGGTTTTTTTTTTTTCTTGGTTTTTTTTTCTGTAAATATTCATTCTACCCGCTTATAAGATACGAAGTGGCGGGGAACCTTGACGTTTATATTTTCTCCCACGCCCTCCTATTATTCTACTATCTATATAGCTGAACACTGCTATCTAATAGATGTGTTTGTTTTATTTCAAACACGTATATTATACATCTCTTTTACGATTAACATTAAATCTCAATTTTTACGCAGTGTAAAGGTTTTTATTTTGTCTGATAAATTTTTATTTTATTTTATTTTATTTTATTTTTCTTCCTTCATATAAAGAGAGAGATTGTTCTTTATTTTGTTACAACACTAACCAATGTAAATAGCGTGTATTTATGTAATTAGCTTAGTTATTAATGTATCGCATTAAGAAGACGAGGATGATTGGTGGTTGGTGATCAGCAGCCGAGACGATCATAGAGAAAAACCACGAAGTAAAGTATAACAAGGGAGAGGAAGTTTGTACATTTTTGTAATATAGAATTTCACGTTTCTCAATAACGTTGAATAGGATAAGACGAGCCGTAATATGGTTACGAAAAATATGATTACAGCTCAAAGTTAACATCCAATGAGACAAGCTTCGAACTGCTAATTTAGCTGCGTCTGAAAATCAAATTGACTAATAATCTCTGTAGGGAATCTTTATACACCGTAGTTAGTATCTTTATTTTATATTACTAAAACAGTAATTTATACAATAAGAGAACAAAACCGATACTATATAGCTGGTTGCTAAAATATATTTTACATCCTAAATCGGAGGGACTTTAAACGTAAGTCTACGAATTCGAACAGTAATCCATCCAAACTCTCTCGAATCACACCTCAACGGAGTATTTAAACAATGCGACCAGTCTTATTTTTAGCTTATAAATATTATTATTATTATTAATATTATTAATTTTATTAATATTATTATTGTGAAATATTGTAAGATACCTGTTGCATGTTATTATACAGTGTGTAATTTTATATTATCGAGATAATAAATGTTTTATTGTAGTCCTTAAAGTACCAATATGCCTGTAAATACCCTAATCCTTCTGGTTCATAATTTCAAAAACAATTTCTATAGATATAGTTTTAATCAATATCCATTTCCATACAAGAACAATAATTCAAAGAACTTCGCTGAGTCCTTCAAAATCAATGTAAAATACTCATCACGAGCGGGATTCTCGTTAGTATCTTATTTTTTGATAACTTCTCTGCCTTCGTAATATTTCGATTGAAGATGCCTGTCATAATTGAACGTCGTTAATGCAACCCCCATGCGAACTGTTTGACGCCGTAGCGGCCACTGACCTCGCGGCAGGTGGCTCTTACCCTAGGTCAGTGCTTCCGCCCAACGGGGTGACAAATGCTATTGCCATCTCGCGGTCGAACTGACGAACTACTTTTGCAGCAAACACAGTCGCGCCTTATGATATGCAACCCGCGTGACAGTCTTGACCGATGGTTGCATACCACAAGGCGCAACTGTGTCTGCAGTAAAAGTAGTTCGTCAGTTCGACCGCGAGATGGCGATAGCATTTGTCGCCCCGTTCGACGAAGGCACTGACCTACGATACCGGCACCTGTCGTGGGGTCAGTGGCCACTGCAGCGTCAAAGCGTTGACATAGAACTGCGTTAACGCGTGTATAACATGTTAATAGGAATATTTCAAATACAAAGAAGTCGTCGCAAAATTGTCACGTGTCTATCGATGGAATTAGTTCATTTGCAAATACTTAAATCATGTATACTGATTGATACTCATATAATAACACTTATTCTTATGTTACAGTTGGATAGACTTTCATCACGGTCCACGCACCTCCACCCAACAATAATTCTGTTTCGATCGGCAACACCAACGGGCTGATCAACTCGCTCGTGAAAATTTATTTTATCAGCTAGTGTACATATATATTATTGTAATACTTTTATTGCGATGGGTACATATATTTACTATTGGAAACAATTACAAATTATACTTGACTTTTACAATGAGTCATATTGTATCGATTTTGCATCAATAAATTTATTTACTGTTTATAATAATCAATTGCTTCGTTATTTTTCACTTTCCCCTACCTCTACGTTTTTATTACTTTTCTTCTTTTTTCGTATTACAGCGAGGTGTGCTGAAAATTTTGGTGTATAGATATAGGCTTGCATACGTGTCTTCATGCACGTCTATAAAGTATATCCATTTATACTAGCGTTTTCGAAAGTTAGAAAGATTTTAACTCGCAAAATTTCTGCTCCTGGTATCAGGAGAACATCTGACCCAAGGAGGTGTGCCGAAAAAGGATATGCCTATTGATTGATTCATTCATACGTCTCTCTATACCTCTCTATACCTATAGTTGCATTATACTAGCGATTTGCGAAGTTAAAAGCATTTTAACTCGCAAAATTTCTGCTCCTGGTATCAGGAGAACATCTGACCCAAGGAAGTGTGCCGAAAAAGGATATGCCTATTGATTCATTCATTCACACATCTCTCTATACCTCTCTATACCTATAGTTAACTTATACTAGCGATTTGCGGAGTTAGAAGCATTTTAACTCGCAAAATTTCTGCTCCTGGTATCAGGAGAACATCTGACCCGAGGAGGTGTGCCGAAAAAGGATATGCCTATTGATTCATTCATTCATACGTCTCTCTATACCTCTCTATACCTATAGTTGCATTATACTAGCGATTTGCGAAGTTAAAAGCATTTTAACTCGCAAAATTTCTGCTCCTGGTATCAGGAGAACATCTGACCCAAGGAAGTGTGCCGAAAAAGGATATGCCTATTGATTCATTCATTCACACATCTCTCTATACCTCTCTATACCTATAGTTAACTTATACTAGCGATTTGCGGAGTTAGAAGCATTTTAACTCGCAAAATTTCTGCTCCTGGTATCAGGAGAACATCTGACCCGAGGAGGTGTGCCGAAAAAGGATATGCCTATTGATTGATTCATTCATACGTCTCTCTATACCTCTCTATACCTATAGTTGCATTATACTAGCGATTTGCGAAGTTAAAAGCATTTTAACTCGCAAAATTTCTGCTCCTGGTATCAGGAGAACATCTGACCCAAGGAAGTGTGCCGAAAAAGGATATGCCTATTGATTCATTCATTCACACATCTCTCTATACCTCTCTATACCTATAGTTAACTTATACTAGCGATTTGCGGAGTTAGAAGCATTTTAACTCGCAAAATTTCTGCTCCTGGTATCAGGAGAACATCTGACCCGAGGAGGTGTGCCGAAAAAGGATATGCCTATTGATTCATTCATTCATACGTCTCTCTATACCTCTCTATACCTATAGTTGCATTATACTAGCGATTTGCGAAGTTAAAAGCATTTTAACTCGCAAAATTTCTGCTCCTGGTATCAGGAGAACATCTGACCCAAGGAAGTGTGCCGAAAAAGGATATGCCTATTGATTCATTCATTCACACATCTCTCTATACCTCTCTATACCTATAGTTAACTTATACTAGCGATTTGCGGAGTTAGAAGCATTTTAACTCGCAAAATTTCTGCTCCTGGTATCAGGAGAACATCTGACCCGAGGAGGTGTGCCGAAAAAGGATATGCCTATTGATTCATTCATTCATACGTCTCTCTATACCTCTCTATACCTATAGTTGCATTATACTAGCGATTTGCGAAGTTAAAAGCATTTTAACTCGCAAAATTTCTGCTCCTGGTATCAGGAGAACATCTGACCCAAGGAGGTGTGCCGAAAAAGGATATATGTATTGATACATCCATTCATACGTCTCTCTATACCCCTCTATACCTATAGTTAACTTATACTAGCGATTTGCGGAGTTAGAAGCATTTTAACTCGCAAAATTTTTACTCCTGGTATCAGGAGAACATCTGACCCGAGAAGGTGTGCTAAAAATTTTGGTGCATAGATATAAGCATGCATATATGTCTTCATACACGTCTCTATATGTTTATCCACTTATACTAGCGTTTTCGGAAATGAAAAATCGAGCGAATTAAAAATCGAGCAAGTTAAAAATCGAGCAAGTTAAAAATCGAGCGAGTCGAAAACGCCCCTAGTATCAACGCCCCAATGCACCATCTGATCTAAGGTGTGCTAAAATTCTGTGCAATCTCCAAACTCCGTTGATTAGATTCTGAAATAATGACTGGATGGGAGAGTAAAAAATAGCAAAGCCTAATTGAATATTGGCATATCTGTGACTTTATTGCTGCAGCATCGATACACTATACATATGTTACTGATTATCAAAGATATGTGAAATTAACTATTTCTAAAAAGTCCGAGTTCAAAATACACTCCTTTGGTGCAATTCCTGATTGGAAGAGAATCCTAGGCTCACAGGACAGAGATGTTTGGACTCCGATGGAAGCTTTCGTTGAGCTGTAACAAAAGGAATAGTATTTTAATAATATCGCAAACAATCAGTAAATTACTGAGAAAAGCCGAAAAAAAGCATATCAATTTGTTATATGCTCAACGCATCCCCCATGCGTACCCTACGAAGCCACGACGAAGACTGAACCCACGATAAGTTTTCTCACCCTGGGTCAGTTGTTCCTCTTCGCTTCAAAATGGTACACGGGTTGCATACAGTAAGGCGAACCAATGTTTGCAGCAAAAGTAGTCGCGAATCCATCTGCGAGATGGCAATACCATTTAGCATCTTGTATACCGACTATGTGATTTCTACTCGAAATCTCGGTGGCTATCTACTCTTACCAAACTTACCAATTACCTCTGTAGAATGACTAATTATAATAATTCGAGTCGTGAGTATGTTTAAAAAATGATACTCCACCAACCGAGAACACATATTCACACGACGTGTAATAAGATGATACATTCGTAAATAAATTATCAGAATGTTCATTAATTCTGATTGATAAAACAAAAGTTTTACACATAACTGTCCATTTGTTGAGAATGAATGTGTCGAAAGACTCTCAGATAATATGATTTGCAATTTTGATATGCTGTACTACGTTATTATACTCTCGTTTCGAACTATGAAATATAGAGCACTACCGCTTTTCACAAGCAATTTCCAATCTTGACATTTTCTTTCTAATCAATCTAAGTGAAATTGTGCAGGGAATAAAGAAATTCCCATCAGTCACCGCACCTCGTTATCATACTTGTGTGATTTTCATTTTTCTTCAGACCCAATAATTATCATAATTGAGAGGAGATGACAAATTTATAGCCCTGATGCGTTTCGGCCTCGATTCTGGTAAAATAATTATCGACGAGTTTTTATTTAAAGTTGGTCGAACAACATCCTCGAGACAAAGCTGGAGAGCCTTTGAAGTATTTCGCGTTTCGTTTCAGATCTGACAAATTCAATTTGCCTCTTAAACAAAGCCTATCTTTATGGAAATCGTCGTTGCATAAAATCCGGACGTCAAAGAAACAGCGAAATCTTTTTAGATACAGTCTGCGAATATAAGACCCCCTCCCCCCTGCGCCTGCTCGCTTCGCCGCGCCGCGTGTTCTTCGAAGTCGGACAGAGTCGAGTTTAAGCCGGGTTCAAAGGCGCCAAACTCTCTGAGTCCTCCCCCTGAAACGTTTGCCGCCCAGGATTCCTCCCCGACAATTTTCCACGTGCCCCGTCAAAGTCCGCGAAATGAATCGGATTACCATTAAAAACAATAAACATAAGTTTATTCATTATAATTGTCACAGCAGAATCTTGTCTCGTTGATCCTTTGGGGATTTTCAAAATGCGATATACGTTTCAGTAAAGGCAAATGACAATACAGTTGTTACAGTACAATTGTTTGATTCGAAATATGGGTATTAATTTTGATAACAGTTACCGAAAGTCTAAGAGTTTTCTCTTGAGGAAATTGCAATTACCTTGACAAATCTAGCCACCCACGATGTTATAATGTATAGATATAGGTATATACGTATGACATGAGTTAATTGGAAGCGATCAGTTTCAATTTCGATGAATATTAATACAGAATAATACAAGGATTCTATATTTGCATCACGTCGCCGACAGGCCGAACCACGCGGAAAAGATTGACGAGTTTCTGGGTAAAATAATCGAACCGTCATTGTGTGGATTCACGTCAGACCCACGCCGCCAAAGCAACGATTCCCTGTCGAGAGAAATTAAAGTTGATTGTTTATCGAATCGTATTAACCGCACTCACTCGATTAACCTGGCAAAATCCTCCCTTCGTCGTTCATCGGCTGCGTGTTGGTCTTTGTTACCTCCATACGTTCACCGCCAATATATTTACCCAGCCCCTACGTACAGAATGCAACGCTACCTACATGTATATTATTGCTATCTGAATATCTCAAGAGGCAATGAGCCACCTAACTTTTAATTTTACCCGCATACGTATACGTAGATTGTCACCCTAATTAAGAATCTATAGGTACATGTATGTACGTATTCGTTATAACCTTTCGTAGAGCAAAAGACTAGACGAAAATGAATGTGGGGGTATCAAAAAGCAACATACCTACTTGTAATGCATCTATGGAAAATATATTTACTTGGAAATTGTTGATGGTTTTTTCTTTTCCTCCTGAATTAAAGTTCACCTACCCCTTTGCCTATAAGTATGTATTGATGAACTTGCGCCAGTATAATATACACGTATACAGTCAAGCCGAAGCGTTCCATCTATTGATTTTCGGAAGAGGTGTGCCAGGGGTAGTCGCTAAAGGGTGGGTGACCCACGGATGGCCTGACCGCCACAGAGTCCATCCTCCCTTTTACCCTCTTTCCCTCTTTCCCTCTCTCCCCGAGGACGAGATTCAGGATTCCTCCGAGGGATGAGAACGCGAGGGGCGGAGGTTGTCTGTTGTTTGTCGATATCCTGGATGAAGTGTGGTCGCCGGCGTCGCTTCGCTGTTGCCATTTCACCGCTAGGGATAGGAAAGAGGAAGCAGAGGGTGAGAGGGGATGCTGAGAAACTGCGAGAGGCAAACGTGACTCTTTAAATATTAGCCTCGAGTTAACTTGGCGTGGGGTGAATCGAGGCGATCAAGACAAACTTTCAGCGATGCTTCGAGAGGCACTAGACCTGCAGGGAGCACGAGTCATTCGAAATTCAATCGTGCAGGTTCTCGGGGAAGTGTATTTCTCGAACCCTTCACCCCGTACATCCATAAAAAATGATTTATCAGTACATACATGAAGCGAATAAAAAACTCTTTTCTGACCAGTTATCAATCCTGAAGAAATGTTTATTAGGTATACGACGAGGATTTCACACATCATAGATAAATTTCTTACCAGATTCATACGTGTCAATAAATCATTTTTCTCAGTGAAAATTTATTTTCAAAAATGGCAGCCTGTCTGTATACCTACTCAGCTTTCGTGCTGAATACTTATGCAATAAATACCAATGCCTGTATTCAGCGCCGGCAAGTTTTGTCTTGTCTGTGTTGTCACGACAACACACAGAATCCTAGTAGTGTGGAATTACAACACACGAAATTTCATCATTGCAACTGAAAATTCATGAATTTGAACCAATTATTATTATTTTTTTTTATAATTTTTCCTGTAATTCTTGAACAGTCGTTTTCCGCGCTCAAAAGGTTGAAAACTTATTTAAGATCAACCATGACTCAAAACCGGCTAAACAATATAGCCGTTTTGCACGTTCATAAAGAATCGACGGAAAATCTGGACTACGGAGAGCTGATTGATGAGTTTGTTTGTCGAATTGCGATTAGGAGGGCGACCTTCGCCATGGACGAATTAAAAATATGAAAAAACCAAATCGGTTTTCTACACCCCCCCCCCCCCCCCCCCCCCCCAAACGTGACTTGACAACACACGAGAATTCGGTAACTTGCCGGCACTGCCTGTATTGTAGGGTCTGCTTTTTACTTTGAATCGACTTGCTCATTCTTAAGGAATTTTTCCCGACGTCTCCGACCGCCCTAACGTCGGATAATTTATTGGAGTTGTAGATAAGGAAGAGGAATTTCACCTTTAGCAATTGACAGTCACGTGAAGACCGGTGCTACAAGCGCAAGAAGCTACTTAAAAGTTTTATTTCCTTGTTATACTACAAGTTCGAAAAGTTTTTCCAGCTCCGAAAGTTTTAAGGGAAGTAAAATTATTCCTTTTCTTTGTGTCTTTCGTCCCAGTATAGGTATACCTGGTATTCCCGTACCTCCACAATACGTCTCCCCACGATTACACGCGGTATAGGCAATCGACATCGAGTGATCAAGCTTTTTTTTTCTCCCGTCATACGAACAGACGTTGATAATTTAAATGGATTGCCGTGATTCCTCCGTAACCAAATAACAGATCGAATCCTCCGCTTCGCCGAAAATCGTACAGACGAATGATCCTTAATACTCGAAGAGCCCAGGTTGAGAACCGTCGCGTTTCAGAGCACTCCTTATCGAGCGCCTCTTTGGTATGATAATGTAATAAAATAAATGGAGGCTGAGGGTCTGAGGGCTGGTAGTCGGTGGCGGTGCTGCCTTTACTCCCAGTTTTCATCCGGGATGAGGGGGATAAAATTTCCGACGATGGAGAAGCGCGGAGCAAGGTGCAGGCCTTCCTTGCAGCCCTGGGGGCATAGTCATACCTATACATATAGATATGGAGTACAGAGAAGTAGGTATGTACACAGGGCGGACTACCTATGTATGTAAATGTATATGGGAGTAAAATGTACGTCTATATAGATAGCCTGCAGGAAATGGAAAATACAACAGGTTCCGCCGCCATTGCTTGGTCACACTTCGACGGGAGTTTCGGTTCTGGAATTCTGCTGGCACGAGAGGGGCGGTTGCGGCGTTTTGTTCATGGAACCGGTGCAGGAGAAATGGGTGCAAACCAAGGGCGGCAAGAGCAGAAACCCCGCCCTGGTGGTCGCCAGTCGATATCCCAGTTGCTACCCCATCGCTACCCCCAAAAACACCCCGACGCCGACGCCGCAATATCGCGTACGAATTTCCGACTAGCGCAATCTCTTGATCACCAGCTATGGTGGTAGATATCACGGGAAGAAAAACCATCATCGATTTGTCCGACCTTCTTCTGATAATTCAATTTCCATTTTCGCCCGGATTCTGCCCTTAGATTTTCATTTTATTCTTCCGTTTTCTTCGTCCATAAGGTATTATTAATATGATAATATTTACCTGCGTGTGCGCGAGTGTCTGTTGACGAGAGTACGGGTATAATACATACCGTTTAACTTCGTACTTTGACAAGTTAAGCAGCCCTTAAATCTCGCTCAGCCCAAACTGTAATTTATACGCTGTATATATAGCCGCTCTCTGCTTATACCCAGGGGAAGAGCATTTTGCCCGTTTCACCCTCCCGCACGAGGGTGGAGAAAACCGTCAGGGATTACATAGCGATAAATATACAATCGGTGCATTAGTTGACGCGACATTAGAGGTAGATATGCGCTCGGCAAACCCCCGCATCCATACGCTAATGGCTCGCACCTTATAATGGTAATGTAATACCAGCTCCGTGGCACGCCTATCAATTGTCGTATTTTCCTACGTACTGGGTATACTCCCGAACTTGGACGATGAAAATTGCAGTAAATCATTGGCATTGGTATCGGCCGAGCCGCATTTAATTAATTTTTGAATCCTGATCCGGAGGTTCGATTCTCCTCTCCCGAGTTTCTTTCGAATTGTACAGATATCTCGGGTAGGTAGAGACTTGTGCAGTATTCTGGGTTTTTATTACAAGGAAAAGACACCGCGGGCGATATGATATTTATCGCCAGCTATACATAAGTACATAGTTTTACGATAACAATATCACAACACGAAATGTGGGGGCGGGGGGGCTGCGTTTTATCGTGATTTCATTATTCACCTTCAACCTTGAAGTCAATGTCCACGACCACGGCTATAACACCAGGTACGTACGTAACACCTGCGTATAACCATTCACGCGCGCACCCCGCGTACTTATAGATACAATCTTCGTAAATATAATATAATTTAATAATTATATATTATGTATATAATATATGAATAAATAATGAGGAATGAATACTTATAAACAAATACATAAATATCTTCAATAGTTAATTATTGTTAATTCCTTGTAGATTAGATGCCATTTTTCGTTACTTATTATATATATATATATATATATTTTTTTGTTTTCCTTTTTTTTTTCATACCGAAGTAATTATTCATATTCTATATTATAGTCTATCGCGTTTCACTGCAATCGCGACGGTGAGAAAATTCTAGCTATAATATGTATATGTATATGTCGGGAGTAAAACGCGATTATACGCCAAGCATTCGCCAGCCAGACGCAGATGAAATAATAATAAAAAAAAGAAAAAGAATAACGAATCTAGAACGTGACACGTTACCTAATTCTCCGCATATCACAACTTTCACAGAGATTCCTTTGCCTCTCCATATCTCCGATACGACGTTCATTTAAAAGTCATGCAGAGATTAAAAAAGAGGATAATTGAATGTACAATCAAAGTTCAAATCTAGACTCGCTAGATTCCGAATATCGTATTGAGATATCCCTAATTCTTATACATGTCACAAAGTACTTTCTCCATCGGAGTGTTACCGATCGTCTTGTGGAAGTAGACGAGTTCGACCCTCGTGGCTGGAACAACTCTCAGAAGAGGTAACAAAAGGAGTAGTCTTCCAAAGCGTGCCGGATTCCCAGGATGCTGAGCTCTCGCGTGTTGCCCGAGCATGACCTGAGCCTGATCCTGGAGATTCTCTATTTGGCTGGGATCCTTGAGGCCGCGAGTTTCTGGAAGGAAAAGAATAACCGATGACTTGTCGAAGAGAGTCACTAGCTCGAGTCCAAATGCTGAAATATCGGCTCACCAGGTCGGAACAAGACGATGGCTTTCATGCAGGCAAATTCAGCGGGGTCAACCATCATGGCTTTGTATCTGTGAAGAGTGTCATGCAGATGTCTAACGTCGGCGGAAACTTGGCTGGACTTTCCAACTCCCGAGTAATGTAGACCAGGGTGAGATTGAAGTGGTGGCGAAAGTGTGAGGGCGGTAAGTTCGGCGGCACTGAACAGCGGCGATGATTCCAAGGGTAAACACCACTGTACGGCGTTCAGGAGGAACAACTCCGACCAAGCCTCTTCGAGGAGTATCACTTGATCGCGGAAAGGTAGGCTGGCGAACGAGGGAAGATTCTTTGCCCACTTTACAGCCATGAAAAGTAATCTGGCGCTTGTTTCGTAAACTGTTTCGGCTGTCGCAGGCGAATAGAGGGCCGGAAGCACAGGCGGTAGCTGAGCGCATCCGCTGCGCTGCGGTACAACCGGCTCTTCGTTGGTCACGTCGATGCTGTCCTCAGAGCCGTTGCCTTCACGGATTGAGAAGATAATTGGCGTTTCAAAAATCCACATAATGTATGCTAATGAAGTATAGAATTGATGATAGATCGGTACTCACCGTCTTCGGCTTCCTGGCGCGGCGGCGTCGAAGCACTCGTAGAATTGGGGGTCGGTGCGATTGACGGCAGAGGAAGGGGTGCCGTGTACCTGGCCATCGCCAGGGAAACGGGGGGTCTGAAAGAATTTGAGAAACTTTTTTTTACTGACAAAGTTGAAATATCAAAGAAGTGTCGTTGGGGGTTATGAAATGGAAAACGAATCCCGAGTGAACATGATTTCGCTTGTTTCAACCGCCGTCTCTTTTTCTCAGTATAATTGGATGTTTCGCGTCGCAATAACCGTTGCGATTTTACAAAAAAATCATTATACTCATATTTCCTCACAAATGTAACTAATAGCAGTAGAAATTCCCGACGAAAATACTTATCGCGTTTTGATACACCGTTCTTTATCGTTAATGCAAGCTTCGGCCCGACCCCGAGCCAGGATAAAAGGTGATCTAGGTAAGCCGTCGAGCGATATCAATTCATCTCCGCTCCTTTATAAATCGCGAAAAAAAACTTCCCAGGGTACTGGAAGAAGCCTCCACCTTGGAAACGCCGTGTAGCAACAAAAATGGCAGTACCGATTAGCCAAAATTTCGCATCCTGCTACATGGACCTCTGTAAAGAGCAGCGTCTTCGGCCTCTTCCAGTTATAAGCGTCACCCTGCCTCATAGTTTGGAGATCGCAACGGACCGTGTGAAAATGGACGATTGGGGTCCAATTTTGAACTCTCTATCGCTCGACCGTAGTCTCAAATCGATAAGCGTTAGGTGTAGATATCAATGCCGTAAGCCATTGGAGGAGGTAAACTCCGAGGACAAGGCAAGAGCGATTGGAAAAGCACCGGTGATTTTGACGCGGTTCTTGCTCGAATGGTTGTCCCACAGCGTGGCACAGTGCGTGAGAAATTCACCGGCCCTAACGCATCTGGAACTCGAAGGTATTCCCCTGCCTCCCGACTGTTTGGCAGTCCTCTGCGTCGGTCTTGCCTCGACGAAAACCCTGCGACACTTTTCGCTCCAGAGGTGTAGAATCGGCGACGGTAGCTGCGAACTGATATGCCGTACTGTGGCGGATATTCAGAGCATAAAATCGTTGAACTTGAGCCAGTGCGATCTCACATTTCGGAGCGGACCCACCCTGGCCTCAGCTTTGTCGAGGCAGAAGCTGATGCTGTATCACGACACGTGGGTAGACTCGCTGCGATATCGAGAACCGAACTTTGAGGCAATGCCCGGCCTCCGTCGTTTGACTTTGAACGGAAATCCCCAGCTCGGAGATTTCGCTGCTAATGAAATAATCGAGGCGATACGTGACAGTCTTTGGCTGAAGGCACTCGACTTACAGAATTGCGGTCTAACAGATAAGGCGGCATACCAATTCCTGGATCTTTTGTGCAACAACTTAACCCTCGCTGTCGTTGACGTGAGGCTAAATGCGATCGGTGAAGAACTATTGCGCGAAATTTCCAACAGACTCGAGGCTAACAATGACGGTGCAAGTCCGGACTACCATTGGATGTCAATGCCCCAAAAAAGCAGACCAGCTGCCGCGACGAACTGCCAGAATCGAGGCATTTGCAGTCAAGGATTTGCCGCGAAGACTGTGCTACCCAGGCCTAGGAGTGCGATAAGCAGACAGCCGAAAAGACCTTGTCGTCAGGCAGTAGTGCAAAGAGCGTGGACCGCATCATCGACGAGCTGCAAAAGGCCGGAGACGAAGTCGAAGATTACTTCCCCGGGATTAAATCTAGCAAAATCGGTGGAAGTCGAGAGTCTGAAGATCGTTGAAAAGGCCCCGATTCGAACTTCGCTGCGAATTCGTCTTCCACCGAACGATGAGGCTGTAGATATTGAAAATTGTAGCGAGAGCTTTGCGAGAGAGGACTCGAAGAGTTCGTCGCGGAACGAAAGGGGTTTGAAAGTCGAGGAAATAATCCGGCAGTTGGCGGAGGCTAGGGCGCGGCACGACAAACTCATCGAGGAAACGAAGAGGAGCGATTTACTGCTCGCCGAGGAGAAGTTGCGGCGGGAAATAGCAGAGGCGAAATTGAAAGCGATGAATGAAGACCTTGCCGATCTTGAGGCTGCGCTGAAAATCAAAGAAGAAGAGACCCGCGGTTTTCTTTTAATCAGCCAGCAGTCGCTCGACGATATTTGCACGACCTTCGATCGTCTTTTAGAGATGCTTGACAGCGTGACAAGGAACCCTAGCAGCGCCCTGAAAAGAAATACCGAGGAGGAAGTTGTCGCCCGGGAAACCATAAAGCGTCACCTGGCCCACCTAATCCGTAAGACTAAATCTGAAAGTTTATCGCGCACAGTTTCCCCCGGATCAGCACCTGTAGCCGCGGAAAGCCTGCGCAACGATGTGGCGAGGAAATCAACTAGGTCAGAGGCAGACCTACGAACGACATTGCCAAAAATTACAACGCGGATTCACCTAGAGAAAAACATCGGCGATAGTCCGGACGTGATGTCGCCCTCGCGCGAAACAATTAATCGTTTTCAAGGAGCCAAGCTGTTCGATTCACCTGGGCAACGAGCTCGGGCAATATTTGCACAGATTGTGAGAGACGGTTCGCTGCTAACGATCGGTTCTCACGTCGGATAGTACAGAACGAATTGACACGTGAATTGAAATGACGCAAAGTAAACGGTTGACAAAAAATTATATAACAAATATTGAAAGAGTAAAAAAATCAGATAAGAGTAAAAGACTTGTGAAAGTTTCGCGACGAGAACTGCAGATGAAACGTTACGTTGAAGTCGTTTGTACAAACATTTTACTGATTCTTTGTTAAGCAAATAATAAATGCTGTTGTTTTTCACGAAAGTGATAATGTTAGATTATCTATCGGTCCGTCTCCGCTCACCGACTGCCTGAGCTCTTTCAGGTTTACTTTACATTTGACGAGATCGGTTTTTCGTTACTTCCAGCTCAGAGGCTCACCGCGGTGAGCCCGAACGTCACAACGGCAATGTTCAAAGGTAATTTTTAACGACTAGCACGTAAAATGATCAGTCGCACAAGCTTCTATCGCACGCTACGCGACGTTGAGCATATAGAACCACTATATCAGGATCAAAGATGATCCAACGCTCGCTGTCGCCTCTTCCGTAATATGCGCCCCACGTTATAATGAACACATCGAGTTTATGCACGCCTAACATGTCAAAGCTACATCTTTCCGATTTCCTTCGCAAATATATCTATACTCGATATGCGGTTGGCATGATAATAAAACAGCAACAGACTCACCCAAAAACTCCGACGGCAACGGCAGCTTCTCGAAGTGCTCGATCCTGTTCCATTTCTACCAGAGCCTCCGGTCTGATGGTGGCTGTGTTTCGTGGCTGCCTTTCGTTCTGTACGGCTGCAACAAGCGTATTACTGACGTTATTGTCAATAATTACTGCAATAGAGAGACGACAGAGATGCGATTATGGTTGGCCAATAATTAATCAGTCATATGCTGCGCATGATACAGGTACGCGATTAATGACGCGGTATCGGTTCGGTAGAGCTCAATGATTCGGAAGTCTGGAAGTGATAACGGAAAAAAAGAGAGAAGAAAGGCCTAGCCGAGCAGCCAGAGCCAGACAAAGTTTGACCCGGAAGGCAACGTCAGCGTACATATACAACGGCCCATCCCTGGCTCAGCGAACATCGAAGTTCTGCCGTTGACAGGTCTTCGTGGATCCGGAATCAGGGGCATTGTTTCCACCCAATATTACGTAATTCCCTGCTCGCCGTTTCTCTATCCCGTCGATATATAGCACTGGCAGTAAATCCCTGCGTCAGATACCGCGACCAATAAGAGATTAATAATCATTTTGTTGTTTATCCAGCGCCGTTTTCTTCCTCCCCGAGACTCTACTCTCTTGAATTCATATAAATATACATCAGAAGGTCCACGGGCCTTGTATTTCAAAGCGAAGAGATGCCTTACATCAAGGTAGGTATATATCGTGAAATTATCATTGCTTGAAAAAGTACCGATAAATTAAAACCGGGCACCCCTTCGACACAGCCATAGGCTGTTTGCTCATTCGTTGATAATTTGGCAACGTGACGGATTCGCGACGGCGTTCTATGTGTATCATGTATGTAATATCGTGTGAGATATTATATACACTTTGACTATGTATCAAGTATGTACAACGTAATAAGAGGTAAGGGTGTCTTCCGCACGCACGAAGCTATATACGTATACTACCGCAATTACCAACGGGTTGATGTCACACAGGCAAAGCGTTTTCCGGTCCTTTACGCAACAGTTTTTTCGACACGTTAATTTCTTTTTCCTTTCTTTCCCCCTGGATTTTTTTTATTTTTTATTTTTTTTCCCCTTTTTTTCGCACGAGAGATAAACGTTACTGATTTGCATGAGCTGGCTAGCTGGCGCAACCCCGATGCTACATGGGCACCCCGTCGCGCTTCTCGCTCAAGTTTGTTTCCTCCAATTAACCCTTCGGGCAACGAGACACGCGACCAACGCTAACGAGTGGATTTTTCACCGGCCTCAAGGGTGACGACTGCGGAGAAGCGAGAGGCGATATGCATACGCCACGTATATATTGACTGTCGCCGTGGTCGGACCGCGGTTATGGCTAAATTGTTGCGTCGGCATCGTGCTAATGGCTTTAGCATTCGTTACAGGCTAACGAACTGGTGAAAAGAGCCGATGGCGAGCGACGAATGAATTATGAATAAATATCATAGACACGGAGGGATACGGGCGTGTGGTGGTTTCTTTCTTTTCTTTTCTTTTTTTTCTTTTTTCGAAATTTCTGTTGTTTCAGGATTTGAGGAAAACGAAAGCGAAAGCCGAGGCGAGGCGAGGCGAGGCGAGTCAAGTCATTCCGCCCTCGGCGTCTTGCCAATTCCACTCTTTGCCCGATTTCCCGATTTCCCAATTCACCCAACGATTCACCTCCTTACCCGAGACTTAAGGGGCTCGAATCCAATTTCTCCTCCCGATACCCAACTTCGGCAATAAAAAAGTTACCGCCATTCGGCAAAGGAATGGCACGGAATGAAACGAAGGGTGAAGACCAACGAGGGGGAGATACGCGACTACGAAGATGGGAAAAAATGAAAGAGACAACGCGGCTCGAGTCTTGAGACAATCTGAGACAAGCCGATGCGCGATGCAAAGACCCAGGCCTATACCTACCTACATATAGATAGGTAGAACTTTACAGGTATCGAATCACGGGCTAAGGATTATTCGATGCTTTTTAGTCACACAGCTATATGCAGTATATACCTACACCTACGTCGTATATTTATATACGTAGAGATTCCAAAGCCGCTTCCGATAATACAATCATCGAATAGGTAGAAACATTTTTATCAGACTCTGAAATTGCGAAATACCCGCTGTAACAGTTTTGCAGTCATCTGACGCGGTTTTGCAAACGATAAAGCGATACAGTATGCAGCTCGACTGTATCGATCGAAAGCACGCAGCGTTGTCTAGCGTCGCAGACACAATATTTCGCTCGCTGATAGAGATCGTCGTACATTTACTTACCATCTTTGTTCATTCCCATTTGTATGCATTTCTTAAGACGGCAGGCTTGACACTGGTTTCTGTGAGCTTTGTCGACTATGCAATTTCCAGTGTTCGCCTGACATCTGTGTAAAAATAAAATTCATTGTCAGTTATAGTTCTGTGGGACGTACACATATACTATAGAGTTGCGGGCTGGTATAGAATCATTATATATATAGTATTTCTGATTTATCGTCAGTCTAGTCGGACAGATTCAACAAATCTGAATCAGTAGCAATGTCGGAGCTAGCGTTCGCGTGATAATTAATCCCGATTCTCGCACGTAACTTTGAGTCGCTGCAGCCATCCAGCTTACTCAATGCCAACAATTGAGCAAATCCAGCGTAATTATCAATTAAAACTAGCAGGGGAGTCAAAGTTTCTAATTAAATTTCGTACGTATTCGTAAAGGAGGTCTGAAGACGTTGACTATGATCAAAGTATCGTCAATAGCTCGAAGCGCTGTCATTTCGTAAATCAACTCTGAACAGATATATATACCTTCTATGGAAAAGCTGTCAGACTTGTGACGATAGATTAAAAATAAAGTGAAAGAACCTCTCCGAGACGTCTGCTCGAAGCGGTGATGGTGGAACACGACGCGGCGGAGATATTGAAGTTGTTGATTTATCATCGATCGAAAAGGGATCGAAAAGGGATGGAAAAAAGGAAAGCGGAACGAGGACGTAGCTAGCAAGGAGTGACGGACGCGAAATCTCAAGTGTCGGTCCGTCGAGGCCCGACAATTCTCTGTACTGACAATGAGTCGTCCTGACACCCGGTGAACCGTGCGGAAGAATTGGCGTTAAATTTCATTACTCTCGTTGTTGGGCTAACCCAGTTATCCTCGGGTCTTCCGGGGGCCATTGCCACCCGAATTTTGTCCCTGGGGGAAGCGCGACCCGCCCGAGTCCTTATCTCCGTTCTCTTAATCCCAAAATATAACCGATGTAAGTTCCGGGCGATTAACGTTCGCTTAAATTTCCCCGATAACAAGGAATAAAAAATCTCTCTACGAGGCGACTCGTCCGAAACTTTATTCGATTGATTAATTTCTCGGCCCTCATTAGCGCGATCCGAGTTAACGTCACTCGCAAAGTAGCGAAGCTGTGAATCACGCCAGGGTATCTTGTCCCGAGGCATTGCTAAAGGAAGAGGGACGAAGTAAGGCTCGTGGCCTCCTAGCATGGGGCCCACAAATTGATTTGCGTTCACACCCTACCAGGGCCTCCCTCCCTGGCATCCTCCGCATCCCAGAACCACGTTCGGGTCCACACATCGTCGACCTACCATCACCTACCCTTCAGAACCACATCATACATTTATTTACGCATCTCTCCGTTCCATTTTCGTTCCAGCCCATTCTACCCTGTATTCTATTTCGTTCAGGCGTGCTCATTGTTTGCTACATCAGGAGCTACTCCGCCCATATGAAGAGCCCAGCACGTGTCTTTCTTTGCTTCTTCTTACCATTAATTGCCCCGGCACGTTAATCGACGGTGTTAATTCGAGTTGACGTCTCATCTTCTCCGTGATCGGATGATTGTATAACAATGAAATTGGGTTATTCTCTTTTTCTTTTTTTCCCTGCGTGAAAAAAATCGCGAATGTAGTTTCTTGGTGGCATAGCCGGGGGTAAAATCCTTGGAGAAATTAATAGCAAACCGGCTTTTATATACGCTGGGACACAAAGCGGTGCAATTATTCCAAGCCCAGTTGGATGCTGGGCGGTAGATAGTTCGGTTGGTAATCCAGCGATTGTGGGTGAGCGTCGCGGCGCGTCGGGACGCATCTGTCGCTCGGTTATAGAGCGAGTGTAGCATCGTCGACTAGCAGTCACCCTCAAACGTCCTGGTAATTGGTTATCTGTGCGAAGGCTCTTCAGTCCTTAAATCTTTACCGCGGCAACGAACCGTGAGGTATAACTCGAAGGCTACACGGTACCTCCTCTTCACGGCCGTAGGAACCATCTGACTATGATAAAACGGCACGGAAATATCTACCGCAAATATCTCCTGTATCGTAACAATAGCAGAAAACTTGCACAGATGCAAAAGAGCTTTCCCATAGCGCCAGGTGTTCGTCCTCGAAAAAATTTTCATTTTTGCTCATCGTCGGAGTCTCTGCCGCGCTGGTTGATTATGGAATAAAGGATTTCAAACAGCTGCGAAATGCCTACTCGAATATATAGGCGGATATACTATACGTGTTAAGATTTACCAGAAGGAATCTTGCCCCGTGCGGAGCCTAATATCCTCTTCCTCAATTTGTTTCCCGGTCACGCCTGGGCAGAGTAGAGAAAATATTCATTTTTCAAAGGAGACTTTTTTTCCTCGAGACCACTATATGCGAAGGGTCGACGGTCTTGTGTATCAAGTACTTCGCTGCTGGTCTTGGCCAGGCCTTGACTCCCTCTCTCTCGCTCTGTATCTATGTATGTATGTATATTTAGAAATATATACGATACATGTATACCGTAGACTATATTGTATACGAGGATGCCGCGGCCCGCCGATCGAACTCATGGTTGAAAGGGATTCAATGGAGATGGATGGCAGTTCCCGAGGGATGGGTTGTTGGCCCGTCGCTCGCCCAGACACGGGGATTCGATATGATACCGGGAGATGAGCACCATTGTTGGCGGTATTAGGATGATCCCACTCGACTCTAGGGCCACATGGCTCTGGCTTACCTATACATCTAGATGTCTAAATATACACCGAGGACCAAGGAGCAAGGACGTCAAATCGTCAAATCGTACGCGACTGATACCTACCGCAGCCCGCCTCGTCGTCCCTGATTCCTGGCCATATCCTCGACCACCGGACGTTGGACCGGATTTAGACGAGAACTCGAATATCCGACACGTTTAATACATGCGCGAATTTATATCACGATCAGAAGTAAACGAACAAATTCCCGGTACATTATGAAAATCGTATAGACTCATCATCAGCTTACCGATAAATCAACTTCCGGCGTACACTTCTCTTGAAGAAACCGCTGCACCCGTTACAGGCAAGAATCCCGTAGTGTTTCCCGGAGCTAGTGTCGCCGCAGACGACGCATATGAGTCCCAAAGTCCTGGGTGGCTTGCTGCCGTGTTGAGGCTGCTGTTGCACCTGTCCCATGAGGTGGGGATGACCATTCCCAAGCGCTGTTAAGTACGGAGATCTGGGGGGTGCGAATTCCGACGACATACCTCGGCAAAGCGGTAGCGGACAGTCCTGCACTCCCCGGGTTGCGTAGGGGTCAAGACTCGATGCCGAACCGGTGGCACCTAGAGGACTATACCGCTCCGGAAGTCCGGGTGAAATAACGCTGCTGTCAGCGGAATCTGGAACGATATAATGTAAGAAATATGTACACGAGTACGGGTCACAGCTGATCAATTATTGGCGGATATTTTCTGAACAGAAGCGTGTAATTATCAATATTCAGAACGTGTGCTCTCACACGACACGTGTGTAATACATATGAATAAGGCATGTATTGTATCCACATCGGGCGTACGTATCGATAGACAAACAGGCATGCAGGCACGACGAGACGATAAGACCTTCGATTCCTGCTGCCATTTGTCATTAATATATGAGACCGGGAACGATGAAACAGTTGCGTAAACTCTAAACAAGACCGGTTCACCTAAGACAGGAATATACTCAAGTTTGATAAGAATGTAGACGATGCCTATCGTGGGTGTGAACAATGTCATGGTTAACGGAATATAATTTCCGCATATGTTGATCAGACTCGGACATATCACTACTGCGTGTATGATGCAGGTATTGGAAAGAATAAGGAAGGAATTGGTGATGCTAGTATTTTTTTTCTCCGTCAATCAAGTTAATCAGTTAAGACCACTCTTACGAAGCAATTCATTTCCGCTGACCCGATCAGCCTGCCACCCCCTTTGGCCGGTAATCCCTAAATCTCTTTCTCGTGCTCGTTCAGCGACGTTCTCGGCGTTAGTAACCCCATTCAAGAGCAGAAGCGTACTGCAGGACCTGGTGAACCCCCGGTTGATTGCATTATAAGGAGTCTATGCTGTACGTGGGGTGAAAAGAGAGGGGACCTTCACACCCCCTCGACACCAATTGCATAAGAATTAATTGCATTTATTTAATACACATAAATATTACTCGCCTACGAGTTACGGGTCGCAATCAGTTCGGCACTTAAATTTGCCTAATATATTGTCCTAATGATCTGCAGCAGCTCGCAGGGTGCGCTTGGCATATCGAGGGAGCTGTGATCGTGTAACGGTAAACAGTAGGTGGTACGGCTATTTTTCTCTTCTCAGTTTTTACGTGAAAAAAAAAGAAGGAGAAATCATCGCCTCAAGCTGTGATTTGTAAAAAATATTAATAAAGAAAGAGCAAAGAAGTTGAATGAAACTTATTTCTGGACGATTCCCAAGGGACGCCAGAGGGTCTGACAAGACACACCTATATATTTCTCATTTTTCCTGCTATTTCTGTTCTGATCCCCAAAGGCTCATGTGGCTTTTGCGTTTAGACGTCAACTTCTGTATAGATCTAATTTTCTCTGTTTCTCTGCAAACAGTATTTACATCGTGAAATGGGCTTGGAAAAACCTCAAGAAGTATAAAGTAACGGTGCTACAGGCCCATGAATATGTAGATTGTGGATAACTATATGTATATAGAAATAGCATGGTATTTTCCCCTATACCGTTCCGGGGCCGCGACCCTGGGGTTTGAATTATTTGAATTATTCCGAGACTGCTGCTCATAGCCAGCCTGACTACAGACTGAGTTTATTAGTCTCGGCTGCTGATTGAACTGCGATTTGATGGGATTCTATTTGCCGTTATTCAAGGGGCGCTAAGAAAATTACAAGACCTTCGATATTACGGGAACTTGAATTAATTTTCACTGTCGTTTAATTCTAATTCCGACACTTTGTCGAACTTGAAATTTCAGTTCCCTCGATCTCGCGCTTTTCTTTTCAAATTTAGAATTATCAAAAGATTTCTTATACTCCTCTTCTTCCCTCTGTTAGACGCGATTTACAGCGGTTTGATATTTGTAGCTAAAAATGCCAGGCTTATAAGCCGGAGTCACAGGTGGCGTCCCGACGTCCCCCAGCTCTCTAGGACTTTCGAAGCGCACGAGCTCCACCACTATTGATATGCTAATGAAATTTAACGCTTACTCTTAAACCAGATGTGAGTCCCGGACTCGCTTCAGCACTCGGTTTCCATCAGGACAAGTGCAGTATATTCATAAGAGACGGAAGTTCGTATTAAAATCAAGAAAACCGCCCAGGCTCACATGTGATTAACCAAAATTGCCCCAAAATCGTGTCACTCGTTAGTCGCGATGAGATAATATAAAACGCGATACACCAAGGTGTACAAAATAAATACACCTCTTTCTCGATCAGGCAACGAAAATTCGATTACTCTAATGGCCTGGCTCACCTCTCTCCTGCATCCACGTCTTCATCCCCTCGATTCGCACGACTCGCATAAGTCAGGCAATGAATAGATCTCTCGGGTCGACTGCCGTTACAGACTTACTTATATCGTTGTCCGAGACCGGATATGAGAAGGGAGGTTATTAATTTGTCAATTGGTTGTATTTGCGAGGGCGAATCCTTTCAGCAAAATTGAACCGAAAATTTCTTCCGACGAGCGTACAATACGAGAAAACCATATGCAAGACGGGTAATCTTGAGGTCAACGATTCCTGAGCAAAGGCGAACGATTATTTGAGCAGATTCCACTTTTGTACATAAAAATTCACGAGCAGCAGGTGCTCGGCTCAACGTGAGACGACTGAGGCCTGTATATTTTCACCACACGTATATGATCGAGCCATTAATTAATCTTCGAAGTTTGCGGTCTTATGTGTTAGGTACATATGTGTGTTTACGTCGGGTATTTAACACGTTCGCAGTTGTCCCGCTGTGTATACTCTGTATCTGTGTCTTATTGTGAGATCATCACATTGCTGAAATGTATAATTACATAAAATACCGCGACGACACGTGGCGTCGAAACTGTACAGCTCATATCATATGGTTTGTGAATATTGCATATGCGAATCTCGGATTGATTAACAATTCACGAATACACAAACATCGATGAACAAAACGAATCGTCAATCCTCCGTGTCATATCTGATGTGTATCTGACATGATTGAATGTGATAAAAAATTGACTAACCGCGTCTTAGGCTCAAAGGACTTCCCGGGCTTCTCGGATGCTCGGGGCTGCTGGTGTGACGAAGTTGTTGTGCCTGACGGAGATGATCTCCGGCGGTACCGACGGCCGTCGCCCCGTTCATGGCTCCCGTTCTGACGTCGTGCTTCACCTGGACCGGGCAGTTTTCTGAAGAGAAATCCGAAAGATTTCCATACAATTATAGATACGAGAATAATTCGCGAATCAAGCGGCTCGACGAGTTCATTCGACTAAAATCAATAGCAGACAATACAAAAAGCTGAAGTATAATTCAACCCGTATTTAAACGGAGCACCGACAATCTGAGGGAACTGAAACACGCGAATCAATCTTCGAGTTACAATGGAGAATTACTGATTTCAAACAATTTCAGGTACGATTATTGAACCTCACTGGCTCGCAGGGGTTTTAATTTCGACCGGCAATAGACCGATGCTATCGATATCGATAATGATTGAAAAGCTGCACCGTTTAACTGCATCAGGACTTACTTTTTCGTATCGGCGGATGATTCACTGTGATTATAGAGATACTCGCGGTTTCCCGGTTCCCGGATCACTGGTTGTTATTTATCGAAGCAATATATCCGTGCAAATATGTAAAATATTAGCGACAGGACCGAGAGTGTAATATGCAATGACAGTTGACTGACGCGCGGGTCTTTCTGATCTGATAACGAACGACGACTGACCGTGAGCAGTATGGTACCCGACGGAGCTAGAGATGCGAGAGCAACGGACGATGTGTACCGCGGATTGGTCCGGGTCTACTTTTGAAGGCGGGATCAGGTGCCACTGTGGGAAAAACAAGAAAAACGGATCCAAGGATTTAACCTATAGCGGCTACGTTTGATGTGGCGTCGGCGGGCGTCTCGACGCCTGCGCTCAAACGAGTTTCGCGGTTCTGGGGGACCAGGTCTCGCTGTGAAGCTGGGGCTCCGTCCAGGGACTGCCTCCCTCCACTTCCTCGGCTATATACCTCGGCAATAATTGTTGATCGTTGCCCGGAGGATGGAGAATTCAGAACGGACCACGGAGGACGGAGAGCAGAGCTTTACGCTGGCTGATGGTTAGCCAAGGTCCGAGGATCGAGCCCGGGATTAAACTTTGCACAAATTTAACCGGGGTCAGAATATCATTTCTTTTCCGCCTCTCTCTCCGTTCTTATAGTTTCTCCTCGGATCCTGATCCGCGATAGAACATCAATTACCCTATTCGCGAATAATTCTACTCCGAATCAAGTATAGAGAAGGAGGACCGAGAATTTGGGGATATTCTTCGATCAGCTCTGCTCGGAAAATCTTCGAGTCGATCTGTGAAATTGTGAAGATGAAAACGTTTCCCTGCATAATTTTCATTGGGGAATTACGTCTATCGATTCTTCAGCCAGAATTATATCAAGACTTGGGATCTAGGAGGCGCTGAATCTTTGACTTCTGTATAATCGGATCGGGGTTGGCAAGCGCTGACTTCGGGTGGGTTTGGTTGATTTTGGAAAACGAAAAATCTGTCAAAAACAAAGTGGAAGGAGAATCTCTGCGCGGATGCCGCCATACTGGCTCCTCGAGCTCTGGCTAGGACAGGAACTCACCGGATGCGGGGGTGTCGAGCCCCTCCACGCAAAGTTCGAGTCGATCCCATAACGCCACGCCCCGTTTCACAGCGACGAACCAATGACGATAAAGCGTCGCGACGCTACACTCCGCCAATAGGATTACCCTCTGACCCGGCGTTTCGCCAGCTGGTGACTGCACCAGCTCGACGACCAACGGAGTACTCATACCTCTCCGCATTCACACAAACTTAAACTGAACCCGAGCGAACGAGAAGACCCGGGAAATCGGAGACCCTCGTACGAATACCCGCACAATTTCCGAATCAGCGATGAAATAATATCCGGAAACATTTTCAGCTAGCGATCAGAAAAAAAGAGTCGCAATTTTTCGAATAATTATTCCATTTTATTCATTGATTATACATCGGTAGTCAGAGATGGACGATTTCAACCTCTTATAACCTGCAGCATGAGCTGTTAGGTATTGCCAAATCTATGCGCCAGACTCTCGATGGCCTGACGAGTGTCTTTGAAAACTGACTGGACGTCTCTTTCCCCGTTGATAACGGCTAATTTTTTCTTGTAATACCTGACGACGGCGTCGTTGCACTTGTGGAACTGTTTGATCCGTTTTCTGATCGTTTCTACGTTGTCGTCAGCCCGACCAGAGGTCACAGCTCGGCCGAGTAGTCTCTCGCGGAGAACGTCGTCCGTCACGACGTAGTACAAGACTAGGTCTACTGGTCGGATAGAATTCTCGAAGAATATCCCCTGCTCCTTTTCCCGGGGATACCCGTCGATCAAAAAACCACTGCAGGAACCAATCGCGGATAGCATTTTCTCCTTGATAAGATCCAGCACGACGTCCATCGGCACTAGCTTGCCAAGTTCCATTATACGCCCGATTATAATTCCCCGTTTCGTACCCTTGTCCACTTCAATCCGCAAAAGTTCACCGCTGGAAATGTGGAGGTAGCGAAATTCCCTCGCGATTTTCTCGCACTGAGTTCCTGCAGAAGGATTCGATCAATTATGCCCTAACTGGAATTATACACGCATGGGATACCGACTATGATGACCTGGAGGTGGTCAGCTCTTTTTCTGTTTCCTTCTGGCCGCTGATTATAATGCCAATGTAGGTACCTGATGGTAGCCAGTAACGGGTGAAGACGGTGTCGCCTCCAGGTCCTCGACCCACAGGGTATGGCTCACCTTTGCCAGATCCGGGTCCACCGATTACGAAGACGATCGGTAGATTGGCAGTTCTTAACGCTGAGACGTCGATTTCGCTGTTTCTTTCTATCGAGTCTCCGAGGGGATCGGGCAGCTTTAAACAGTTACCCATATATACGTGTATCATAAACGCGTGATGATTTTCACGATATAGCCTGAAAAAGGCTGTGGAAATAATCGTGTGTCACGCAGATTCCCCCGGACACATGTATGCCTATACATACACGTCGCAGTTGTTTATGCGAATTGCATTTGTTTCAACGAGCGCATACCTATACGCGAGACCGAAATTTCAGGCGTTTCATCCCTTCCAAATACCTACCCCATATCCTGCAAATCCTGAAAAATATAATATATACTGGATCGAATCCTGATATCGATTTTGGAAAGCTGTGCCAACTGCTTCCATGGGTTGGTACATGCGATGCTGATGTCCTGGGATGTATACTATCTACCCCATCAACAGTCCGTATGCGACTGCAGCTTATTGATTAATTATTTCTTCCTTGTATTTTGGCAGATTTGCGAATATTCGAACAAAAATCTATGAAAATTGGCTTGCGATTTGGTTTTTCGTCTGGAAATTTTATCGGAAGAAAAATTATTTTCAAAACCACCCCCCCGCGTTCTGTTATCGTCAGTGTTTTAGCTACGGTCGCAGTGTGGGTGCTGCTTTATCGACTCAAGGGTTGTTTCAGATATGCTAGTTGATAAAGGAGTGGATTGCGTAAACTTGATATGCTATTATATTCTGGTCGTGAGATATTGAATTATAATTACAATCGGAAAGGGAATTAATTTTCCTCCTGAATCTATCCCGAGAAATGCCCGTTTTCAGGGGAGCTGTATCCTATTCCGACAAAATTTTAATATCACATTGTTTTGCACCTGAAAATAATGAAAAATAACGTACCTTTCAGGAGTGTATAATATATATCATTATAACACTCGCGCCAACCTCTTTAATGTGACAATAAAATTACGCCGGAAAGGGATACAGGTCCCCTTATAAAGATGCTGTAACTCGGTGAAGACTTACAGGAATAATTCTTCAATAAAAGCATACTGAAGATTCAAATCTCGTTTTTTTTTTTCTATTGGTGTGCAATCATTTTTCAACGAGTTGGGCAAGTTTGAGTAAAAAATGAAAAAACGTATGAAAACACAATGTTTCAAACTTTTCTGTGGTCTGAAAAAAACATCGCAATTTTTCTTCAGTAGAAGAATTTCAAGCCTCAAAGTTTCTTCTTCAAAATCCATTTTTTCAAATTTGTTTTAGACTTTTTTTCACCGAGTTATTCAATCTTGAGTTACATCACTCGTATACGTATTTGCGCGCCAACGCGTACCCGTATACAGTCTCTGGCTTCGCCTGCGAGCGAGTAACAAAGATTAAATAACCTGATGGTGAGAAGTGTGAAAAAATTTCCAGAAGAGGCATCTTAAAGCTTACATTTCAAGCTTCAAAATGCTGTTTTTGAAAATTTTATTCGTCAACATTTGACCGAGTTATAGCGTTTCAAAAACAGGCATGTATCCGGACAGATTCAAATGGACCATTCGTATTTTTTTCTGAATATACAACGGTCAAGGTAGTCTAATATTAATATAATCAAAGGCTCGAAATAAAATATATCCCATAATTCCAATATTCAAATATAGCCATTAATTATTCTATTATAATCTTTTTATACTATAAGAAACTGATGATTATAATCAACGGTACTATTTTTCCTAGCGCATTAAGCGCGGGAATCTACAGGATCGCAGTCCCTGTTCGCAAACCCCCTACGCGCATTGATACATCTTATTACCAGGGATTATATCGCATCTTAGCATAGTGAGACCATAGGAGGCGTATTCACACGTGATGCGCTCCGGCGGAGTTAAGTAGCGACGCGGTCAACGGTTAGTAACATTCGGCAAAGTGAAGCAACAGGTCGGCGTCTGATTCCTGGCTCGAATTTCGCATTCACCGGGCTGTATTTTCTACGTGTGAGTCAAGTATTGTTATTTAGAAGAATTCGTGTTTAGAAACGGGGCGAAATCCGCGAGTTGAAGTGACGGTTTGATCCGGAAACCAAGTGTCTCTAGGTATGTCTTACATTTCTCTTTCTCCATTTCTCCATTTCTCCATTTTTCTTCCCGCGCGAGCTTTCGGTAAAAAAGTAGTGTCTCATAAAACCTACATCCTCTAGATATCTGACTAAAAAGTACACAAATCCTATGAGCAGTGTTATTTTCTCAATAATTATCGTTAAATTCATCTCGTAAAAAAATAATGTTCGACCGTTGAGCCGTTGAGTTTGAATCCGGCCATTGGTCATACCGGGAGGGAGGAGGGACGCGCCGATGCTTCTTTGTTAGTGGCTTGGCGGTTGACGATCGTGTTCTACTCCGCCATTTTATACTGAAATTTTTACCGGTTATTTTCACAAGTTTTTACTGTCTTTACGAATAAGATAATATTCTAACGCGTCTCATAGTGGGGTGTGTCGACGATTCTTTGTTATTTTTTACTCGGTGTTTGAAAATTGGCCGTTAGACGATCACACGTACGTCGTATTCCGTACTCCGTCTAGCCCTCGCTCCGACTCTATATTTTCTCTCGCTTTTTTCTCTCTTCTACCCCGGTGACGAGTCTTTTACCAGTGAATATTTTCTAAATCTTTTACGACCCTATTATTTGTCAGTAGACAATCGGGAAAGAAGTCTTAATTTTTCTCAGATTTCAATAAATAGTACGCATTTAGAAATATCCTGCCAGTGATTCTACTTAGCTCGTTTCATCTATACTTTGCACAGCGAGAAAGAATATTATTATTAACGCGCCGTTCGTGAAAAGCTCCGAGCGTTGAGAAATCATTTCAAGCCAAGTTTGTTTATGTTTTACGCTCGAACGGTTGCTGCGCCGTGCAGAATAATTTTATATTTATCTCGTGGGTTCTTATTGTCAGAGGTATTATAATATACTCTTTCCTGGATAACTATACCTATTATCTGCATACACCCTATTCTTACCTCTGTTTCTCAACTGTCTCTCAATGTAAATAGACGCGAGTGATATTTTTATTTCGCTTTAAATGATTTTCTTGTATTTTTATTTCGCTTTAAATGATTTTCTTGTATTTTTATTTCGCGTTAAATGATTTTCTTGTATTTTTATTTCGTTATTCATTTCGAAATAGCGTTGTAGCAGTGCGCATTGTGTATTTATGAAATGAAATCTTTGTTTTGTTTTTATTATTCGAAATATCTTTAGTAGGAGAGTATATTAAACGGTAGATATTTTTCCAACGCGTTCGCGTTCGCGTTCGTACAGTGTGGTATAGTACCGGATCGCAATATAAAACATAAAATTTTATCGTGCATACGGAATGCATATATAATATGAAAACGGTGATCTAATGAAAGTGTTATCTAATTGAAGCCCCCATGCTATATGCATATATAATATGAAACTAGTGAAATTCAAGTGAGATCTTATCTAAATGATTCCCCCATGCTGAATGCATATATAATATCAAAACGGTGAATTACCAGTGAGGTGTTTTATCAAATTTACCAACAAATGCGCTGAAGGCATATATCTATAATATCAAAATAGTGAATCTCAAGTGATATCTTACTTAAACGAAACCCCCATGCTGAATGCATATATAATATCAAAGCAGTGAATTACAAGTGCGGTGTTCTATAATATTTACGAATCATGCGCTGAAGGCATATAATAATATCTCGAAACATAGAATCGCGAGTGGAGTGTTCTAAATTCTGCCCCAAGTATGGTATACATACATATAAATATCGAAATGCCTGTGTAAGTTCTGCCCACAATATTGGATATACCCTCGACTGCCCTGCCCTGCCCTGCCCTACCCCACCCCACCCAGCCCTGGAATATTCTTCAACTATTTCTCGCCAAAGGATTATTAATTCATGGGGTACGTCTTCGTTGATCATCATCGTCGTCGTCCTCGTCATCGTCCTCGTCATCGTCCTCGTCGTCTACACGTGTGTTGAGATCCAGGGTGGTGAGTCCAGCATGCGATTGAATTCCTCGGTCTCTGCTGTGTTCACGATGTGCTTTATCGTAACACCGGCAGAACAGCCGTTGTATAAAATCTGACATTCTCATTTTCTCTATCGCGCGTGGCGTGGCGGTAACATTGACTATTGACCATAGGTATACCTGCATACTTACATATTTATATTGTTCATGTTCATTGTGTACTTGTACTATTCATGTTTATTGTCTATGTATATTGTTTCTGACTGTTAGCTCGCGATTTGACATCAACAATTTCTGAAAATTAATTCATTATTCTTCACCAAATTAATTTATTCAATTAATCATTCATTCTCATGATTTGTTCTACTGTCTAACTTATAAACTGCACGAATTTAAACAAAAAATCTTGCAAATTATCAGAATTCATTCGGAAAGTTTAGATTTAAAAATAAATAGTATGTTCAATGTCGGAAAATATCGATTGCGTATTTAATCGTATAAAACAGTACATTTCACAATAGTTATGAGATTTCGAATATTTCAATCCTTCAATATTCATTCAATTCTTAGATTCATTCGACTCGAACACTACAAGGTGTTATCATAAAAATATACTGCAGTATATATAAAAACGAATAGGATGATAACTAACCAGATATTTCCTCACAGGACATCACATCTGCAGCAGCCATCTGTAAATGCAAAAGTAAGTTCTGACCACGGTGTGCTTGAAGAGGAACGTCTGTGTTGGTGTGAATGTCTAGGTATCGTGCGTTCTAAAAATTCAACATAGGTACACAAATCGATGGGTAGGTAGGATTTCGCGGTTGAGGATGTGCGACGCGTGTGTTTTAATTTTAATCCCGCGTTCGGTTCGTTAATCGTTGGGCTCGGGGCTAAGGCGATGGGTAGGCAGTACGCGCACGTTATTCTAAGCTCGTTAGATTTCGATTAATCTCATCTTCCACAGCGTCAAATGATTCGAAAGACAAGTTGGCACGACGAATTTACAGAATTAAATTGAATCTCTCCCCAGAAATAATCAATCATATTTAAGAAATAGCATAAATAAATAAATAAATAAATAAATATATCTAACAATAAGTATACTTTCACATAATCAAATAATCTCTACTAGCGTTCTCGATTGAGTAATTCTACTGTTTCCACATGGTATAATTGTTCAATAAATAAAGTCGTACACACGTGGTGCCGAACGTCGAATCATTTGAATGGGCAAGACGCTTCGCTGCACCTCTGTGCTAACGTGGGGTACAGAGGTGGTCAGAGATGCTGCGCTCGAAGAGGACGCCGACCGCCACGCTACCAATCTCTCTGCTTTCTGCTTTTTCCTGTCCTCTATTTATTTTCCATGTGCGATTAATCCACTGCCGTTTTTAATGACAATTTTCATTTCAGGCCATTATTTATAAAATCTCTGTAAATCAATGTACATGTAAAATTTAGTTCGTATTCTATGTGACCTCTTGTATATCCACATGTACTAATAAATCTCTCTTGTGTTTCAGGGGCTGTTCGAGTATACGTGAAGATTTTTCAAATTCGAAAAATGATACTTTGCGTTTTGACTCTTTACCTAGCTCTATAAATTTTACATTATACGTATGCCTATACGTTCTCTAATGTAAGTACTTTGTTTTTTTTCACAGGCAAGTTGTCTCCGGATGTTCAAAACCGTTGGAACGTTGGTAACATTCACTAATCCTCCCGTACGTTTATAATCAGATGTTTATCATTGTCTTCCGAAATCTGTTCGAATCCGTAATATATAAGCTATAGGATGGAGGGTGTAATTCGTTGGTATATCGATTTTGAAGTTTTCATCGGTTTTTCACCGCTGCGAAAAACAAAATTAATCTCAAATATTTCTAATCGAAACTCGAGTCTACCCTATTAATACCCGGCGAAATTGTGAAACAGATCCGTTTTCCATAAAATCAGCCGTCTACACGTAGCCGATGTATTATACAAGTATAGAATTCATATAGCACACTGTTCAATTCTCAAGGCTTGCGTCACGCCCAACTGTATGCAACCCAACTTGTCTCGAGGCGATGTGTCGTTTGAGACTTTCGATTTTCCAAGTTATATAAATTCTAATCTTTAAAAACAAACTCAAGTATTTTTCTATTTTTAAAACACGCTAATAGTTTTACTCAGTTCTAGATAGATTGCGCGATATAATTTATAAATACGAAAATATCGATTATCGGCCAGTTCCAAAGTATTATTATTGTTTATTCAAGTGTAGATTGTTGAGAAAAACAATCGTATCAATAGATAAACTGCATAAAACCACATTGCGTCTCCTGCCGGAGCACCACGTGGTTAATTTCGTCATTATTTCTTAATGAGAAATCGCGCGAAAGTTGTATATAGCTCGCACCGACTCTTTTTACGAATCGATGAAACTCAGCTGCGTCCCTATACCTATTGTTGACAGAAGAAACGTCAGTTGGTTCGTTTAGTCTCCGTTCGACGAGCACGAGGTCGAGATGTGAGCGCAGTCGGTACAGTAACAGAATTGCTCGAGCAAATCAAAACGTGATCAAAACAAAGAACGTGCGCAGCAGTCTGCAGTATAGCAGCAGCAAAAGACCGAAGGTGTCCCCGACACAGAAACATTGTTATATCTATTTTTGTGACAAAATAAAAGTGTTGAAAATCGATTTAACATTCGGTCGTTAATTATTCGACAGTCATTATTGAATCGACCGAGAAACCAGCGAGGCAGAATCTCGTTCAGTATACATTGCGACGTCGTCGTTCTGACATGTCGAGTGAATAACATCCTCTCTTCCATTGTTCGCGAATTTTAATAAACCCACGAAGACCAATTATCTCAATAATGTGGAAACCTTTTGAGCCCGGAAGCTCACCAGTCGATTGGTGCGAAGGAAACTACAGCATATCTCCAAGTATCGCCGAATTTATGAATACGGTATTAATCCACATATCACGACTTTGAATCAAAATAATTATATCCTTTGTTCCAGTAGCTGAATTTTATTATTTTTTATTTTTTTATTTCTTATTTCTTCAATCAAGATTTAACAATTTCTTGTCTGAGATCAAGGACACTCTCTGTCACGCATCAATAATCCCAAATCAATTTTATTATTGAAATAATAATCAAGTGATTCTCGCACAATGGACAATGAGACATTCCTTTTTTCTTTATGGCATCTACCGTTGTTCTCCTCGGCATGATAGATACCCCCAAGTCCTTTGTTCCGTATGACAGTACTCGACTGACTCATATAATTAATGTGAAATAATGAATAATAATTTTACAGTTTAGCAACGTCGTCTTTTTGCTTCTACCTCCGGTGCTGATGCATCTCTTCAGAGATTATGGCAGATTTGTTAATCCAGGAATTCATATAATATGGTTTTTATTGATGATCGTCGGAGCAAGCAGCGCATATTTTCATGCGACTCTCTCACTCATAGGTAAATAGAGAAATTTCGGTATCGGATTAATCAGGAGGAAATATTTGAAGTTGGTAAAAATTTGTCAGACGCCAGGGAGTTAATGAATTGTTGACAATTCTTTAAGACAGTCTCCGCCGCCAAAGAGTCCAGAATAACTTGATATTCACAAATAATTTTCTTTTAGGGCAACTGTTGGACGAGCTTGCAATATTATGGGTATACATGGCTGGATTCTGCATGTTTTTTCCAAGGAGATATTTCCCAAATGTATTCAAAAATAACAGAAAGAATTTCTCAATCTTTGCCATACTGTCGACGGTGGTAGCGACTGGTCTGGCCGTTGTCCATCCGTTTATAAATGCCTTCGCACTTATGACTCTGTGCATACCTGCTTTTGGGTTTATGGTCATTGAGCTAAAGAGGTGAATTATAAACTTTCTATCCCACCCCATAAAGTTCTTCGTTGTCATTCTCTCAGGTTGAAGATATTTGTCTGAAAACATATTTCATGAATCATTGTTTGCGCTGTAAATATCTCTCTTATCGCATTCCTCGCCGCCCACAATCTGTGTCAATGATATCCCTAGTCATAAATTCATAACTCGTTCGAAGTGATAATGAGTAAGTAAGAAACTTCTGAATGGTTGATTTTAACCAGGGTTTTATATTTCCAGGACAAAATCTGTTAGAGTGTATCGTCTTGGGGTTCGTTGTGGTGCTATTTGGATATTGGCGGTAACCTGTTGGCTGAACGATAGATTGTTCTGTGATACTTGGCTGAACTTGAATTTCCCATATCTCCACGCTCTGTGGCACTTGTTTATTTTCATTGCCAGTTACACGGCGGCGGTATTATTCGCATATTTTTCAGTAAAGGAGGAAAAACCGCATCAATCACCGATATTAAAATACTGGCCGAGAAATGATTTCGAACTAGGTATACCTTATGTTACTATTAGAAGTTACATCAAGGTGGACAGTAACACTAACATATAAAATTAACGATCTGCTCGCTCGAGCGCAAAGAACTGTGCAATTGATGATAAATTGTTTTTATTATTGAGTTTGGTAATGATTTCGTCTACGATTCGTTACAGTCAGTATTCCAAGGTCTTATTAGGAATTATTTGTCAAGAAATGTGGTGAGGCTAAACCGCAAACTTTTCAATTATGAGAGTCTCAGTTGATAGATGTAAGGACACGCCAACTCCATATCTCGTTTCGCTGTGAAATTGAAGTTATTATTAGAGAGGAGAATTATCGAGCAAAAATTTATGTACGACTTTGTTATTGCCGGTGAACAGAGAGGCTTCTCCGATTGATTTTTTCAAAAAGTGTTGTAAAAAAATCAACGTATTAATTCAGTCGCCGCACAATTAGACACACGAGTCATGCAATGTTTCTTTCAAAATAGAGAAAGAGAAAAAGAAAGAAAGGGAGAAAAAATTTGTTACTTTTACTGATACAGAGACAGACTGAGATTTAGAAGAGAGGAATAAAAACTAAGTAATATTTTTCTAGCTGGATGTGTTTATTGCTTCATATCGATGCCAATGAAAGGAAGGGGTTTTTGATAATCTTGTAACGTTAAAGAAAATTGGTAAATTAAAAATTTTATACGACTGATCGTAGGACTTATAGTTAGAAAGAATAGCGCGCACGCACGTAATTGTATTTTTGACACATGTATCATCGTCGGATGTACACGGAACTTGAGTAAAGCATTTTTATTGAATATAACAAGTATAAGTATGTGATAGAAACATGTACCAAATATATGTGTATGAAGCATAATAATGATATAGTATAGTACGCTGGTAGAGTTAAGTTTTAAAATGAAAATTACAAGTACACGAAGTATGGAATGTACTGTTTATTTTTATCATTTATTTAAGTAATTACCGTACTTAAATATATCGATCTGTGATTATTGTCATACTGTTCTTTAAAATATACAAAACAATTAATTAATCATTCCTAATCGATATCCATAGAGATTCTCATTCCCCTCTATATACGACGATATTCTTATCAGTCTCGTAGATTTTTACTTCATAGAGTAAGCTGGGGTCAGGCATTTCCTTTCTTAATTCGTTGAAGATAAAAATAGCCACGTTTTCCGTAGTCGAAACTACGTTCTTAAAATACGGCACATCCTTGTCCAAATTTTTGTGGTCCAGCTGATTCATCAATACGTTTTTCATGTAGACTTTCAGATCGGAAATATTCATTACCATTCCAGTCTTCGGATCCATGGGACCGCGAACTGTTACTTCGACTGAAAGATACAAATTTTTTATTACCTTTTCATAATTTTAAATTTCTCGTTTATATTTTTATTTTTATTTTTCATTTTCACCGATATAATTATGTCCGTGGCCCCAAAAGTTGTTGCACTTTCCGTAAACATTAGCATTCTCTTCGTCAGTCAAATGCGGGCTGAAAAACAAGAAGCGATTAGAAATATCTCATTCAATTAGTCCGCCGAAATTCAACTGTCAGCTGTGACCGTGTTTATTTTTAGATAGTCGATTATACCTGTGGAGGCGATGACAGGCTGATATTACTTCCTTTCTAGTCAAATACACAATCGGTTTCTGCTCCATGGCGGATTCACTTTACAACAATATTGACCCAGATAATGTCTTTATATAATAATTAATACAGATCTGTTAGCGAGAGGATAAATTCACGGGATTAAATATTGCGATTGCGACACAATTGTATATCGAAGGTCAGACATGGCCGTGACAGTTTTACACATATGTTTTTCTCATGAATTTGGACCCCTAGGCTTTAGTTTTGACCAGGTTTTTTTTTTCATGAATTTTTTATATATTACCGAGTTGAGGGGATTTAAATTTTTTTGGTAAAATTACCTGCCCAGAATTTCACCAATTATTTCTAACGACTAACTATACGAGAAACGACTAACTAGATACTGCATCGGCCATCGACGACATATTTGATTCCAACGTCACAGCTTTCGTAAATTCGGTCGGTAAATACGTACAGTAAATTTTGATTACACCGCATATCGTATATTAATGGTGTGTGTATGTCTCAAGTAAAACCTTTGGACCGAAGAACTCACTGTCCCACTTCGAAGTTTCGTCTCACTCACCCTCGTTTACCAACAGGCTTGTTATTCGACTGATTGTAATAAATTGGAGAAATTAGACCCTCATTAATTGATTGGCTGTTTTAAAAATGTTGGCCACTTGCTCAAGAACGATAAAAAACAAAACACAGGTGAGCCAAAGTTCGAGTAGAAATTCATTGTCGAAATATATTTCTAAAGAACAGTTTAATCAATTCCTTATCAAACTGGAATTCGTAAAAACTTACGTAATAATTAGCAGCTCATTTCTCTGAACTATAATTAGAATTCCACTATTCTACTGATAAAAAATTTCATAGGTTATTATAGAAACGTAGGATTTAAAGCTGTTGAATTATTCTTGCAGCTTAGTACATTGCTGCAAAGATATCAGTCGACTCTGGTAATCGCTGAGCACAATAACGAAACTCTGTCGACGATAACACAAAATGCATTGACCGCAGCGAACCAAATAGGCGGAGATGTAACCGTCCTAGTTGCCGGAACAAAATGTGGTCCGGTGGCTGAAGCTGTATCCAAAGCCAAAGGCGTAGGCAAAGTTCTAGTCGCTGAGAGCGAAGTTTTCAAGGGATTTACTCCTGAAACTTTAACTCCGCTCATACTGGCTACGCAAAAGCAATTCAATTTTAGCCACATCGTTGCTGGGGCGACAGCTTTTGGGAAGGCATTACTACCAAGAGTAGGTATTCCTGATAGATTTATAGATCATAGACAAGAAAGAGCCTGATTTTCATCAGATTATTTCTGCGGCCAATTTATAAACCTCGGTCAGAATTCTATAATGCTTATTCTAGGTAGCAGCTAAATTAGATGTCTCGCCTGTCAGTGACATAATAGCTATAAAATCACCAGATACATTTGTGAGAACGATATATGCCGGAAATGCAACCCAAACATTGAAAGCCAAGGATAGTGTGAAGGTAGTTTCCATTCGTGGTACATCTTTCGAGCCAGCGCAGTTAGAGGGAGGAAGCGCTACACCGGAGCCAGCACCTGCGGGAGATTATAAATCAAATGCGATAGAATTTGTCAAGCAGGAATTGAGCAAGTCTGACAGGCCAGCACTGGCCTCTGCTAAAATAGTTATCTCTGGTGGCAGAGGGTTGAAATCTGGTGAAAATTTCCAGCTGTTGTATAAACTTGCTGATAAAATGAACGCCGCTGTTGGCGCTTCTCGTGCCGCTGTAGACGCTGGATTTGTACCCAATGACTTGCAAGTCGGACAGACTGGAAAGATTGTAGCCCCGGTGAGGATGCTTCTCTAGGATTGATTTGAGAATATCAAAAATTGAATAATTTTGCCTTTTGATTTCCTGCTTATTTTCGCTTTATCATTCCTATTATTTATCAGCTGTTTAACTACTTCTGTAATTATGTGTGTTCAATTTTAGGAACTTTATGTGGCGGTGGGAATTTCCGGTGCGATTCAGCATCTTGCTGGAATGAAAGATTCCAAGACTATCGTAGCGATAAATAAAGATGCGGAAGCTCCCATATTCCAAGTTGCAGATTATGGTTTGGTAGCAGATTTGTTCAAAGTAGTACCAGAGCTTACCGAAAAGGTTTAAAGTACGTTGTCGGATACAAGTGGAATTTTTTCGAATCTATTTCAACGAAAATTCTTATCCAGGTATCGGTGGCTCAAGAAAATTTTATATTGGAAAAATTCCGATCTCTTATTTTTTAACTTAGGTATATTTTTACTAGTGAAACATTATCTGCACTCCATCCAAAGGCATCAATTAGATTCTTTAATATCTGAATCTAGAGAAGGGCGAGCCACAACGGGCCTCCAAAACAGATTGCGAATTTTCTTGAATCAATGGAACTATCCGAACTTTTTTTTTTATGCAATTGAAATTGCTGTTCTTTACTCATCATTTATGTATAATCAGATTCTTACGAATTCATTCAAGAGTTGGGAAAAAAATGCTTGCATATTTTAGAGAAATATTGAATCAATGGCATAAGTTTGTTTTCTAGTTAACAAGACATCGGAATATTGCTTTAACTGATTTTTTACGTTAGTGGGAAAAATGCCCGTTGTGTACCACCCTTTCCTATTTGCAAAAATAATTAATCCCTACATCAAGAACTTCTTACAGTAGGACTGTGATTATCCGGAATTATTGGGAGATCTGTTTTCATGCAAGTCAGTGTCTTGATTACCAGTCATTCATCAATTACAATAAATTATACAGATTAAGTTTCTCTTAATTTCGTTTCTTTTGAATACTGCGTAACTTAAAGATGACGAAAAATTCCCAGACAATCCACGTTCTATACTGTACAAATATTTCAAGATATTGTTTCATGGTCTGTCCAAATGTATAAATATTATTCCCCATTATATATAATCCTAAGAATTTGTTAAAAGTTACAAAATAAGTGAAAGAATTCTATATATAATATTTTAATAAATATTTACACGCGATTTACTCCTCATATATACCTTTGTACGAAACTATATATTTTCTCAGTGTATAAAATTAATTCTATCCTCCTATTGACGTTCAAATATTGTCAAGCATAGAAATACGCGTTTAGATCGGTCATAAATTTGACGATAAATTATTCCAAACGAGTGACAGTAAATCTGAACTATAGCAGCTCGCTAAAGATTTGAATCTTTTGAATCGCGCGGTAGGAAACTGACCCAAGGATAGCCAGAGTAGTGCAGAGGAGATAGATAAGATGGAAAGGAGAGAAAAGAAAATAAAACGCAGTTTACTAAACCGGTGACAAAAATATCTCGTACATGTTACGAAGGTCGTCTTTGTCCGAGTACGTTGCACTTCTGCACTTCTGCACTTTTGCATCTTCGCCGTTTACCAGCTGCGCTGTAGTAGCCAGCGCATATACGTATACCTCGAGACTATCCGGGCCTGCGTAAAGAAGACTTGTAAACTATTTACCGAGACAAGTTAAATTAGCAGCTATAAGGGAAGAAGATTTATGAGCTTGTAAGATAAGTCGCGACACATCGTCTTAGATGAATTTTTAATACCATTTCTACATAAATATTTTTAATTCGACTATATACCAAAATACTTTTAATCAATTTTTGACTTTTGTCATTGAACACGAGAATGAAAAAAAGGAATTATTCGTAATACAAGAGAAGGTAAACGTATAGGTATAGGTATAGGTATAGGTATATAGATGTGAAGCAGAAAACTCGTCAATGCCATCCAGTTTGCTGATTTGTCATTGTTTAACCATCCCATGCGACTACATCTCAGCGCCTGAGATCAGAGATGTATGAAATAAATCCCAGGTATACATGTGAGTTTAGAGTCTATCTGTGACTAACCACACATCCAGAATGACGAACAAATTTAAGGTAGTGACTCGTAGCTGTTGACTTGCGGCTAACGTTAGTCGCTACTAAATGAAAGGGAAAGCGCAGATTCGGAATCGAGTCTCAGACGAAGTCGAAGTCGCTACTGCAACTGGCCACCTGCACAGTCCTGCGACGCAGGTCGCAGTTGTTGTCCCAAGGGATTAAAAATCTGCTGCCTTGTTTATTATAGGGTAGGTACTCGTGATTGTTCTTGGTTTTTTTTTTTTTTCTTTTTTTCTTTCTTCTCGTAATTCTCCATTTTCATTATACATCTGTAAAACATCCATCGTCACGATAACGTCACATCTCGTTCAATGTTTCGCAATTAATTTTTCAATCACGATTAACTGTAAAGTGATCTGTTTCTTCTCCCATCTCATTCGCAACGGATAGAAAAAACGCATCTTCAACTATGTGCCACGATTTTCTTCTTTCTTACCGTGTCGTCTCCGAGTTTTAGTAAGCTTCATTATTTTCCTTTTCACCATCATAAATATTTATCCTCGATTTATTTCATAGGACGCACCAACACCTGTCAGAGAAATTTATTTCATAAAACAGTTTCGATGTTTCATCTTTCCTTTGGTATACGGGTCGATTTTGCCGGGCATGTTTCTCTCATCTACCAAAGTTATGGATTATTTACGATGTCCTGCAACGCTCTTCCACCCCGTGAATTCTATCGATATACGTGGGTATTCTCGTGTGTACACGCATTAGATCTCAAATGTTATCTCAGTGTCAATGTTAACAAAGCTCGGAAGGATAATATTGATTCAAGTATGTTAACGTCGCGGTTAAATAACGATGTTTCTTCGAGTTAAAATCGTCATGGACCATACAGATCATTGAATAATATATCAATCCATAAATCGCAATTTACGATTAGTCTGCGAAGGAGAGAGAATCGAATACCTTCCAAAGACCGCGTGAGTATCAAACCAACGCAATTGAAAGTAAGTCAGTGAAGTAGATGGCCTTGTATTCACCGTGATGTAATTTTTAAGTGTGTCAGTTCGACGCGACATTGAGCCTATACTACGATCTTTAAATCTTTCTCAAAACTGCCATAATCACGGTGTGGTATTTCAAATGGATACCCAATCTTCACGTTAAATACCTCCTATATAATAAAAAGATTGCCAACTCCGCTAATTGTTTCTCCGAATCTCACGATCAGCTGTATCCCTCAGTCGTATACCTATTCGTTCGATACTACCCATAGCTATTCGTACGTATACTCGACGCTCGGGTTAGACAAGATTGCGCCAAAGGAAAGTGAAATTTTTCCAACGTTTGCGCAATCGGCCTCTATAATGCTCTCTATTATTCAACCTGGTACAGGGCTACGTACAGCTGCTACACACAATGCAGTTCAACATTGCATGCAGTAGGTATCACCCTCTGTTACCGAGGCGAATTAACGTCACTTACTGTACCTATCTCTTCGCGATAATACATGCTATGCTCCCGAGTTACAGTTGGACTCACTGAAAGATCGAGTCCTCGTAGTCGTCGTACTCATATTGCTGTAGTTAACTATTAACAATTACGTCACGTGTATATTGTGCAATTTCCATAAGGCGGAAGTTGGAATCCTTCAAACTGTTCCTCGTAATTCATATACCAGAAATCATTTTCAATCTGCGGCTTCCCCATATCATTACGTCGTTATTGCAGTTCGCATGGCTGGTATTGGCGCAGATAGTGTATAGAGGTGAAAGAAAAACTGGGAAGGACGTGCAACTTGTTGCCGAAACAATTCAACGATTCGAATCACCAGAATTCATTGTCTTATCTTTAAGCATGTGTATTGAAATCGTTCTAAATAGGGTTAAAAACTGTTTCAGAATCGATTAAAAATGGATGAGAGAGTATTTCGGGGGATGAATCAGCTCGAACAATACCTAGATATACATTTTACACGAATGAATGCAGTGGGTTGCAGTCAGACATCGTTATAGAGATAAAAGAATCTTCAACTTTAGGAGAAAGAAACATTTTAACAACAGCTACGATTACGATTACTAATACTAATATTAATATTAACATTAACACGAGGAACAAGAAGGGGTTAAAGCGACATTCAACTGTATTTATAATAATCAAAATGTTAGAGCCAGTCCTAGGAATATCTCAGATTTGGTGGCTGCTAGCTTATGCCAGTGTGTTGTTACTTCTTTCTCCGTTAGTTCTGCTCGTCGTGTTGTTTTTGCCAAACTTGCCGATTCTCGTGCTGAGAAGAATGTGTTATATACCTGTCGAGCCGATATAATGAGAAATTATAACCAGCTTGCAGAGATATGAGGAGATTTTTTTTCTTGCTTCGAGAGCTAAGAGTACTTGAATAGATGCATGAATTTATTTCTTTATTCCAGCACATTCCGCATCGGATATATTCTTCGTGCATTCCGTTATTCGATATTTGGTAAAGCCTGGCATTATGGACGAATAGTCGAAGTCCTATAACACGATTTGAATTTCATCTCGATAATTAAGACTGAGAATCGTCATCCAATTGCAGGCTTGTGCTCTGATAAAGATTCGAATAAATATGGGGTGTAGCTAATAGTATATCACGTTATGTTGTGTAATTATTATTTATACATGGATGTAGGATAGACGGTTAGGTTTAGTTTAATATAACATATGCCTGAGAATACGTAAGAAATGGCAACAACATATTTCTGTGAATTAATAAAAAATGACAAATCAAAATCCAACCTGGTATAATAATGTTTTATCTGCTGCGTGACCGGTGTATACTCCCTTTTCATACCTCACACCATATGGTAATGTGTATCATTAAAGGCTCCGTGTGTGTACAGTTTTTAATTTATTTCTCCTCGCATTTGAGTATAAAGCTGTTCCAGCTGCGGGTACCAATTTGAGCATTAATCAAGAATCGCGTATTCACGATCTCCGAAAGGTGGAAGTAGCTATTCGTTGAAACTGGTTTTAAAAACTAACCGTGAACATTCCGCGTATACGATACATGGTATGCGTATACGATTATCGCGCCTCATTTCGGTATCATTATCCTCGTGCCTCCTTATTTTTCAATGTGTACATTCTTGATTGTTATTGCCAACAATTATAAGTATGTACAACTCGACACGGGGACAGTGAACCGCAAAAGTTTGCTGCAGATGTACCGTACGGTCTATCCCGCACCTCGATTCTATATTCAATTCAGCAATCGAGTTGAATATCAACTAGTCGCGTCCGCGTATTCTTATGGCAGAATTTTAAAGCCTCTTTACAAATTCAGGCCTAGATCAACGAAACGATTGTGAAATATTTCAAAGAGCTATACCTATACCTATACCTCTACCTCTACGTGCGGTGCTTGTCGGAAATAATAAAAGATCCTCACCGCGGTCGAACAAATAATGGATGAATTTTTATCTTCGTTCCGTGATTCCGACTCATTTTTACTAATTTTTCTCTTACTTCCGGATTATCTTGACTTTTTCTTCTTATTAACCGTTGACATTTATGTCAGGTTGAAATACACTCGAGCGCGAACTTCCTGAGAACATTCAAGGCTATCATTTACCCGCAAACTAATTATCTTATCTTGTCAATGTCGAACGAAGGTAACGAAAAATTGTTGATATATTTTTTTCTTAATTTTTTATCTGCTTCCTTTTTTTTATATCTAATTGTATCTAATTAGAAAAATTATTCTCAAGGATCGTGCAGCGTGAGTATTGAGTTCGCCTGCAGGTACGATCGCGGGCAAGAAACCGAACTGGTTTCGTATCATTCTCTGATCTTCCGATTCTCTATTTGCCTCGATTATATTCCACTTTTCTGTCGACTTCCTCGTCTATTTTCTCGAACGCCACGTAGCTCTAGCCTCAAGTTCTCAGGAATGTTCTCCCTACGGTTACTATACGATGCCCATGACCCATGTTTCGGTCTCACATACCGGGTGAGAATTATTATTCAAACAATTTCAATTCCCGCAACCATATCACACAGAGTCAATTTTCCAACGGCAGGTCATAAAAATCGAACCAATTTACCTTATACCGGCCGGTATATTCAAATACAGAATTTTTAACGGGACATAATATATCGCTTACTCATACTCCCAGACTCTGCCAATAACTTGCGGAAGATCTTCCATTTTTATCTCCGCGTCGATAACGTCGGGCGCGAATAAAATACACGATATAAGGGAAGTGGATTTGTTTCTAGGTATCCAAAGCCAAAGATATAATCGAACCATTCTTTCGAGTGAAAAATGCATCGATAAGTATAACGGAGAAAAAAGTGAGGATATGCAACGGGTTTGAAGTAAAGCTTAAGATATGCAAAAATAGATAGAGATCAATTCCGCGGTTTGATATTTCGTTTGTATTCCGAAGGTACTTTCGCCGGGTCCCCGAAGAACGTAGATAGGTATAGGTATATCGCGTGTGCCTAGGTTAGAGTAGTGGGAGCTCGGTGGGACTTGAATCGCGGGTTTCTTGAGGCATATATATGGTAGGGAGTCATGCAGTTCTCTTGCTACTCGGCGTGTTCTCAGCCTCTCTCGGATCTCCGCGAGAGCGTTGTATCCGACTAATTAATCGACTATTCGTACAACCCGAATACGTGAATAAAAGTGAGAAGGTGAGTCAGTTTGAAATTCAAATATACGTTATCCAAACTTCAGACGAATAGATCCGCGGCCTTTCCTTGACGCGCGCGGAAATAAAGAAAGTCAAATATTTACTCATGTCCCATAAGAACGGAAATAACACTTTAAAACGCGCTCCCTGCATCTGCAGAATCCCGTCTTAAAGCTTGAAGCTTCGAAGAGTAGATTTTTCTCCAATATGTTGGACATTCTGTTCGATTTTCATACATTGCATTGATTCGAGATTTCGCACCACGATTCGTTGATTTTAGTTTCTGGATTTCTTTGACGGGAAATGATCGGAGCAAGATTTTTAATTTCCCAAAATAACGAAGGGGTTGTAACTTGCACCGTATTCTTATCAATACCCGACAGAGGCTCCCGAATGATTGATTAATCGGGATCTTGACGCACGGTTGAAAAGCGAGAGTCCTCGCTCATGTATATCAATGCCAAATGAATTGTTCTGTCTCGCGTTATCGCCCGAGGAAGTTGGTCGCCAGTTTATTATACACTGTATAATGTATATAATAAAGATCGATGAATGGGATTGGTATCATAATTTAATTCGGTCTCGAAATTGAAGTGAAAATTGATAACGATCTAATCGCGTTGTAGCAAGAGAGCGACACAAGCCTCCATAAACAATAAGCCCTAAATGATTCTCCGTTCAACTTCTCATTAATAAATCTGTATATCTGTTTGTACTTCTGGCTGGCAAACAATTAGCTTTCAACATTGCTATAGACTATGTAAAAAGCGGCATTATCCGGAATAAAATGTACATTCACCTGACATTGAGGTGCAATAATAATATAACTAAACCAGTTTTAATTTTTGCAAACAATCGTTTTACAAGTACCTGTCTAGACTAACCTGTCCCAACAATGGCACTTTTTTATCCTCGCAATTTTTCTCGCCATTCTATTCATACTTTTCTCGTACGATTTACCTGTAGCAAAAGATTCGTTCGGTTTCTTTTTTACCCTGACTTACCGTTACGTTTTTTCTCTCTTTCTTCCAATACTTATTTCCGATCCTGAGCAAGTCGAATAGTTCGATAATATCCACGATAATAATGTGGAATTATATTCAAAAGTAAAAAAAAAAAAAAAACTCTGGTTCCCACGCTCGTGAAAGCTACAACGATCGCAGATCAGATTAGAGTCTACCATACGTACCTGTGTATGTCCGCGAGTAATTTGCATGATATTAATTCTCTGCAAGTATTTAGCTATGCATATACGTATAACGAAATATTAATGTTTAAAATCTCCCAAGCTTGAAACTTGAATCGACGATTTTTCTTCAGATGAGACTTTTACTCGCCTTATTGAGCTTGGCAATCAGTACCTTGGCCGACCCGGTACCCGGACTCCTACGTGTCCCCAGAGTTTACAACGCCTTGGTTACGAGCAATCAGAACCTGTCACCGTCCAGGGCATTCCCAGTGATTCAACCCGTCGTTCATACGACAGCTGTCGGCTATGTGCCACCGTTTTACTACACTCAATTCGCTCCGCGATATCCGGGTCCGGAAGCCGGACGTCTACCCCAGGAATTGCTTCCGGCCGAAGGAGGCGCGGGACCAAGAGCAGAATTGACACCGTCGAAAGATGCGACGAGGTCAAACGCCGAAGATGCTGCGGCAGCGGCGCCGAGTAATAATGAAAATAATTCAAACCCGAAAGAAGATTCGGCGATGAAATCAACCAGCGAGGGAATCCCGAAGAGGAAAGACGGCAGTGAACATCCGCTCAGTTTTTACCCGAATTATCATTCGCTCTATTACGATCCGTACTTTTATTCTTATAACGGTTACAACCCTCACCTAGCTCCGAATCCTTACCTATTCGATTACCAGCCACAAGATTTGGCTCCGCTTCCGCCCCAAGGAGCCTACAGGGATAATCAGCTACTCAGTCCTCAGCTACCAGGAAACGACGACGATCAATCGGGGAAGAATGCGGTTGAAGATAAAATTCCTGACGTACCGCCACCGCCGGTACCAACTTCTTCCCCGAAAAGGACTTAGTTTATATTCTCTCAAACATATGCATGCCTGTATGCGATACGAGTGAAAGTTACGATTCGTTAAATTATAAGCCTTGATTTTCTTTTGTACCGAAAATTTGTCCGTCTAGGTTGTATATATATACTATATACACAAATATATTTCAATGGAAAGATAGGATACATAGGAGTGTACGTGTCCCTACAATATTTTATGTCTAATATTTTGTTTCACGTTCTGGTTACGAAATATCAGGTCTTCTTTTACGTCATTGATACGGATAGCTGATACCGTCGACGAACTCCTCGTTGCTAACGCCCCAGACTTTCATGATGTACGAAAAACCTTCTCCCTGAAATCCCCTGATTCTTAATTTAGCAAAATCGTGACCTGGACCGCCAGAATGTAGAGTAACGATTCCTCGAGTCTGATTATAGCGGATAGCTTCTACGCAGGTTATGTAAACTGGGCCTTGGACGTTCATGCCGAAAATTGCATCGATCGCTGAAGGTCCTCGGTTTCTCAGGAATATATTGTGCTGATAAAACAAAGTCCCCTCGCAGTCTCCCCATCTGTAGTCGTGCGGACAATCCTCGCACCATTCAGACTCCCTGGCCCCCTGCGTAAAAAAAAAAACCAAAATACATTTTTTTTTCTCATTCAGTGAATCGAATGAAAATAAGCAAAATTACTTACTCCACCGATTTCTGATGCGGACGTAGTTACGTTTGGATTTGTCGATGTAATATTCTTCCAATATGTTGAATCAACGTATGGGGAATCGGCGTCGATTCTCTTAGTAGAATTCACAACGCCATTTATCTCGACAATTTCATGAGTCGAATTCCTGTACGTCGTTGTGCTAGTCTTGACGTTATTTATATTTTTCCTAACCTGTACCTCCGGCGAGCTTTTTATGTTCACCATAAACTGCAGGGAGTCTTGCGATTGGCTCGAATTGTAGCCTAAAAGTTCGTCAGCTGAGGATGGTCTCGCTGCTGCACCAGTTTCATTCGATCGAGAAATCCGCTGATCCCCCTCTGGCACGTCCCATAGAAACATTTCCTCCAGCTGATGTAAGGCGGAATCGTTTATCAATGACGGATTAGCGGAGTGACCTCCGAGATTGAAAATCACTGTATCATTGCCCAGTTCTTGTCGCACAAAACTTTGTTCGGTTGTATTAAGACCGACGTCATTCTGTGGGATAAAATTCATTGACTCACTCGGCCAGTCTGACTCGAGAGTCTGAAGATCCGGTTTGGCACTGATATCAATCTTATCGTCCCCGTTGTCAAATGGAACCGGAGTCTCCCAAATTGGCGACTGCAAAGTCGTGTTCGGCGAATCAATCTCGCTCGAATAATCATCCGCTTCTTCGTCGCTCGAGTTGAAGAAAGATTTGCTACTGCTGTTCAAATTTGGATCTTGAGTCTCGTTAGAAAGAGAAAAATTCAATCCCGGGACTCCGGAAAGAGGGATGCTTGTAGTTTTAGTAAATCCAACGTCGCTGCTTGTCGAGCTTGGAACAGTTGTCGAATCGTGGTCACTGGGGTCGGTAATGTTGGCGTGTACGATGTCAGAATCTCTCGGTTGATCCTGAGTCACGTTACTTCTACCTGAATCAATTTTCTTCTTCGATTCCTTCAGCTTTTTGCTCTCCGCGATTAAACTCTTGGTCTTTGTCAGCCTCTCCGTTATCTTCCTCTGCTGTGACTTGTACTTATCCATGATCGCCTTCCTCTGAGCATAGTAAGAGCTCATATAATCATTCGAGGAAGCGTAATCCTGAGTCAAAGCCGCCTTGCCCTCCCTACGAAATCTTCTAGTGATCGGATCGGTTCGCTTTGTTACTCGCCGAACGACAAATTCTAGTCTAGTTTTTACCGGGTAGCGAAAATCGTGACATATCGCTTCAACGACGGCCTCAGTCTCTCCTGAATAGTCCTCTTCGTCAAAGACTTTTCGATTTAAGTCATCGATTTCATTCAATATCGCCTTCATACTATCGAGAAAATACGCTTCCCCATCCAAGTCACTGACAACCAATCCACGTTCACTCGTCGGCGCTGCGTCCGAAATTGCGAAGAGAATAAAGGTGAAAAATACGCGAGGGAACATGACTACTTCGAAAAGCTTGAACTCGGATGAATCGAGCCTTACTACTGACTCGTAGAAAATGACTCCAGCGTCAAGTTATACCGCGTGTAATAGTACAGCTGTGAGGACGATATCTTTATCTCTAATGCTACCAACCGACCTCTGAACCGCTCTGAAACTATAATGCGTTCATTCATTCTCTCCGTTGCTTGGTGAGTGGGATTTTCATTGTCTAAAGTCTCGCATAGACATCGCAGGCCTTTGAACACGATTCTATATATTTTTTTATCGCCTTGGGCATGAATCTATTATATAACATCTGCATCAGTTAATCGTTTATTGATCTCACAGCACATCGTTCTTACACTCAACTCAAGTTACAGCAAATTGTCAACTTATCGGTATAAATCGGAAAGAAAGTTAGACGGGTAAAATTTTTCACGCGGCTTCAACGCTGACGGTGTCATCTTCCTCGGAAGCATCGTCGCTGTTGGCCGCGCCAGCTGTTTCACCGAGAGGATCGTATTCCGGCTCAATTTTATCGTCCAACTTTTCTATCCCGTCATCGTCCGTTGGTTTATTCGGAAGTTGCGGAAGCCCCGGTCTCGGAACGTAACCCGGTGTCGACGGTATCGACCCAGGCGGCGGAATCTGAGGATATAACGTACGAATTTAATTACCAAGTCATCAATTTCGACATTCATAAAATACGCTGGTTAAAAAATTCTCACCGGATTAAAGGGGAACCTGAAATCGTATACCGGAGTCCCGTAGTAATTATAGGTAGCCGGAATATGGGCTATGGTAGGTATGCCGTTTGCGAAAACTGCGGTAGGAATTGTCCTGACGCCTGTGTTAACCTGTGTTATAAAGTATTTCGTAATCGTGCAGAAATAATTTCTCCCTGTAATTGTGAGACTTTAGAAATTTTCCACCGTGTAGATGTATAGAAATTGTAAAGGTTGCCAGTTGGCGTTATCATATCTTCTCTCGGAGTCAAGCGAGCTGCAGTAAGTAGTAGGAGTTCAGTAAGTCAAGAAAACCATTATGATAATTCTCCGCTACTGCAGCGACATTCGAGTATAAGTACTTTAATTCCGCGTCATTTTATCATATCATACCTGCGGCACGTCGTATGTCAGGTATTGCTGCGGGGGATAAACGTCCAGCGTTGTTCTATCGATGGGTAGAACTGGGAATTCAGGACGACGTTGAGAGATCAAATTTGAGTAAAATCCCGGGCCTAAAGGCACCAGGGCACCCAAAGCCGATCCAGTAAATGCCAGTAAAATAATCGCCTGGAATTATAAAGGAAACTGAATTATTTTTTTCTGTTTCAATTCTTCAATTATCAAGTTATTTACTTTGGTTTTATTCTGTCGTTTTTTTACTCTCTGATTGTCCCTCAATATGCGTAGTTTACATCAAGGCTGTAAACTTGAGTTTGAAGCCAGCGTCGATATAATATACTATTTACCTAATCTGCTCGCTCTTTGCTGTGTGTAACTATTCATACTTCATAATCCATTATTCATTATTCATTGTCTTTAATTGCGCTGCAGCGTCGTGAGTAACGGTTGCGAAAATAATATGACTCACAGCGTGCATCGGAGAAAAGATGCCCGAAATTGTATTTCGATAAAGTATTTGCAAAGAAAAAGTGAGAATTTTTTTTATCAATTTACACAGGAAATGAAATCCACAGCCTCAAGTTTCTAGAATAACGTTATATCGATTGACGTAGCGTTTCGTCGCTCGGACACACGTGCTTCGAATTTCGATAACGAATTACGGTATTGACCACAATTGTTTACTCTTCTAGGTATCGTAGTGACAAAAACCTTCGCGAATGACGAAGCCGGACTTAGTTTAGGTTGGGGTTTTTTTGTTTTGGGTTGGATGAAAATTAGTCACACTATATTACCGTATAAAATTTATTTGGCAAATTTATAAATGAAATAAGAATGAATTAATCACATGCTATTATTCATGTTCAAATTATAAAGGTACCCGATTTTGAATTCAATTGTCGATGATTTGAACTGAACTTGGAACGATCTCTTTTCATTATAATCGCGGTGGATATTTTGGGCGAAGAACTGCTCACCTTCATAGTCACAGCATCCATGTTAGACCAGGAACTAAATCAGACTAACTCAAAATCGAAGAAGGTAGAAGGCTTATATATCGTTGATGGTTCTCGACTCCCCCACCCAATGCTCATCATATATTGCTTTGTATTCCGGGTCACACACTCTTCAAACTAACTTTATCACAGCACCAAAAACAGCCACCAAGGACTCGTATATATGCCTATAAATTTTCCTAACTGCCGAAAAGTATGTACATATACCGTGGAATTTATTCACTCGTGAAAATCCCCCTTTTATATAAATCGACGATTTTATTCTTACTCATATCTTCGCGCCAACGACCGGATCATTTCGGCAGAAAGTTACCCTGAACTAGCTATATTTCTGGAGTAGATGCGTATATTCAACGATTATATTACGTGGACCGGTTTGCACGTCGAAGAATTCGTATTTCGATTAGAACATCTCGAGCAGTAGGCGCGGCAACATCGTTGTTTACAGCAACTGATATTTGCATCTTATTTTCTTCATGAGTATATATTACTCGTGATTTATCCACTTGGTATTCGCTGCTTCTACGCTCTATTCCCACCTCGATTTACAGCTGCATATATGAGTTCGAGAATACAGAATTTCGAGGCGCACGCTGCTGCACCATCACCAAAAATTTGCATTCGAATAACGCAGATCGTCAGTTGCGCAATGGAAGAAATCCCCGGATGAGTAACCGCGTCTGTTTCCATACTGTCGTCTTTTCAATTCTCTCATGTACAGTGTTCTGATTTATTTCCTCCCTATAGAAGCCGTAATCTTTCGATTAGCTTCATTATCGTTAACCAAGGCTCGTATACTTTGAGATCTTCAGACTTGAAAAGGATGATGAATTTCTCAGTGAGACTGGGGTCCGCGTCGTTTATCACTTCAAAATTTTGCTACTCCTTCCTGATTGACGTGACATTATATAGACCCTGGTATAATGTCGACGAACACTCACTCGGGTATGCATAGTTGTGTGACTGACGGGTGTGGTGGCAGAATTCCAAGAGACATATGCAAGAAGTTTATTTATTTTAATAACAAATGGTAGACACGGTCCAGCTTTTAATACTTTGATTAATTTCGAGCCATTTGCTATGATAATATAGCAATAAGCGTTAAAAAAAATCTTGTCGCGGCAGAACTCGATCCCTGTTTTATACGAAGGAAAAAAAAAATCGCTTATCTATCCATTCGATCCCCAACAAGACGGGATCTCGTTTTATTGATCAGCGCAAGTGCATCGACCTTGTCCGAGAAGGTCGTAGCACCTTTGATCGACTCTTCAATCTGGATTTCTCAATATTAATGCAAATCTGCGGATACTGTTCTGAGCATTGGCAATTAAATCATACGATAAAATTGTTAGGGGAAAAAATCGTTGAATTTCATGATATTTCATTTCATTTCGGGGGTAATATCTCTATTCCGAGATAATATAGTGATTATCATTCTACTTTAGCATATACGCAGACGTGTGTCGGGTTGCATGCCACAGGCTGATTAAACATTTCAGCTAGGTAAATTCGCGTGTGGGTAGAGATTAACGAATTTCAAATATACTTCGGACTTCACTGTGATAGGAACTGTCGTACTGCCAAGACCCTAAATCGTAATCATCGTTCTGCAATCACAAGGGAAGTTTACCAGAATCAAATCGAATGTGAAAATCGCACGTTGTTTGCTAAGTGATTACCGTGTTACCCGTTACTGTAATTATTTTTCGTCGTACATGTCAATAAGTTGAAACGAAAAAGAAGAAAACACAGACGAAGTTGATCGGAAAAAATTGCAAAGTTTTATTATAAATATTCTTTACCGTAAAATAGAAAATATACGTCAGCGTTAGAGTTTCGAAAATGATACCGTCTACGGATACATGGTCATCTCCTTATCACCGGAATCCAGAGGCTCTGGGAACCAAGCGAAAGCCCAGCAGACGAGTCGAGATGCTGGGAGCAGAAGAGATCAAGTACAGGGTTGAAAACGAGAGGAAAATCGCAAGGCTTAACGGATATCTTGAAGGTAGTTGGTAGGTGATTGAACAAACCCGCTTTATTGCTTACCGAAATCACGCTCATCTCATTTTCACCCGTTAATTTCATTATTCTCGTCGATTCAGCCGTAAAGCTGTTGAAAAACGCGAAATATGAAGTGAAGTATCCAAAATATCGTCCCCAACTTTTGTCTGATATTCGAGGATCGATATTTTCCGATCGTTTTCCGCATCGGTGAATGAACAGAGGTTCAAACTTTTCCAACCAATTTTAATTGGCTATGATATCACGTCGAGAAATCGTAGTCGACCTCGCTGGCTAAAGTTAGACACTTTCTTCGTCGATTTATTTAGGAAAAAAGAAAAAAACTCGAATAACTGGTCACGCGGTCACTGCGAGTCATTATAACCTCAAGATTTTGAAACACACATATATATAGAGTTCGAAACTCGATTGTGGATTGAGCGTCTTTAATGCGAAAAGAAAATTTACAACTTAGCTGACTCGCGTGCATTAAACTCCAAGAGTCAATGACAGAAGGCAATATTTTTATCCCGGACTATCGCTGCCCCGAATAAATGTATATATCAAGAAACTGGGGCGCTCTTCATCCCGCATGTATGGCACTATAAACTAGACGTTGGAGAGTACGAAATGAAGGAATATCCGTCTGTCCACGTGCTCGGCTGACCCCGTAGTCAAGGTAGAGTGAAAGTATGCTTTTATACGACACGTGATTAATTAAAGCACTTAAAATAATCGCCAGCAATTAGGCCTGGGAAGCCTAAAACAGCTGTATTTTAATCGACAAATTTCTTTCGCGCCTTTTAGACTCCTAGCTAATAATAATTATATTTTTTATTTTTTGAACGAAAATGTTATTCATTTGAATAAAACCGCTTGATTTCAATCAATACTTGGCTCGTACCTTCTCGGCTTTATTCGGCAAAGTCCGCGGGCTCTTATTTCGCGTCAATTTTATCCACCTTATGTGTTTATCATCAACAAGTGCCAAATGCAGACGTATAGACGTAGTGCGTCTGTCCTCGCTATCCGGCTGTTCCATCAGTTACTTTTTAGATTATCATTGAATTCCGAACTAGACTAGTGTCACAATTCTAGCCAGTTAGTTGCGCGCGAATTAGTGTTAATTATAAGACCGGTGCAGGTTCGTATTAGAAAGGTGTTTGGACGGTGTAAAATTCACGCAAGGACCAGCAGATAGCGATCGCATTGATCGACGTCGAAAAAAGTCCATGCGTCAATCCGTACCGTTCTTTCCTAGCTTCGGTCAATTTTCATCGAGTATTACTCACGGTTATTCAGTGACGAGGTTTGAGAGAAATATTCTGGATTCATTTCCTTAACGAGTAGGTATATGTATACCTATTTGTCAACGTGAAACCCGGGCCGTGTTTATCGTGTTTTCGTTGTCACGCATATTAGTTTTTATTTTTCATAGTAAACTGCGTTCACCTGCCAAATATTTCGCAAAACTTCCACCTGTCGCGAAAACTTAACGAGTGAACAATCACGCCAGACCGTACAGCCCACCGGGGATATTTGAATAGGTGCGATAATCCAACCGGGACGATTTTTCAATTTTATTACAATTCCGAGTCTCAGAGTATGCCAAATTATTGATGCACTCGTGCGTGCGGAAACACCGAGTGTTGAATTATTTCTATTTTCAGGCGTACGATCATCATTTTTGTTGATAATAAATCAAGCGTTATTGTTTGATATAAGTATTGAAAAATGTCTTTCAACTTTTCTCTACACGCAACATACGATGACGGAAGAAGTTGATTTTCCGTCCGGATGCAAATGCTGTTTTAAAAAAAGTGATAATTTTTGGAAAGAGGCGTTCTAATAATAGCAATAACGGCCGCGTGTGCAGTTGGGATTTAAACATAGTTTTGGCAGCACAAAACGTCAAACCGCCTCTGACCGAGGAGGCGCGAGGATCGCGGTGTGATTTCCCTGCTCGCTCGCTTATCCCCCCGAATAAAATATCTGTGTTCCTATTATTTTTGATAAAAAAATAGAAAATAAAAGAAAAGAGTATAATTGACAAACCAAAGAGCAAGAATAGAGAATAATCAGTATTATTGTTGTTAATGTTTAAAATATCGCAAGTTCTTATCCCCATAATTATTTTTCATATATATGTATTTGATTATTTTTTTTACTCGTTAGAAAGTGAGGCTGGATATAGAAATAATAGCCAGAGATTAGGAATATAGACTCTGATAGAGTATTTTGAGTAATTTTTTAGTCACGTCAACTATTCGTCTCTGGAGCCCTAGGAAACACTGTTTTTTTACTCGCAAGGTGGTTCTGCCGGATGTATTATTAGACGATGTATAAACTAGATCGTTGAGAAATGCTTGCCTTCCGTGGAAAAAGTCAATTCGGTTTGTCACTCTGACTTTGGTTTTATTCTGGTCTTTCAATCTCGTTTGACACACGTGAAAATCGTACACGAAGCCGTGTGTACACGCCCTTGAAAATTCGGAATAGCTCACCTATCACATACACGTATAAGTTCAGTGATTTGAAATGAAGGAAATTGACGAGAAGGAATCGGGCACGAGTAACAAGGAAAATCAACAGCTCATGGAATTCGTCGAATTTCTCGATGACAACGAGGACGTCGAAGATGAGTAAATATACACGATCAAAAAAAAAATAAATCACATCGATCCCCAATTTTTTTTATCGTGTCAGAATATACGCTCATGGGTTTCCCTCATTACAACTTTACTCACAGTCTCTATTTCTCTCTCTCTCTCTCTTTCTTCCTCGCCGCGTATTTCTCCAGATAACTTTTAATAATAAGATTCAATAAAATATCAAAATTCAACCGTTCGCACTGTCATCGTTGCCGTTGGGAAAACTAATAGGCGTATATATCTGACTTCTATCGATATAAAGTTACACCCCGCCGACGAGTTGCACGTCATGTACGTCACTTTACCAACGTTTATAATAAAACCATGAGGTCAATTCTGGCAGCTAGCCAACGGCCTTTCATTGATGGTTTGTACACAGGCGCATTAACTTGCTCCATGGCATAATAATTCATCTATTTCAATTTTATCGAAGATCAAATACATCTCTGCCAATTCTCCCGGATCTTTAATCCTTTCGAAAGCTTCATAGAATTTACGCATATATCGAACACCTTGATCAAAAATGCTGAGTTCTCATATTTTGTAGCATGATGACGGCCAGCAACAAGACTATGGACGAGGCGATAAACGAAGGACTTTTAGAAAAGTTGCGAATTTGTGCTTTCAAGCCTCAAGAAGGTGCGGAAACCGTTCGAACAGTCGCTGCAAAGATTCACGCACGAGTCACGTCTTCGGGTACGAATGTACATTTTATATCGCAATATACCTACGCGATTAGAATCGGATACAGAATAGTTTTCAGGCCATATTTTACCAATTTTAGGCTGTATCCGCATTGCCTTCACGGAGTATTTCTCTGATTTCTTCGACTCTGTGTTTAATTAATTACCAATTGACACGAAACTTGACTGGCGTTTAGTTTAACGGGGTTAAAAACTTGCCCGATTTATCATTCCTGCCGCATAGCGTGTCTGAAAAACGTTTTAAGCATTTCAACAAGTTATACCTACATTTATTTTTTTTTTCTTTTTTTTTTTATAAAGCAAATGGTACTCATGCCAACGATAATCGTGAAAAGCTGATCACAACCACAGCGTAGCTCACGGTGTACAATATTTCATTCTTCACTCATCTCGGAATATTTGTTTAATCAAAATTCGCAGGGATGTAATTGGGATGCTTCATCTTTTCTGGCTCTATATCTAGATACGGCTTCGGTTTGCTCAAATCGAAAACAAGATAGCGAAACAGGTTTCGCGAACGATCGCCGTATACGTTTATCCTCAGATCTTGTATTATTTTTGAAAATCTCTAGCTCGTCAGACGAACCGTGTTTTTATTACGCAAGGATTTTGTAATCTTGACGGATTAGATCCTGGCGAAAATCCAGAAATCTATGAGTCTGGCAGTGTGTCAGGTTGTTGCTAAAATTGGTTGTCGCTGAGGACCAATTTAATATTAAATTTATACCTCTTAACGGATTTTCCAACCTACACCCATACGCGTGTCCAAACCGACGGTCCTCTAATTATAAACTTTTCTTATCTCGATCCATCAAACTGTTGTGGTTCTAATTAAAATGATGTTTTTTTTTTTTTTTTTTTGCAAAAAATCTGCGCAGCTCTAAATTTTCGTCAAATTTCTTCAATTCGTTTAATTTAACTATTCGATATTTTTACATATCCGGTCGTTTCTTTCGAACCAATAAGAAATGTGTTTCAGTCGAAGCTGAATCCGAGACATTGACATCAATGAAATCTACAGCCGATTAGAATAAAGTATACTTGATTCCCTAGTGCCAGTAAAGCTCTCTTATATGTATATCTATCGTCACGTGAGCTACAGCTATGTCACGTGAGAGTACACTTCATACGTCGATTCGCTTGCCTTGATTCCCCCTTTTCTGACCTAGAAACGATAAGGTTCCTTGATTCGAAGCCTTTTTCCAACTCTCGACCCGAACTGACGAGACGAATAACGTCGAGATTGATTTTGAAAAAATGTTCACAGATCGTCGTACCAGAGAACGCACCTTGGAAAAACTATGGAGAAAGAATTCGAACGCGATAGAAATATTCGTGAGGATTTTGGAGGTAAACCTCTCTCTCTCTCTCTCTCTCTATCTCTCTTTTGGTTGTGCTCGAAAAATGTGTAAAAAGGAAACAGGTTAAAGTTTGCAGGTGATTTTACTCCCTAGCAACAATCTATCACCATAAAAAGACAATTTAGATATCGTGATAGTGGGCCATAAAACGAAAGGCGGAAATGCGTGCGTTGCGCGTACCTATATATCTGCCCCCCTTGCAGTTTGAAGTTGTTACAAAACCGCTGTCTCCGCCGAAGAAGTCCTTCGCATAAATTGAAATGTCGTCTTGCGTTATAGAAATGTTGGGGCTCCGAACGAGAGCAGTGAACTAAAAGTCTAAAAATATATTCCCCCGCGTTTGGCATCAGGGACAATTTAAACTTCAATTTTACCAAGTCATTAACAAAAAAATGGAGAAGATAAAAAATAAAAAAATAAATAAACAACTCCAGCAATTTATGTAGAGTCAAGGTCTCTCCTTTAATTATCCAAAAATAAATGTCTCTCCTCCCTTTCGTCGAAGATTGATCTAAGTTGACTCTCGCGTTTTAAAAAAAGATATGATTTAATTCAACGCCTGTTATAGACCTCTTAAGTTGAAATTTAATTCAGGAAAATTCATCGGGGATTACCGCGAATCCCGCAATGCGGTGCAGATGCTCCTGTTCATACATACACACGAGCTGTCTTTGTTGAGCCGACCTCGACCCGGTGTACTGATGTTTATAAAAGTCTTTTTCTTTATTCCTTTCAACTCCCGCACAATCGTAGTTATCGAATTCCTCTACGAAGATGAAAGGCATTTCTAAATATCGGGATAATGAAGAAATAGTGATTCTTGTCGCGGATTATTATGGCGTGTTTGTTTGCGGCACAGTTGTTAGTCCGGAAATGGGTTTTATTCAATTTCCGACACTCTAGGCCCGCACGAACCTTGGAAATTGATGTGGCCCGCGAAATAGACATTCGTTCGATACCGAATCCACTTTCACAACAGTTTGTCGGATCTATATCATCCTATGCCGTATAGGTATACCGCGTTTACGGCATATATACATACACACATTATACGGATAGATACACGGCACTCTGTGCGGTCAATAATAGAAGTTTTACGTTCCTCGATAGCTGCAGATGCCTGGTATATTTAAAGTCTACTAATCTCCTAACTTTTCAACTCGGGCCCCCACATCGAGTCCCGCTTCGTCGTTTCAACAGAATTCTAAAAATCGCCCGAACTCAGCTTTCACCTAAATACCTGCCGGTTGGGTTGCATAAAATCCAGGCGTCTATACCCTGGAGATGATAATCGTTGATCGATTCCCTTTCGAAGAGAGGATTCCCTTGTTCCTCGTCTCTTTATCCCCTTAATTATCTCGTTATTCTACAGAGCTGCAAAGACCACGTAGCGAACTGCAGCGTGGCTGGAATTCTCCACGAATGTATATCCCCAAAAATGACCAAGACCAAGTCAAAGGGATGCAAAAATCGGAGTGCAATCAGTAAGCGATAACGCCGACCGAAGCCGCCCACCCCCGGTCCAGCGCGTTATTTTAACCCGTGGTATATATTTGTTCTAGGGAATAACAGCAGGATGGCTATTTCCCAGTTAATAAACCTGGGCGGTACTCAAGTTTTGATACGCTTGTTGAACGCGTTGCAACACAGGGAGACGATCATGACCGAAGTCTTGGTACAAGAGATTGTGTGGATCTTGGGACAGGTGAAATAGTTGATGATGAACGGCGATTCGACTTGTCAGAAAGATTCGTGACGAAGATTACTCTTATTTCTGTTCTTCAGGTTGCTCAGAGGGATCCGAAATTTTCTATAAAAGTAAAGCTCCTCAATTCGACGAAAATGTTTCACTCGTTACTGAAAGTCAACTACAATAACAGCCGAACTTTGTTCCCTTTATTACTGATGATCAAGAGCCTGGCTAAGAATTGTGAGTGTAGAACTCATTGCTCGCTGATATTTCCTGCCACGAATAGCGTAAACAAGCCGATTATAATTTTCGAATATTTTTGGCTGCTTTCAGCGGTTGCTCTTCAGATTCTAGTGAAAGACGGAATCGTACCTACCTTGGAGAAGACATTTGTCTGTGTAGGTTACTCGCCCCATCTGAAGCTGAAGACTCTGCTAGAATGTTTTAAATATTTCACAGTCAGCAGTACGTTGAGATAATATCGAGCTAACGATCCCCTGAATAGGTGATAAAATTTCTTTTTCAATCTAAAAAGAGACGAAAAAAAATTTTCAGAACTTTGCTGCACTAAGTTTGTGAAAATCGGACTGGTGCATCTGCTGATGCGATTGTTCGAAAGGTGGGAGAGATTCGATGGGCCACTGAGGTTGAAAATTTGCAATTATTCTTTGAATACGTTACAACATCTTTGCGTGATAAGTAAGTGAAATTTTATTCCAATCAATCGTTCGTCAATCCATTGACGACGTGGTCGATCGACGTGATTGTTTCAGAGTCGGGAAGAAAAGCGATAAAGTCAAACGGTGGGCTACAGCTGTTGTATCGCTTTTGTACAAACTGTCCCGAGGACAAATCGTACGATTGTCTATTGTCGCGGGTTTGTGGGATAATTAATCAATGCCTTGAGAAGAAGGAGCTTCCGGTACCGGAAATGTCACCCGTCAGGTAAAATCTACGGCATAGCGTGACGGACGATCCTTATATACCATAATCGAGGTAAAAGTTACCAGTCTCTGATTCGACATCTCGATTGAATCGGTATTATTTTTCGCACAGATTCATTCTGCCGGAACTTAACGCGAGGATATCAAACAGTATGGAAAGTGGCAGCGACGCTGACAGCCAGATAAACAGCGTTGCGTCTATCGGCAGGCTGTACAGCGACGCTGACTCGTGCGACGACGAGGAAAGCGACAACTCACGTAAACCGAAACAAAAAAAGATTCACACCAGTGACGAGGTTGACGAAAATAAATTCTTCTCCGGTGTAATAACTTCACAGAGATCCGAAGAAGATCTCATACCGTGAGTATTATATCCTAGCAGAGTCGAATTCTCGAAGCTAAACGAAGTCCCCGAGTGAGAGAAGAAATCTAAACATTTCCCACAGGTACAATTGCTTCTTCAGAGAACTAGGCAGTCTCCAAAATCAGTTGTCGAATAGTAAATCTGTAACTTCTAAGAAACTGAGCGATCTTGGTGACTTTTCCGAAACTGGTAACAGCAAGTTTGGCAAAAGCAAGGCGACGACGAGCAAGATCGGTTCTAATTTCAATGGACAACCGGGCGTCAAAGGGTTGACAACATTTTCGGACATGTCGCCGCACGTTACGGACCAGCACGCCTACTGTATCGTGGCTAGTACAGTGAGGAGCGTGATAAGTTTCGTGAAAGTAGCATATCCGGATTTGATAGGCGGCGACGGCCTCGGAAAATCGGCACCGTTGAATAGCAAGGATAGAAAAGTTTGCAGATCAAAACTCCTGACTTGCGTAGATCGGGGTCTTCATCCCGGAGCTATGATGCAGGAGACAAGCTACCACCTCGATCAATTGACGCTGAATTTTTCCTCCCACGTTGGCCGGGATTCGCCCGAGCATCTCTTGTGCAATTGGGATGATAAAAGAATCGGGAAACGGAGCGGCGACTCGAAACAATTGCAGTTTGAGTCTCGATTCGAGAGCGGGAACTTGAGGAAAGCAATACAGGTTAATATCGTCGATTCAACGGGACGAGATTTCCCTCATCGAACCTTTATTCTTCTCGTTACAGATCAGCCTCCGCGAGTACGATCTGATACTGACGCCGGACGTTAATAGCGGCTCTAGACACCAGTGGTTTTATTTCGAGGTTTCTAACATGGAGGCCAACGTGCCGTACACATTCAATATAATAAATTGCGAGAAAGCAAATTCGCAGTTTAATTTTGGTATGAAGCCAATTCTGTTCAGCGTTAGAGAATCGCAACTCGGACGGTCCGGGTGGGTGAGGACCGGCTCGGACATTTGTTACTATAGAAATTGCTATCAGAAACCAACGAAGGAGAAGAACTATCTGACGACTTCCTTCACGGTCACGTTTCCGCACTCTTACGACGTCTGCTATCTGGCCTACCATTTCCCATACACGTACAGCCAGCTGATGGCTAATATCTGGAAATGGTCAAAGAGCCTGATTTCGACTAGCGTTTATTTTCGCGCTGAACCGCTCTGCAATACTTTGAACGGGAACGAGAATCCCTTATTAACGATCACTGCTCCCGAGTCCAAGACTAACCCGATACAGGTGAGTCTTTGATCAGGGGCGAGGAGCGATCGCGGTTAGAATAGAGAGAAAAAAAAAAAATGCTTTGACCAATTTTTCAGAATCGAAAGATCATTTTTCTCACCTCGAGAGTTCATCCCGGCGAAAGCAACGCATCTTGGGTAATGCACGGAACCCTTGAAGCACTTTTGGCCAACTCTACTTACGCTAGCAGTCTGAGAGACGATTACGTGTTCAAAGTTGTTCCGATGTTGAATATCGAGGGTGTCGTTAACGGCTGGTAAGTCTTAGACTGGAAACTTTCGTTGATCGACTTAATTCTGGGGATAAAATATTCTACTTGTCTATTAGTCTCCACTCTGCGGGGGTTCAATACATTAAGGATTTCGTAAAAATGTAGTAATACCTTTATTGATTTTTCAGTCATACAAAGTTCTCATTCGCATCAGTATAGGTACAAATATAATTATTAATGCATAAAAGAAAAACGAAAAAGAAAAAATGAAAAAAAAAAAAAAAAACAAGGTTCGTCTTAAAATCTAGGGAGTTTCTTGTAACCAAGAAAACTAATCGTTTATCTCTATGCAATGATTTGATGTATACGTTCGGATGACAGAAACGTTTCGCTGTAGCGAAATAATATGTCGAATGAAAAACGTCTCGTCTTGCAAACGTATCCTAATCGATGAATCGACGATACGTATATAGGGTGGATTATAGTCGTGAGTGTTTTAGGGACCCGTAGACCAACACCATAGTCAATTAATTACGATTATTGTAATTATAATAACTTATACACCCGCCGTGATGCCACAACCCGGAATAACTTGATTCTAATGCCAGAGATCCCAGAAGAATTTTGTTCGTTTAAATGTTTTTCGAATCTCTTTTGAAAATAATTCATTAAAAATCATTCGGGATGAAATTAGGAGACAAATTCTTTTCTTTTCTTTTTTTTTTTCAATTATTATTTCTCAAGCATCTCTGTTGACCCGGTTGAAGCTAAGTGTATAGAAAAAGACGAGGAGGATTGCCTGGAAGTTGAAAGAATAAAAACCGTGTCTAATCAAAGATAAAATCGTTCGAAACTGTTCACGAATCTCCAGTCTCACTTGACGCGTGTCAAATGTCTGCGATGACTATAATCGGCACTCCTCGATCAAATATGGAAGATTGTATCGTTTATAAATGAGAAAAAAAGTGAAAAATGATAAACTGATGGATTGCACAGGCGCTTATCACCTCGTTCGTATACGTTTAAAGATAAAAAAAGACTGCAGCTAAAGATTCCTCTTATTAAATTCTTAAACCTATTTTACTTGGACGGAGGGTCTAATACTTTGCCGTTCGAACGCACTTTGATGTTGTACCTGTAGGCCGGTTCCGCTTCCGGTAAAATCGTGCTCGAGTCATCGTCCAGCTGTTTAATCGGCGCACTGGGCTCGTCCTGGAGGGGTTGATCGTTGACGTAGTCCTGCTGCGTGCCGTCGTACGGGCCGACGGTGTGAGAGTCCTCCAAAGCGTTGTTCGGCAGTTCGGTCTCCGCCGTTTCGTAATCGTCGGCATTATCGACGGGTGCTTGAGCCGGGCGTACCTCGCGGGTTTCGAGCCCGTCGAATACGGAGTCTTTTCTAGTTGTGAACAAGCTGGCGATATCTGGGATGTGCTCGGGCGCGATGTGTTTCTCGACCTGCGCCACTTCCGCCTCCTCCTCCTCCCCCGCATCTTCGGGTACTACGGTTTCGGAAATTTCCTCCGATACCTCGGGGCTGGAGTCGGAACCGGAACCGGAAGCGGGAGCGGGAACAGCCGTTACCAGTCTATTAACGATAGGATCTTCGGACACCTTTTCCTGCGACTTATGGTCCGATGTTGAAGCGTTGTCCTCCGTGGATGCTGCGTCTTCGTTTATATCTTCCACGACTGGCTTCGCAGTTGTGGTCGTCGCGTAAGGTCGACGATTACTAAAATTCAACATTACCTTAGAATTGTTTTTCCTCAGAACTTCACTAATTTATAAACAATTATGTTCAAATATCTCATTCATGTGTTGAAACAAAAAACAAAAAAAAATTGCTAATCTTCCTTCTCAAATTTGAAATTTTTTTTCCAGTATAACCGACGTGTTTTTTTTTTTTTTTTTGTGTATCTAAATACAAGTCTCACCTCTTACCCCTGTGTCGCCGAGACTGGAATACTGCCGTAGTTGTAATAGTAGCATCTCGTTTGTTCGCAGATAAAATCTTTGAGTAAGGTACAGTCCTCAGCTTCCCATTCGAGGGTCGGTGACTTCATTACAACGCATCCGTTCACGCTTCCGCTTTCGCCACTGAAAAGTGATAAAAATAATGAATTTTCTTTGAGCCTAGAAAGAAAATTCATTTCTTTTTCATAGTCAATTCCTTACCTTTCTCTGGCTATTCTCTGGGGCTCCGTTCCTCGAGGAATATCTGTCTCGCTGCGTCCCGGAAGTTTTTTCATGTAGTCGAAAGTCGCGTTAAAAGGCAGCCCGGTACTCATCCACAGATACATGTCGGTACCGATCTTGTTTCCTGACGTCCAAAAGTCGAATTTCGTATAGCCAGCATTTTGAAGATACTGGGCCATCGTGTCCGCCTTTTCCTTAGACTCAAACGAGATCAGCTGAAGTCCTAGAGACCGGCAGTACTGATAGGCCAAGAAATAGTTCAGCTCGAGACTGTAGGGGTTCATCCTCGATACGTAATACTGAACTCCGTCGAGTTGGATAGTCGTGATTCTCTGCGCTGAAATATGAAAATGAAAGAAAAAAATGAAAAATCAAAATTATTGTTTATAATCAAGATAATCACGCGTGAAAAATTTTACATCAATATCAATATCATATCCGGGTGTCGATAAAATAGTCATTCTCCAGTCCTCCAGCGTCCGCATGTACACTCTTCCGTTTCTTTAGGCGAGAATATCTTCTTAATATATTCACGCCGCATTCGTAGCTGCAGTACATGAATGACGGTTGCACCGTGCTGCACACACAGCTCGCACGTGTTTGCTCTAAGCCTGCAGTCGTCCCGACGACTGTCTCCGTTTACACCGTCCCGGTCGTCTACGATATACTTATGGAGCCACACGTATACGAAACAAATAAATTATTTCAAGTTCGAATCATTCTAAATCGAACGAGAATTATTTGGCAGTAGTTTCGGGCTGAAAGGCCTACCCTCGCAATAAATTAGATTCTAAAATTGTCGACGGTAAATTAAACCGATTGCTATTTTTCCGTCAAGTTTTTCAACCTCGTTTAAAAACCAGATGAAAAATTTCGTCAAACCGTTCGACAAATACGAATGATGATTAAAAATTTGTAACCGTAAATCGTGACTGTCGCCTATTACCTCCGATAGGAAGCAGACGTCGTCATAGACATCTTGTGCGCTCCGCATTCTAATCGTAACAAATTAAACGTTTCCTAATTTAGACGCAGGTGCAAACCCGTTAGATTATTGCGATTCAGATCGTGCCCGCACTCGAGCTTCTTGCGTAATTCATTTTTTGCCACACGTAGGCGTATAGTCATATTCAACCCGACTGTATGACACGCATCACACAAGATTTTCGCTCGTCGTTAGCTATAGATATAATACTATATACGTAGGTAGCTGTTACGCTTAATTATTCCATTGAACTTGTGGTCGAAGCTGGTTACACGCTTGGCAATAAAGGGCTCGTTGATGTTTCATTGACTCCAATTCATTCTACGACGCGAGACAGATATACGGCACACCAGTTGAAGAAGTAACGTTTTTTATAACACCTCTTTGCGGTAATGCAATCTTGCCACAAATATGGGCTTTTAAATCTTTCGATTCCCTATCCCTTCGCATGCCTGATTTTATCAGTGAATCTGACGGAATCTTGAACTATAATATTATGTCTGATGCGGATTTGAAAAGGGCGTAAATTTCTCTAAGGCAAAATGTCGGTTCACCTATAATTATATTCACAGTTTATTGACCCAAGTTCAACAACTGTTCGAACAACTGCACCGAGTATAAGATACTATAACACGGAGTGGGAGGTTGTCGGGTTCAAGAGTCTGCGGTTACCTTTTCTGGTTATGATATAAGTATAACCCACGGTCGTGTAATTATTGCACACCTTCGAATGAGTAATGTGTTACGTATATCGGGCTGAAATTAAACGCGGACAACGCCGTGGTATGAAATATATCGCCGATAAACGTAGAATAGAAAAGATAGATAATTCAAAGATTGAACATAAAAAATTGCGAATAAACAACCAAGGTTAGGGAATAACGAATCGTTTCTCGTCGGAAAAGCGACATATTGCAGAACCCCTTTCCCTCCTCCGGGGGAAGGGGTGCCTCTGGTCTAGAAATGCGAGAAGATACTCGAGCCCGTAGCTCTTGGAACAGGTAGGACAGGTGGTAAATGACCTGATGACCTTGTGTCTGCGCCGCGTTGGGGGGACGCGAGTAAATGCACCATGTTACGTGCGAACGCGAGCTTCTTCTTTTAACTATCAATATGATTTTATCCCCGGTATTTTATTTGTTTTTTTCCATTTTTTTTTTTTTTTTCATGTTCTTCGTGAATCATTAATTTGACGAGGAATGGAAAGAAGAGGTAGAAAATAGATTGGAAACATTTATATCATCGATCAATTTGTAAATGTATGTACGAGTGGCCCGAGAACCGTCAGAGATGCGATGGTCAGATCGTGTCGTCGCGAATGCCCAATTGTTCGTAATTAGGCGTGATACGGAAGATTGAGAAATCATATCTCCAATTTAATCCGATTGCTTCTAAGCACGTATTTCCTGACCACATATGAATATGTGATATTATGATCGTGGCCTAAGTTCAAGTGACATTCACTTATCCTCTGCGGTAACGAATAGTTAAAAGTAATACATCAAACGTGCGTTGCGCATGAATTCCGACAAATTTTTTAAACTTACTCCAAAAACTGACAGAATTCTCGGACGACGAAATACCGTCGATACAGAGTCAGGTCACATTCCATAAAATCTCATCCCCAGTGTCTGGAGAATTCGATTAACTCTTTCGTCAACAAAAATTGACCCCAATTAGTAATATCGATGAAAACTTCCCACCGCGGTGCGACAAAGTTTCTCATACTTTACAGACGCAGGAGAAGAGCTGCGATTGATAATTCGTGACGATTTTCAGAATCATCGACGCACATTGTCGATGAATCTAACATGTCTAACGCATATCTGTGTATTGCTAGTGAATTGGTCCAAGTTTATAGGTATATTTGAATAAATTGATTATCGTTACTAACCCGAAGCGAAGGCTGCTCCAGCGATGAGAAATAACAGGGTGATCTTCATCGTGCGTGTTTAAATTGACTTCCGGTATAGTTCCCGACGTCAACTTTAGAGGGACGTTAGTGTTAGGGTCGCGTTGTCGAACTGGCGTAGCGCTGCGTCGACGGTCCTCTTAAGAGTCCTCCGTCGGCTCTGCCGCCACGCTCGACGACCGACGAGGGTGGTGGGGGTCACTCGCTGGCGATGATGATTCACGATGCAACCTAGAGCTGGTTAAAAGATAGTCAATTTCTCTCGGAACGAGCGGGAGCGCGAGGGAGAGACTCGAGCATCTCCGATCCCAGGCTCCGATCAATTTTTCTCTTTTCAGCCCGAAAAATCGACTCGTTATTCCAATACGCAAATTCCTCACATGCAGTCCCGAATGTTACGCAACTGTCGGACTGACAATTAGATCAATTCGACAGCTCGACCAGCGGTAGAAAAAATGATCACGTTTCCAGGGATCACCCGGGGCGCGAGATCAAAGCCGGCAGCAATTCGTACCGTGAAATTACCCGGTCGATTATACCAGGCTCGAGTTTTCTCTCTGTCCTTGCGCCGGGGTGAATATAGTTTTCGTTTCTCTTTTTTTTTTTTTTTTTTTTGTCGTTTTTTCGAAAAGATTCCGAAGCCGCACCGCGATTCTCTTGTCCCACGTTGTTCGCTGGGAGACCGATAGAAGTAGTCAGCTCGTTATACTCTCGGCAGAATTTAAGCGTCGTGACTTGTCGACTTGTTCGCGTCGAGCGCCGCCGGGCTGACGGAGAGATACACGCATTCCTCTACACACCGCGAAAGCCACGACGATATCGGGCTTAACCCCCTCGTCCAGAAGCTCGGTTGATCTCGGGATAAAGCAAGCGCGAGAGGCTTGCATCGCAGGTCTCTGTGACTTTGCGCGGGCAAAGGGGGTCCAGAGGGCATCTCCTCGGGTACACCATGAGAAAAGTTGCTGTTGGGGGAGGAGGAGAGGGTGCACCCAGCTAGAGAAGCAACTTCTCAGAGCCCGAGCGACTCCCGAGTGCCCATGCCGTGCCGCGAGTACTCTTCTTTTTTCGAAAATAAGAAGAGAAAAGGGAGAAAAAAACCCGCGAGGTTCGATTCTTGACCAGGTCTATTTCAGGCTCTGGACTCCCGCTCCTGATACTCCCGCCGCCGCTGATCATGGGAGCCTATGTAAGGCTGTGTTCTCGAGGTCTTGGTGTTGGCCGATGCGCACCGAACAGGGAACAGCGAACAGCGAACAGCGAACAGCGAACGGCGAAAGACGGGGCCCGACCTCTCCTCCTCCGTACGTAGGGCCCCGAGGGCCCACCAGGCTCTGGGATGAGCCTAGAACAGCAGTGATCCTCATCTCAAGGTCTTCGCAGAAGCCTGGCTATTCATTAGCGTATTGCAGAGCGGGAACAGCGCGGTTCTCTCGGCTCGCGCTTCGCGATCTACCGCATATCTATTCGCGTTGGGTTCGGAGACGGATTTTCGCCATTATTCCATGCTGTAGCCGCAGAGTAGACTGCAAGATCACGTCGTAGGGCCAATACCGTTGATTATTTGAAACGATAAAAAAGAAAAGAAAAAAATAACGGTAGTTTCGATCGCCTAACTGCGAAGCAGGTTTTTCAACGGTTTAACAACTCGAATTTCTTTTTACTCTTATCTTCTCTCTCTCTCACCTTTTTCTTTCGGATCCTGACGCCGCGTCTATATATTCGATGTATAGGTGATACGGGATTCCGTCATTCTTGCGCAAGACGAAGTGGATCTCGTCCGATCCGAATTCTCGTTATTATCGTCACCCTATCTCGAGGTAGTTGGGAACGTATCCTTCACCTTCTCGAAGTTCCTCGCGCCGCGGTCTTTCCTCTGGCACGCAAAGAATAATCTCTCCCCGTGCTCCCCTCCCTCCCCCCGTGTTCCCTCGGCCACCTCAATTAAGGAGTTGAGCCGCGTGTTATGCACATGCCGCTTGAAAGATATATTTAGATATTTGCCTCCTTACACTCAGCTAATGCGACTATCACAACAAGATCGCTCGCGATATCCCGCTGAGCAAATAGACTCCGACGTACCCCTTTCGCTTTAAATCACTGTCACGTGTTTATAACACGAGGAGAACATTTTCCATGTGCCCTTCATACACACGCCCACCGAACGTAGGATTATCCCTGAGTGACTGCACTTCATTTTACATATAAGAACCCTGCACGGTGCAGTACACAGGCTATGAATCTAATAAGACAATGAACAACGTCTTCGGAACGAAGAAGCTCTAGCCTCGGGCCTGAATTCCATTCCACCTATTTCTTTATCAATTTTTCATCCCGATTTGAAGAAATAAGAAAACGAGTAGAAACAAGAAAATGGAAGTAAATAAAAAATGAAAAAAATACAACGCCCCAGAGATGATGATGGAGTGTCGATGGGCACAAAGTTTCACATACGCTCCTCTTGTATTCGATTATTCTTTTCCGATGACGAGTCGTCCTTTGTTCAGGAAGAGCCAAGGGCTGTCAGTGCTGGAAGCTGGGGATTCTTTACCCCGGTAAGTTCTCCGGTATCCTGCACTATCGCCTGAACTTGCTTCGCGTGGATAATTAAAGAGTCGTTAAAAGTTTCTACGAGTTTGCATCAGGTCTATATTTAGAATAGTTTTCTGTTTTGTTGTTCGATCCTGGTGCTCCACTCTGCCTCCTCCTTCTCCTTCTTACTTCGTGATCTTTTTCACCCCATACTTACACCGGCTCCGGTTCTCTTCTCGTCGCTTCTCTTCGCTTCTCTTCGCTTCTCTTCGCTTCTCTTCTCTTCGAGTCCCCGCGCTGGATTATAGCTTCTTGGGAGTCTAGCATTGTTCTTTGTATGCGTGTATGTAGGCACGTATGGCATCGTACGCGTATGGTCTAACCTGAGACCCTGAACTTACCAGACCTCTAAGAGCGCATAACAAACGTGAAATCGACAAACTTTGCCTGCACGAAACCTTTGGTCCCTTTGGTAGCCGTTCGCCCTCTCTTTCTTCCTTTTATTTTTTCCATTTTCCATTTTTCGTCTCTGTTTTTCTTTTTCTCTTTCAACATATATATATGTAGGTATATATACGTATATAGCCTCCTCCTCCCACCTACTTGACTCTCGCACCTTTTCTTTGCGACAGCATCAGTCTAAAGAACAAAAGAATAACGCCCCAAAGAAATGCCTGCGTCTACATGGATGCGCTTACCTACCTGTATGTATAATACGTCTATACTGTGCGTACTCTACCTATAGTACACATGTAAGTAAATGGCTGCGGGTGGAATCCCAACGAAGATAGTGACAATGACGAAATTAGTCAGTGGTTAACGGGAAATGCTGTTGGAATAACAAACTTGAGACGGTGTGTTTGTAATAACAACGGAATTTCGTTTGTTCGTCAACGGGCAAACCCTCCAACTTCTTATTTTCTCAATTATTTTTAACCTCGCGATAACCACGTAGGTTATACACCTCTATGTATACGCGATGACATATCTACCCGTTTTCCCGTCGACCACGATTCAATGCGTTTGAGACCTTGAATCCCGAGTGACAGGGATTAGCGAGTTGCAGGGCGCAGCGTCATTATAACCACTTAAACCCATCGAGTCAAATATTTTCTTACACCGTACGCGAGGGACTTGATCCGCGAATTCTATCCTCGCGAAAGAACGGAGAAACGAAGGGAGTGGTTCAAGGGCAGAGCCAACTTCGACGGGCTTGTAGAACGACCGGAGAATATCCGAAAATCAATGTGAAAGCAAACGAACAGCAAGATTTGAGAGTTGAGTAAATTTACATTACGAACCAATAGAGCTTAACGAATGTTGGCACGATTCCTTCTTCCTTTTTCTTTTCTCTGTGAGGTACGAGATAGAATCTCACCCGAAACTTGTGTATGAAAAAAAAAAGAAAAGAAAAGAAACCGGGAAGAAGATATCCACGCTTCTTACGATTAATTCCAATGCGTGAAACGCGTGAAAAGAGAAAGAAGGCACGAAATTTAAGGGTTGAACCACGCTCGCTGGCGCATCAGCAAGGGGCTCTTTGTCCCGCTTTGGTTCCGTTCGTTATTTATTTTATCGAGATTTGGGAAGTAAAGAGTTTGGAAGCGTGTGTGCCTGCGCGGTCTTCACGCTCGTCAAAATCTGTAAGAGCGTAACTCTCGATTCCTCACACCCGGGTCTTTCTCCATCGGGCAAAAAACTCGGGCAGAGCGAATCGCGCTGGTGGTCAGGTGAATTCTTGGTATTCTGGTTATAGTTTGCAATTGGTATAACCGATCGTATATCGAGCTCAAAACTTCGGATCGCGGGCTACAGGCTTCGCAGGCTCATCTACCTATTCAGTTCACACCGCGTAGAGATTTGAGCGAGCAACGAACGAGTCCTCGCGCACTTTAGTCTCTAGACAATTTCTTAGCCGTAGCCAGGAGACGTCTTGCCGGTCAAGGCTCCTGCCAACCGAGTCATTGACATTCTGTGCCTCGCGCACGAACGAGTTGACGTCGACGCGAAAAGGCTAACTCATATCTCAAACGAATTCACAACACCGATTTATTGCCACTGGGCTAAATTAGCAGGTGAAATTTCCAACACGTTCTATTCAAAATTGGGGAAACCGAACCTGCAATAGGAATTGTAGACTTTGTCAGACTCTCCCCTCGGCTTCGCCCTCTGCTCCATGGCGTGACGGGAATTTCATCCTGGCAGACGAAAGTGTAGATGATAACATAATAAAGTAAAATATCTGAAAGCCCTGAAAAATCTGTAGGTCGAAGATCGATTGAACTGCGATATTCTCTTCAGTCGTCATTTAATTCACCCAGCTGGTTACGTTCTGCAGTAGGCAAGATTGTATACGGGAAAAAAAATAAGAAGAAGAAGAGAAAGAAGAGATCTCTGATCCCAGAGGCATACAGCGGACGTGGACTATTAACTTCGCACGCTAGACTATTCGAGCAAATTCGATGCTTGGATATTCCTAATTGCGCACTCTGGTACCTAACTCGAGCGGTTAAATTGATGGTTGGCCATAAGTTTGACAGCGGAGGAAATAGCCTTCAGCATTAAAAAAGTAACGGGACTATGCCCCTCGCGGCGAATTATTCGATCAAAGACAATGAACTCTGAAAGATGGTCGCCTCCTAGGTAGCGGCAGGCTAACTACCTGCTCTGTGGCAATCTATAACGGTCGATTTTCTGATCAATCAAGTCAACCGGAACAAACGATTTCCAGGAAACGTAGAAAGACTCGATCAATTTTTAGTCTGCCTAATTTTTATTCTTCTTCTTCGGAATTTCTGGTTCTCAGCTGCGAAGAGGGTTCAGATACGTTGAGATTCGGGTCCACATAGGTTCGTTTGAGAACCTATTCCTTTCCGAATGGGTCGCGCATCGTTTCCGATCGATCGTAGAATCGATTAAAAAGAGATTCGAACTTGTACATCTCTGCCACGTAACCGAAGGCATGCCTAGCAATCGCGACTACAATATTCTATCCTAGTATTGGTATGCAAGACGCGGGCATCTCACTTCCTGCGGGTCGATATCCGGCCGCCGGAAATATCCTTGTAACTACACATGAATCCTTAAACGATGCAACAGTCTCCGATGATTTGTCCCAACCGCTGAACCACCACATTCATTAATTTCTACTATACCGAAACCAAGAAGCATTGTACGTTATCCTCTACGTTCTCCCGCACTACGATATCATTTCTTTTCTTTTAGCAATCGGTACGGCCTGACGAACGAAGACTTGAACAGACGCTGGAGCAATCCGAACCAGGTTTTACATCCAGTGATATTTCACGCTAAGGGATTGATGGAATACTGCACGCGAGTTCTCCAAAAGCCACCCCACGTATTTGTCGATTATCACGGGCATTCGCGTAGGAAAAACGTATTTCTCTTTGGCTGTTCTCGGTCCGGTTCCTGGAGCGCGGCGGACAGAGCCAAGCCAGATCAGCCTGTAAAGTATTTGGTGAGATAGCACTTGATAGTTGGTTAAATATCCTCTTTCGTTGCTTCGTACGATGGGGTATAATTCAGGTGGGAAAATTTTTCTCTCGTTGAATACAGATGCTTCCACATCTCATGCAAAAGACTTCTCCGGCTTTTGCGCTTCCTTTATGCTCCTTCAAAGTCGAGAGAAACAAGGAATCCACTGCTAGAGTTGCCGTTTGGCGTCAATTAGGTGTTTCAAGGTCAGAAAACGAGCCTCCTTTTATTGCTGAAAAAACAAAGTAGAAAGAAAAAAGGAAAAGATGTCCTCTCTAATCGCTTCCCATCCCTTGTCTCTTTCGTATGTCCGAATTTCAGGAGCTACACCATGGAGAGTAGTTTCTGTGGCTGTGACCAAGGCTCATTGGCCGGTTTCCATCTCGATACTAAACATCTCAGGGATATTGGTCAAGACTTTTGTCAAGCCTTGTCCATGATGAAGGACGGTAGCGAGGAATGGACCGTTGACAAGTGAGTAAAAGTGAAACGATGCTTAGTTACAGCGAGCACTCAGGGATCCGGTAGGAAGTACCTGATCGTCACTGCCACTCGACCTTTTTACACATGAATATTTTTCGTGCACACAATGTATTCGTCGATCATAATGTTTGCTTGAACGCAGCTCGAGGATGGAGTCCTGTTGTCCGTCTAAATGCATTTTGAAAGTGTCAAAGAGGCCGGCGAAGTGCATTCAAGACAAACAGGCTAAGCATCACATTTTGGGAATCCCTTAGCAACAAAAATTGCGATTCATTTGAACCGCGAGTCAAGGCAAGAAATAAGTTTTTTTTCAACGCCATTGAGCTGCCTCGCCTAATCAGTTTAACGACTAACTACGAATTAACGAATGGCGAAATAATTCTCGTACCGATCGCTATAAAATAATTGCAGATTTTTCATGTTGTTTTTTCATTGCCAAAGTCTCACGCGCCAGTCTAAGAATTAACAGATTAATCATACTGATTAGAATAGTTTCCGTAATAAGTAGGTATAATAATCTTGTATAAATGTCAAAATTTCACCAGCTCCGTATCTTTTTCTACGACAGTCGCAAACCTAACTCAAAGGTGTGATTCATTCTCGCTAATTACAAACCTTGCATTACGTTCCAAGAATTGGTGGCTGCAGATGATCAGGCGTCGTCCGGTACGTGCTGAAAGCGACGCCTTTTTATTGGACGTTGACCATCAGCCATTGGAACGATGGACATGTCATTTTTTTTGTTTTTTGATCGCTTCTTTAATCTTTTATGCTTTTATGTATACGAAGATTTGAAAGTGATGATCACTCGAACCCTCGAAATGTCATTGTCACTAATTGCCTTGACGCGATCGAAGAACGCTACTAATTGTCTAGTCCTTGTTTTTTCAGAATGACGATGTCAGAAGATGTTGCTAACGAGGATTGCATCGAGGAAGAAATTACCTCAAGTTGTGATTCGGACGAATCTGAATTCGACGATTAAAATTTCCACCTGATTCTAATTCCTCGTGAACATTTGAATTATTAATTCGCTTGGGTTCCAATAAAATTGCTCGTTATTTCTATATCGCTAATTTTGACGTATACGTGAAACCAATCTGCGTATTGCAGAGACATATACATATATTCATATATCTACGTATGTATATCGAAGAAAAATAGAAAAGAAAAGGAATCAGAAAAACACATAAATCTGTCGAAGTTGGGAATGACGTAGATATCGACCTAGCTAGGATTTTCACCCCAGCCCTAATTCATCTCTCGAAAATAAATAAAAATTTCAAAGAATCCTCCAAGATCCCTGCGTATATGTCAGAGTAGATTTCTTACGAGACGAAAGATAAATTTGCGCTGGACGAGGGAAAGAGAAGCACACAGGTAATACATATACGTATAGGACTTTCGTGTGTGGCTGGTGTAAATGAATTGAGTGAACGTCTATTTTTTGTACCTCTGTGAAGCCTGTTTTGATAACTTATCCTCTCGACTGTATTGTCATACACTTGCGCTTTCACACATTGCGTATAACTATATATTATTATTATAAATATTGTATAATATATACGATATGTTATCGAGTCTTCAACTTAACAACGTAAACTAATAATTTTTCAATTCACAATTCAGGGTCAATATATAATAATAAAAAGACTGTATTATCATAGAGAGGTACACGCACATATACCTATACGGTGCATGCCATATGCGACGTTCAAAATCTTTATACATTTAGCTTCGTTATTCGGTCTTTAGATTTTCTAAAATTTCATTATTGTACGCTTTGGTTTTCCTTCATTAAAATACATCTCTACACGTTACATCATCGTCGAACGATTCACAGTAGGTATCTACTCTTGGGATATTGAACAGATCGTTAATACATCATTATGCATATATATGTGTAATGTGTATGCTATGTTTATCACGCATATATTTAAGTTTAAATAAAATCTATAATACTGTTCTAAGAAAATAATATGACAATATTTCGACGAAATCAACTATATACCTACATGCCCATCGTGTATTTCTACCCAATTAACTATATCCTAAATGTGAAATGGTTAGTTTCAATTAGTGAAAAAGAAAAGAATCGTAGGTATAATACAAGTTGGCATCCAAGTTATTAGTCATGAATCAACACCTTGTGCATATAAATTATTGAAAAAATTGTGCCCACGTTTGCGCAATCCTTTCTTTTATAAATATAAATAAAAATTCGTAACAATATTCCGTGGCCCAAACTAATGGGTGCAGCCTGGTCGCGGCGTATCAACGTTCTTAAAGTCTGATTAAAAAACAAATTAACAATACTACATAACATGGTGTCTCATTTTGCTGTACAACGAATGAATAGAAATTCTTATTAGGCAATTGAATTTTTATCGGTCTAAAGCTATAGAGATAAAATATATTAAAAAAAAAAAACGCAATGAGAGAAATTCTTGAGAAAGTCAAATTTTCGTTAAAAATAAAGAGACAAGAAACAAAGAACCTCACAGCCACAATTCAATCGCTTTTTCGTACATTATGAACCTGAATTTTAATTTGCTCGTATGTCACCCATAGAACAATGTTCCAAGACACGAGCCGTGCGAAACTCGGTATAAATCCTTTGTAAAAAGCCATAGGTCCTTCCTGCGCGAACATCCGTACCGCGGTGTCGATCGCTCCCTTGTATTCACCCGGTGCGCTGTTCATGTATCTGGTTTTGACAACGTCCACGGGACTCGCTGCCAAGGTGGTGCAGAGACCAGCTACTGTTGCCGCGGTCAAATGACAGGGTATACCATCCCTCAGCATCCCGGACTGTATAATCAAGTCCTTGATCACATCGTAGCAGACAATCTCAGCCACGTTTACGATCGCGTTACGCGACATGTTGGGGAATGTTCCTGCGGACGAGAATAAGGATGAGATTTTAGAGAGGGAGAATTATTGAAATGTAATAGAGAATTATATATTCGCATACCTTTCCATAAGCCGCGCGTTCCCTCTTTCAGCGCAATGTTCCTGTAGGCTTGAAGCGTCGAGGTGTATCTAACCTGGCCAGATGACTTTCCCATGTTTCCTGCCTGGAGTCGAACCTTGACGACGTCGGTTGGCTGGGCGAAAAGAACAGCCAAAGCCCCGGTGGTTATTCCGGCTGCGACGCGAGTCCCGATGTTCAGGGATTCGGTTCGTCCAGGATTTTTGCCTGATGAAAAATCGCGATGCTTTTATGGCCGGTAATATTTGCGCGATATAATAATTAAGATATATATTATTATGTGAAGTCGTGAGTTTTTCGTATCTGTTGCGATGTTAGAGAAAATGGATTATTTGCTTAGGACTTTCGACCCTGAAGTCTTCGTATCTCTATTATTTCCTCTATTTCTATCTCCCCTGTGCCATGAATCTACTTATATCTATAGCTACACTCAAAATACCGACAAGACAAGAGGACGGCGGCAGTTAAACATTCCATAGAGGTGCTCTTTCAGACGATGTTGCTTTTATCGTTTTTTTTTTTTTAATCATAGAACTAGACGCTGTTTCGCAAATTGTTATAAGATGAAGCAAGATTGTTTGGAAACATGTCATAGCCGAAGGAAATAATAAAAAAAAAAACACCCCTGTGAATCGTTTGATCTGCATTCGGAGAGTGCAGCTATAATCAGGAGACATCGGCTTATAAACTCTTCTATGATTTGTTTGGAAAAAATATTGAGTTTAATTTTCATGAAACATCCTGCAGAAGAGAAAAAACGTTTTTTTTTTTGACCTTTTGTTTTTATGGTGTATAATCGTGCAATTAGACGACTTACGTCCACGTCTGTATACACCATACGTATATAATATGCACATGTTACAATTGTTAGTTTTGTCTTTCAGGCATAATGCGGTTAATAATCAACTGGCTGTGATGACGGGTTAGTTATAACGTTAGTTAGTCAATTATGTGATTGTTTTTTTGAAGTACCGTCGATGAGTCCAGCGTAGAAAGACTTGACGGTGTCGTAGAGGCCCAATCGAACACTTGCAAAACACATCTGTCGCTGCAGACCCGCGGACAGACCTCCGTACAGGCTCCTGTAACCACCCTCGCTCAAACTGACGCTCTAAATTCTGACAGACCGCACAAGGTGCGGTCATAACATGTTGCCTCTCATACGCGGACAATTCTATATACTTATTTACATTTAGAACCCTTCTCTCTGTTCTCTATCTTTTTTCTTATTCATTTGTCATATGCACGCTGAGCATAAGCGTCAAAAATCGCTAAATACCCGGCAACTCGAATCACTCTAACGTACGTGGAGTTGCAGCCATAGAGGCGCAGCTTTACCAGTGCTAAAACTCCTAAGCTATTCGCCTTCGTGTAGGTATACGTATTTTATGTTTTTTTTTTTTTTTTTTTAACGTACGACACGTGGTCGCGTCATGTAACTTTCATTCGAAACTCGATACACGTGTGAGGTATGAAACAAGTAAACAAATTAATTAATTGATGATGTAATCGTTCAATTAAACGCGACTAAATTTGTTGGATTAAATTTTGCGAGTGAAAAAAATAATATTCGTCATAACCAGAAGCCAGAGTAGGTTTGATTATCTGGCTAATTTGCACTATGCATATTATGTGTACGCTAAACCGTACGCATCATAGTTTTATCTTAAATTCAAATTGTACGGACGTCACGGTATGAAAATGTCATTGAAATTAGCGTGAATATCAACGCTTTTAAAATGATTGTCGGAAGAAATAGGAAACTACTATTTACAACCAACGTCCGCTCAGCTATAGGTGCCAACTATTACCTAAGACCTAGCTATGATCTAGTACTAGAGGTAGACTTGTAGTAAAATCGTACCTTGCGCCTTCGGTTCTTACGATGTTTCCCATCGTCTGCAACAGCCCTGGCTGAGTGGCTCGCATGGCAAGGACCGAGCCTTCGGTCGAAGCCAGAAGCACGGGGCGTCCTTCGCCTGCTATCTATTAATAAGTCGAAATTTGAAAACCCTTGAAAATCTGTGTTCGATATTATAATACCCCCTGCAGATTTGTCGCATGATGAAAAAAATTAATTGTAAGATAAAGAAAGTTCCCCACTCACCTGCATCCTGACTTTTGTAGTGTCCAGAGGAAAGGTAGCCAGATCTGCGATGCAGGCTGCAGTTCCTGCGGTTAGTAATTTCAACCCTAGGGTCATGTCGTTCTGTGTATCAGGCTTCATTTTGTTCGTCGTTTTCCTTGCCCTTCTTTTAGTTTCCAAAGTAAAATTATTTTGACTATATTATCGAAAGAACTTATAAGTCCTCGAATTGTAAAATTGGCTTCTCGAAGTTGATCCACCCGACCAAGGGAAAATAAAATCTTTAATTATGTTTTATTTACAATATTTACAAGTCCATTCGTAGGACAAACTCTTCAAATTCCCATTAATTGTCTGTTTTTAGTGCTTTTCGATTTTTTAATTAAAAGCTCCTCAGATCGGATTCCCTAAAATGATCTGGATACGCGTGCAGCCCTTCTGACCGCGGGCAATCGTGCTTCACTTCCTTGTTGTCGAGTTTTTTGTACATACTATTCTCCTGGAAAAAAAAAAGAAAACCGACCATTCAGCATAGTTACATATATAGGTCATCGTGTATATATTCCAATTCATTCACTCGATTCATGTATGCACTACCTATTTAGGTACTATACTCTACTGTATAGCGAACCAGCAACCAGGAACCGCGGTCTTAGTCTTGTATTTTTTCGCTGCAAATGTCGCGTAACGCGTCACGATACATTCATTATCAGACGTCAGCTGGTGCCTCGACTCGTATAATGCAGGATAAAAAGAGAGAGAGAAGGGAGAAAGAGCGTGCCTGCCGCGTTATGGCATTTTCAAGCAAGTATACTTACAAGTTCAGTTCTAAAATAGCGTTGCGCATAATTGGGCATTCGCCAATCGGTTGTATGCCTCGCGCCTGCATCTGATCGTGAACATTTTTCAATGCAACAACATTGCGGGCGGGCTATCGAGAATGAAATCGATATATTTGGCACAGTTTTTCAAAACTGAATTTCGAACGAAATCGACGTAAACCATTTAGGACGTTAAACCCGCGAGTCTCTGCTAGTAATGTACGAAGGGATAAATATAATGTAGTTTCTCATCTATACCATTCACTTGAAGTTCGCTTTCCGCGTAGAATTTTCAGCGGAATAATAATTCGAAACATGAATGTAAAGATCGATCGTGTCTTTCTCGATTCACCCGCGTGATTTCTCAAAGTCCAATTCTGGCTGATATTTACTCAACTTTGCACTTTGTAACGTGTATGGATTTTGTCATTACGTCAGCTTGAGAGATCGAGCGTTTTTCTATTCGCGTTCCTTCGTATCAGGTATTCCGAAAGAACAGACCATGTACCGGGAAGGGTTGATGTACGTATCGCCGATTACATTCCGTGATATTTCATTGCGTTGATTTATTTAAATAGCTCGATATTGCATCTCGGAATTTCCCGAGAATCTCAATTAAAACCACGTTTATCGACCGCGAAGAGGGAAACTGAACTTATAGGAGGATCGATTGCGAGAAATAGCGGGAAAAGCGAGAATTAGCTGATGTAATTATAAGTATAATAATTAATTATACGTGACGCTTTGAGCCGTGACGACGTCTCAACCTTTGGACGGATTGTGAAAAAATTAGGTTCGCAAGATTTTCGTCACGCAGACCCGAACGAGGCAGATATACCAGTACAGGATATTTTTCGACAATCTACCGCGTCGAATTTTACGCAAATGAGTAAGAAAAAAAAAGAGTCAAATATTTATCCGGAATCCTGTTTAAAGATACATTTCCATCAATAAGTATACACGAACTTCCTTCATTCCGCGAGGATTAATTCAGCGTTCAATATTAGCCGTACCTACGTAACAATGCTTCATCTGTTTGTAAATTTCTTTCTAGGTCGAGTTATTCATTTATTAGTCAATTTTCATTCATCGATTATAGGTACATAATATGTATTCTATATTTATACCACGAAGGTTATCACTTATCACCTTTGGCGTAACGCGGGAGGTATACTTATGGGTAAATCTACACCTTGGCGTGCCCAATGCCGAGAGTCGTCTCCAGTTCTTTTCGTTTAAATTACAAAATTATTAAGTAATAAAACTTCGAATTATATAGTCAGTTTTCCACGACCCTCGACCTCGGAATTCGAAAGCTCAATAAATGCGAAGAAAACGAATCTGCTGCAATAATTCATCCGATAAAGATCCACACCTGTACCCTCATGTTATGTTGCATTACGTGCATGGATGCATTTTCGAAATACAACTTGCCACGAATCGATATACCTACCCACCTACTCTATACACCTTCGCCTAACAACGAGACGGAATAAAACGAGTGAACGGTGCTCGCGCACCCTGCGGAGATACAATTCTCCGTATTTGGGTAACCGATCGAAGAAGGTATATTATCACTGACTGGAGAATTTGGCTCACGCGTCCCGATAACGTATTATGTACTTGTTAATATTTGCAGACAGAGTCCAATGATGAGATTATTTCCTCTTTGTTCATGACCCGAAACGCTCGATTGTCTTATTTCTTTTGTTCCCCGCAATGACTACTAGTTTTGCGTATACAATCGATTACGCTATACGTTATATGGCCATTCACAAATATCTTTTATTCGCATAACTCGCGAACCTAATATTCGCCGATTCGTTCGAGCCGAAAATTAAAGAACCTGAAAATCAGTCCACTGCACCCCCGATCGCCTGCTTTGGCAGGGATTAGCACCGATTATAGGGGGGAGGAATCGCGTATCGCAAAAAATGAAAATGGGATAAAAATTGTAAAATATGTTTGTCACCGTGGTTGGAAAATAAGTTTCCGAGTTAATTTTACTCACCAAGTTGACAGTGGGTGAATAACAACACAACTGAAGCGTCGCAGCGGCATGAGCCTTGCTTATATCGGAGGCACGACCAATCAGCTGTTTCCGCGGCCTTATTTCGACCAATAACGACTGTCCAATTCTTAACCCACGTTTGGCTAACGAGAAACAGCGTGTTTCCACGCGCAGATCGATACTTTCCGTCGAGCAGCTAGACAATTTCTATATTAAATCCCGTACCTGCGTATAACTTTTGGCGAATACAAATCTCACGCTTGTATCGGCGAATGCATACGTATGTATTTATTACCACTGAATACGGAAGTGTATTCAAATCCTATGTCTGAGAGGTTAAAACGCCCACTTTTTTAGCCAATAGCCGGTCACATCGAGCACTCGTTACGTATTATGTAGTCGAGTGTTTGAATATCTGAATGACAATCGGGGTAGTGACGAGGCGATCAGAATTATGCACGTTGTATATTATGAATTATAATTAATCACCTGGCGAGAAGAGGGAATATATGGAGTTTTGCCAATCTGGCTTACGATTAGCTTTTTCGTACACTCATGCCCTACTGCCATAGAAAATGATCTTTCAATTTCGCATAAATTTTAACTGAAGAATTATGAAATTTAGCAAACACTCTGCACCTGCAATGATTACAGGAACTTACCGTGCGACAGGTTCAGGCTGATGAAAAAAGACACCCATCTGTCCAGCCGACAGTTGATACACCTGGCTATCTCTCTAACGCAAATTGTAGACACAATATTTTAGCACGTTTGTATTCTAGCAATTGACGCGAGTGGAAATTATCTTCAACTTCACGTTCGACGTGCTCAAGTATTAAGGTAAAAAATATTTCAACCAGCATATATATATACTACATGGCCAGCATGCTTTCATTTATCTTTAAATTGATAAAGTTCAAGTGTCTCGTGTTCAATTGACTTTGGTTTGTCTCGCGAGTCTTAGAGATGGAAACTTTCTTACTAGTACCCGGTACTGCGACCACCGAGTAGAATTCCCATGCGGAAAGTTTGGTACATCCTCAATGCTATGGGCGGAAAGAAACTGATTCTAATAAGAGGTTGGGAAACTCTATGCGGCGTATAGATTTCTGTTATTACACATACCCACCGACAACAGTCTGCGGTACCTATTGTCAAGACGGAAAATTGTGAACTTGGCCGTCCCTCTGAACTGTGACCCCTGGTCTAGGGTAGGTCGGTTGGCCCTTCTGGTTCTTCGGACCGAATATCGGTGGAAAGTTTAGGAATTTTTCCACTCCCGAAACTAGCAGTTAGCCCAGGATCTCGGCGTCATTGATTTTCGCAGGACATTTGCGAACACATCGAGTATAACGGCTCACAATTTACGGTATAAAGACAAGGAAGCCAGTCCGTAATGCGTTGCCTTGGGAAATACATGTATCGTAACAAAGATCAATGTGAACGAGTCCCGTTTTATAATGAATGTAGTTTTATTGGACTTCGATACAATATCTTACAATTGAGATTAGACATCGATAGATCTGTTAGGTATACCCAGCTGATCGTCGACAAACAACTCTAGCCGCATGATATTTCGCCGATCAAAGTCATCAAGTTCTCTTTCTATTGCTTCTCCTCTCAGCAAAATGATCTAATTCGCCTTTGTCGAGTAGTCAGCGATCCAGAGTTTGACCCTGATCAAATAGAAATACCTACCCCACTACTCGGCGTAGCAGTGCAGGCTTGCCGCTCACCGTGGCTTTTACTCGCTATACCATTCGAATATAGACTCGCGATGATCTTCGCAGCACGGGATTATTCGATATTTCTGTCTCTCTCATCGCCGGATATTTTGTTTTGATTAAACACTTTCATCGGGGCTGTAAAGCAAAAAATTGGCCCATGAGGGGATCGAACCCGCGACCTTCGCGTTATTAGCACGACGCTCTAACCAACTGAGCTAATGGGCCAGTTGAATGTCAAGAAAACTAGATTCCTATCAAAGAGAAGAAATACTAAACTTTTATTGAATTTTCATTTTTATACCCTTTATCCTTTATTATATCCTTTTTATACACGCCGCGTCGACTCTGAGATTATTTGAGCTATTTTTAAAGCGACCAAAATCGAGGAAAGGGATCATTCAATAATCGACAAATTATTGGACTTTGCACACTGACTATGCGAACGTGCTACATATAACGCTAATAGTTTTTAGTTTTTCGTGCAAGATGAATATATACATCAATTTACTTTAATCTTAGAACAAACATCGTACTTTGATCCTAACATTCTTGACGTTCTCTAGTTACAATAGTTACAAAATTCATTGCATTGTCTATCGTTCGATTTTGATACGAGCGAGAAAATTCTGTCATTTTTTTCCCCGTAGAATGATATCTGCAACAGAGTGCAGTAAGAAATAGATAAGAAGTTGTGAGATTAATGACTCACGCTCTCGCGTTGGCAGCCAGACAAATTTAAACTATCATAAACTTGAATAGATGAGTAATTATTGGTCAATTTCGACGGAACGGTGAGACTTATTTTCAATAAAAGTCTAGAAAAGGAAAATGGGAAGAAAATTATTTCTGGCATCGTGAGTCTTTGTTCCGATTATCATATTGCGGACACTAGTCCGGCGAATGCCAGGGATAATGTACGACTTTCATACGTATTTCTCTAACCGCAGGCTCATTCTATTCTTTCCATTTCCAAAGAAGTTGGATTTGACCCAACTGTAAACTCGTCAGACCGCGTCACGTGACCTGTGGAGAAGTGAGTTAGTTCGTAGATTGGACGAGAGTTGTCGCTCGCGTTGTAAAATTGCTGGAACAGTTTCCTGCGAAACTTCGAGTTTCTTCCTTAGGTAGATTATTTCAAAGCGTATTCACGATTCCTCGTTGCGATTCCGAGAGGCTATAGAATTTCTCAGTCGAGCAGATCCTCACGAATGTTTGGTAATTGAACTCGGTCCGTATGGCCTAAGGACTTGGCAATCAATGTGCATGTGCACAACTCGGCACAAGCGTCGTTCTGTGGTAAAGATCAGTAAGATTTGGAGTAAGGCAGGAAACACGCTCCTTTTTTTCTCGTTCGACAATCCTGACTATGACAATAATACCTACTGCATAAAATTCGCTGCATGAAAACGGGACCTTGAATGCATTTCTTTTTTCAAACGAAAATCATTAGCTTTGATCGATCCAAATTCCAAAAGTGTACGAATGGCCGTAAACAAAGATTTATGCAGGACGCACTGAAAAGTTTTTCGATTCTCGGTAATCAGCGAGAGATTTTCTACTGAATATTTCAAATTTCGCATCCGGTGGAGCGAGGGAGTGGACAGCAGCTTTGAAATTGAATTTTACTCGAAATTTCGTAATCAGGGAGATTATATTCGTCGGGGTCATTCCGAGGGTCCATAACCTAAAAATTGTGTGTTTCCACAGACTGTACACTGCGTCTATCGTAGTTAACGAAGCATAGAAGTCGCCACTGTCGCTGGACGGGTCTGACCAGACTTGATTATCGGCTTGAAAAACTGCCAAAAATTGTCTCATTTCACAATTTCACCAACGACTGATTGCTCTCTCGATATTCATAGTCAGAGGAAACGGAATATTGAACAAAGATGAGCGATGAGGCACCCCTTTCGAAGTTTCAGAACGCTGCTCAAGTTTCCAGACTGGAAAGGGTAAGTTCGCATGGCTCGGTTTCAATCGATATTCTTTGCCTTGATTTTTTCATTTCTACGAAATTAATCTCTTCCAAATTAATTCAACCGACTCGAATGATCGCTCTTCGATCATATTATATACTTTCGAATTTGATGGCGAGTGGCGCTCTTCAGCCAATCGAATATTTCAAGATGTTACATCCGCTGAATGATCTAGGATTTATTTTCACATTTATTCATATTAACGGCGCATTTCATCTATTATTGATATAATAACTCATGAAACTACATCTAGGTGTATTTGACTTCATAGATCGAAAACGTATTCGAATTAATATTCATTAGGGTTCAGCAGTTCCGTTCTTAAATTCCGACTTCATAAAAAATTTCGAAAGACTTCGCTAATTTTTGTTTCTCTAACATTCAGCGAAATGTAACACGGTCAGAAACTGTTTTACCAACAGTTTCAGAAATGCCTTGAACATTAGACGTCACGATCTAACGACTCGAATGGATTGTCGACACGTCGAAATTTATTTAATCTCTATAAGACGTGTATCAAATTGGCGAAAAATATAGAGAGAAAAGCAAAAAAAAAAAAAATATCTCAGCTTCAAGTACCTAGCTTTCTCGACATATGTAGTTAGACTCGGTTCAATGTTCTTCATAACGATCGCGATATGTTGCATTTCTGTGGAAGGAAATAGTAGCCGAACTTTGAAGGTGAATAAACGCGAGGCTTGATGAATGAACATCGAACAATCGCAGTTTCTGAAAAAGAAACGAGCTCTTAGATTCGACGTAAATTTTAGGTTGGTAAAAATATGGCGGATTCTATGCCAACCGAATGCAAGGCGCGCTCATTGACATGAGGCGCAACAAGGCGCGACTATCGTGTTATATCTAGGGTTACGTCAATCGTGACACGTGATTCACGTATTGTAGATGTAATGCGCACACATGAGTGACAGTTTACGATACCCATCACACGGTATCCGAATAAAGTGCCATTAGTTTACCAAGTTGAGCGAACAGCACAGACGGATCTGGTTGCTGCAAAAAGTCGACTGCACTCCTGCTGTCGCGTAGGAATTCAATCGTCACATAAGGAACTTTTGGCGAGAGGATATAATCACGCGGATTCAAAGATGAACAAAGATAACTCGGAGTTAAACTACAATGGAAAACGATTCATAGACTACTCGGAAAATTCTTCGGAAAATTTCAGTTCGTTTGATGACTCGGACGAGGTTAATAAACAAAGTATTGCAATAATTGATCAGATGGTTGGGAATCGGTAAACAGAATCTAGAAAACGTCAGCGAAACACCTACACCTATATTATACTCGCAGCCTTTTCCTCTTCTAAATATTTATCTGACCCACGTATATACAGCCGATGCTCTTCGAATAATCAATACTCGACGTCTATGCATGATTTATCGCGAAATGGCCAGACGTATGATCCGTACCCTAAATTATTTGCGTAGCTAATTTCGCCCGAGTTAGATAGGTGAACTTGGCAGGGTGAATGAAAGATAGTTTTGAACGAGTTCGCGTGTGTAGAGACACCCTCTATATGAAAGTTCTTGTGGTAAGAAACGAATATCTAATATTGATTTTATTTGCAGAGAACTCGTTCGGCGAGAAAAGCAGCAGCCTTATTGGAACACGGGGTCGATTCGTTTTTGAAATTTTTTGACCCAGAGAGAAGCGAGCGTGAAAAACGTAAGCTGAATCGAAGATTATATCCCGGGGCTAAGAAACACGTTCTGTACGACGAGAGGGGTATATTTTTTCAAACGGGAGAAGACCTTTGCGATTGTTTAGAACGAAGTTGTCCGGGATGTCATTTTCCTTGTTCTAAATGTAAATCTACGAAATGTGGGCACGAGTGCAGGTAAAGCATCTAATTTTTATCCACCTCCTGATCTACTCCCATATAAATAGCTTGATATCAGTTTCCATAAAACGAGCGACTCAATTACAGGGCGAATCGAAAATGGGCCTACGAGTCGATCGAGAACGAAGGAAGCGACATCGTGATTAAAAATCCTGTTTTAACAGAGTGATGCATCGATTTTTCACATTCGAACGTGTTACGTGTTCAATTCTCATTCTCATTCTCATTTTCATTTTCTTTTTCCTTTTCATTTTCATTCGTCGATCATCGAGGAAGCCGTTTCAACACTTTATTAACTGACGACATTCGTTGGGATGATATTTATCAAATGGAGATTCCCCTCTACTAGATGTGTACATACATAGGTATTCAATTTTGTGGTATCCCTAAGCCCATAGGCACGAACCACAGTCCAGGTACATTAGTGATATTTTTGACAATTGAATTCAGCAATTGCACGAATATTCCTATTGTATGCCCATGACGAGTATAAGTAATTAAAAAATTACATATGTATAATAATATAATGATAACAATAATAACAATAATAATAATGATAATTTCGTGATAAAAAACTATATAATATATATATTTTTTTTTGTCCTCCTTTTTATATGTATATATATATAGTAGCCATAATATAATATACAAAAATTTTTTATGCGTTTGATATATCTATATATATATATATAATATTTGTATGTATAGATACGAGTATAAATAATTTCATTCTTTTCACAACAAATAACTCTCCCTTCTCTATTTGCAAGCGAAATAACTATATCTTGGATAAAATAATTTTACATAGAATTCGTTCGTCTAACGGTTCATCATTATATGTATATAAACTCCTCGAACGATTCTTGACAAAATGTACAAATGATAGAATTTTTCACAATTCTGCATGTGATTTAAATTATTTATATTATTTATATTATGAATTAGCATAATCTCTAAATAATCAATTGTTTTTCAATTTTTGCTTTGACAAGCTTCGGGCTTTGGTTAAAATTATCCGCAACAATTATTATACTGCACTAATGCCGACGACCACCAGGCCACTGTATATATTAACTTGCGACTGTACGTATATGTGTGTGACAATAGTCTGCAACGGTATTTTCACAGTTCCGTATAAGAAGGGAATGACTGAAATATTTTAGGAACAAGAAACGGCGAAAACTTCCTTTTTTATCGCAGTTTTCGACATTCTTCAAAGTACTGCACGGACGTGGTAAGATTTTCAGTAGCTAAGCCTTGTCGTATCTCTCCGCAGCATCGTACTCGGTATCGTTGAACTTTCGCAGATGAATCTGCAGAGAAAGAATTAGAGGACATCTTTCAAGTATCGAGCATAGGTCGAGCAAACAATCAAGGCTGGATCTATATGTACGAGAAATTTACCTGTAGGTGCAAATTGACTTCCGGGGATCGGCTGAGGTATGGAAAGTTTCCTCCGCTCTTTAGGTGGGCCAGTTTCGCGTTTGGATAACACTTGTAAGTCTCTTCCCTTACTACGTTCGACAACGCGTATTCGTCGAATACATCCATTATGGTTATTGGAAGGTGGGATATTTTTTGTGGCTGAACGTAGCAGCTGACACAGTTCATCGTCAAACGTGAAGCTAACTCAGGCTGGGTGAGACTTTCCAACTGTAACGTGAAATAATTGTATGAAAAAATCGAAGAATTTTTTCAAAAATCAAAAAGATCTGCACTCACTCTCTCGACCATGAAATCTATCGCGTCTACGATCTCCGGATCGGCTTTTTGGGCCGCGAAATTACCCATGAGCATCTTTTTCAGCACGAGGGAAGGCAGTATCCAAAATCTGCAGGAATAAAATGACGTTTCCGATTGATTTTTAACTGATCTATTTTCCTGTGATCATTTTGTTCGATTATTAAGCAACTTACACGGCAGCTGAATCGTTGTAGCTAAAGACAGAGGTGTCTGTGAAGGTGTTGCACAGGATCATAGACTCGACCCTTGGGCAGTGTGAATTAACTTCGGCAAATTTCTGGGCCAAGAATCCGCCTGGAATTAAAAGCAGGCTTGAATCGTTTGCTTTTCTATTATTGTCACTCTCGTTATACTCGTTCTGGAATAATATGTAATTAGCTTTGAGTCACAGCTAGGGGGTTTAAGCAGCGACACGTGATCATTGACTTTCATTTCAGATAAGAAACGAGTCGCAAGAAAAACATCCAACTGACAATATCTCCAGACTCTGGGCGATAACGACGAGAAAAATTCACCCTTCAACCTTGCTGATTATATCCCGTCGTTATTTCATTAATTATACTCGTTGTATATTTATTACTTACCGAGAGATGCACCGAACAAATGTACCCGGTCCAGTTCCAAGTAATCGAGGAGTTTTTTGAAACCTTCGCACCATTCCTTGACGTTCCAATAAACGGGGGGTTCGGCCTGAAATGAAAAAATGCATTTATATTCCGTCGAATATGTATATATGGATAAAATGTTCGACATTGGACACCGAAAGTTATGAGGGCTTGCGGCAACCTTTGACACTAATATTACGATAAATTGATACGCGATTTACGTGTACACATAATATTGACAACTGTGCCGCGCAGTTTCAGCGGTTATCTCTTGTTTCTCTCTGATTAGCGGAACGAACGTGTTGGTATTTTCAAAAGCAACAATAATAGAAAAAAAAAGAAGAATGAGAAAGAAGTGCGTTCCGCACTTGGATTTCCAAGAGATAAGAATCACAGTCATTTCCGTCAGGCTTGAAAAAGACGCGTTAACTCAGAGTACAACTGATAAGTGATAACCGTATATAATAGAGATATAAATGAGTTTTTGCAATCAAACCTGACTTCTATATTTACTTATGTAATTCTATGTGCAGAATAGGATATTCTCGAATAACAACTTTGTTCCCATATTTCCATATACATAACAAACACTGGGTTCCCCGAATGATATTTTCTTCCGATACGAATCTGCGTTTAACGAGGAAATTATTTTGTTAAAATGTGCGTTCTCTCTTTTTATGACTCGACATCCTCGCAAGCCGCGATCAACCGCGGTTGGATACGACCGCATTGATATAATAAAACAATCTTTAATTTATATTTAAAGGAGATGTATAATGTATACACGATGAACTTACAGCAATCACTCGATACCCCTTCGCAGCTAAACCCATTATTTGCTTGAAAAAAGTGTCCGCGGTGCCGCTGACCGGGGGAAGACAAATCAACGGACATCTCACCGTTTTTGGACCAGAATCATAGACTCTCCAGCCCTGAGTGAAGAGATAACATAAATATCTACATGTACAATTATTTTCACTCGTTTCCTCCACAGACTTATCATACATACATCTCGTTGAAATTTGAACGAGAGACGGTTAAACAGCCGAATATGAAATATCTACGTATACATTTATACTTGTATATCTGTGGTCTGAATTATATTCAAATATCGATCAGCACGCGCGCACGTACGTACATATCATATTGTACCTACGCGTACGTGTGTATGTTTACCTCGCATACCTTTGTGCCATCGGAATCGACGACAATTTTCCGCAGTGGAATCGAGCTCCGAAAGCTGAGATATTCCTGTGATTGCGATAGCTCGCTGATGCAAGCCATATTTAGAGTGCCTCGGTCGTTTCGTGCGTAACCCTGATAATGAAGTATATGGAAAATGGGACGACGCGGTCCCTCGGGTAAAATAATCACCGATATCAGTTCAATGTTTCAAACAATCGTACGCCTGTTCCTTTCGAAGTCAGCCACTTCCATAATCACTGAATTGCTAGTTAAGTATATAGTGCGAGCAACCGCTGTAGGATGGATCGACGATTGGCGACTCAGAATCATTCGACGACACAACTACGACGACGACGACAAAGACGAAAACAACAACACGCGCGGATAGCAATGTCCCTGTTCCAAACGTTATTTCGACATGGATATCCCCGGCTTTCCTTCACTCGCCACCTTGAGTTTGGCCGACTTGCACAGACAAACTTCTCCCGTTAATCTATCTCTGTACATGTTAGCTTTCGGCGATAAACTGTCACGATTCAACGGAATTCAACACCACCGAGAATGGACGAACGTCTTCTCCCAGCACAACGCCAGGCTGAGACTGAACGACATGTTGTTTGTCTCTTTTAGACGCTTGGTGGCGGTCGATACCGTCTCTTTTCATTGAAATCAGCTGGGTACGCATGCGTAGAATGATTTTACCGCCATTGACCGACGTGGTTCAAATATAGTCGCACCTCGGGATTTTCAAATTCATTACTTCAACTTGTAGAGATTCAAAAAGCGTGCGAATTAAACCACAGTCACGATATTCGATTAGATTGAATTTCTTCTCGATTCATAATTTCGAACCCACGATTGAACTGTCTTCGACAAGCGCGGAATCGGGCTATAATTATTGACTGAAGAGAGACTTCAAATCGATCAAGGTACAGAAAACGTATACCTAGATTAGCACGTGGTAGGAAATCATCGTCCAACGATACGAGGCATCGATCTTCCGTACGGGCTGCTGCATGAAAAATTCCACTCTTACTGATCGAAGGCCTGGTGCGAGTTTCCTCAAACTCTACAGTCGATAGCGCAGGGATTGTAGCCAAGCAATGGATGGTAATGGAAGCAATGGATTTTTGTGAAACATCGCTCCATCGGTGAAGCTCGTTAATTTCCTCTGCACTTTCCCCTTTTTCATCGTGTTAACCATTTTTCATCCGGAATAACAGCAGCTCGCAACCTCCGAATATCCCCCCGAAAATCTTTCGGCCCTAGTTGCTAGCCAGTCGTGGTCGTCAAGGATCTCGACTCGTTTCCTCCGTACACATCCATATCCTCGACGTGGCTCGAGGCTTGAACGATATTGAGAACCAGCTGGCGGAAGATGTAGGAGCGCGAGCGCGGAGTATCAGCGGTGGGGATGTATTAGCGAACCTGCCACTCACTCGGCTACGAAAAGCGAGCGCGGAGGCTGATTTTTTCATCCCTGACACACCGGACTGGAATTCGTTTAATTTCGCTACAGAACGAATAGAATTTCACCCTGGTTCGATAATTGATGGATGGCATCGCACGGACAGCTTTACATACGTTCTGCCAACTCGTATTGCTTTTACCCTCTACCCACCCCTGAACCACCCGCCTTCATTTAGTACCGATGTGTTTATATTCCTTGTCAATTCCGACGAGGTGAATAATTCTTTCACGGAGCAGGTTAATGTTATCTTGCCTCGGAAAACTACGATTCTATACGTAATTTTGTATAAATCAACCATTCGCGTCCAGCAAATTATTCCTGTTTGCATACATTTTCTATTAGATAATGGAAGCTTTAGGCACCGGTTACACGATACACGGTGGATATACTGTACACAAGCTGTATAGTAACGAAAAGGATCATCAATCTTGAGCTGTATAATTCTGGCTCATGATGGCGATTGGCGACACCTTCGGTACCTCGTCGAGATAATTAATGATCCGGCGTCGATCTACTTCGGCTCGTCTAATTTCAGAGCTATATCGTCTGCCCTGCCGTGCTGCAATGTGGGAGCTATAGGACCCGCGTATGGCGTTTGAATTCGATAAAATTTGTCCGATACGCAGATATAGGTATAATTCGAGAAAAAGTTGAAAAACCAGAGAGAAAAAAAAGAAATTAGACCGTCACTCAGCTCACGCGGCTATCTTTAAAGTCTCCGGAATCTCTCGTGGTTTAATAAACGACGCGTAAAAATGTAGCAGAATTTCCATCGACGAAGACAGGCCGAGTGACCGTTTATCATTCCGCCCATAAGCTCTGGCACCCCAAACTTTCGAACCTGCACAGAGTCGATTATCATCGCCGTTGGGTATACTCGAGAGAACGGGGGACTCGTCGTCGAGTTCCCTCGAAATAGTCGCCAAATTGACCCTCTAATTCAGAGCCAGCATCATCCTAGTTATAGACACCGGTATTCGAGACGATTACCAATTAGTTGGAAATAGCTTCGCGATGAATGAACGAACGTTATTTCACACGCGTTTACACGTATTGATCCCGAGAACTCGAAAGAGAGGAGAGGCATGTCACAGTGATTGGCTCCCGAACCCTCGCCTAACCCGTTGCCCGGGAATATTAAAATGAAGATGCGTCTTCGAGGTGGCGATTCTTCGACGTAAGTAGACGTAAGTAGACGTGTGCGCGTATATTTTCCGTTTTATTTAGCCACTTCGGAGAGGGATGAGTGGATCCGATTGTTTCTAGGACGGGGGTATAGGTATGTACAGGCGCATCTTCTGCCCTGAATACGGAAGTGCCAAGCTGGTATTTCCGGTTGATTCGTCTCGCTAACGAGTATAAAATCCGGAGCGGGAAAAGGGAGAAGCGAGGGGAGGCAGGGGAGGCGAAGTCTGGACCTGGGATTCATTGTCGAGGCATTCAACCATCCGGGACAATCTGCTCATCTCAATTTACACAATAATAGATCGCGACGACAATGTGATTTTGTCACTTCGCCTATACGTACACGGACGCTTAGCTAGCAAAGTCGTTGCCAAATTAGTCGAAAACCGTTGCCTAAGCCTCGCCGCCGGCGTGGAGGCTATATACACGATAATCTATATACCTACCAACTACCTACCTGCGTATACTTTGACCTATGTATAACGTGGCTGCCTACGTGTACATGCATACATCCACATGTTTCTACTTACACTCGGTCCTCCAAAATTCGCATAATTATTTATTCCCCCTTTTTTGCCCAACTCGTTCGATTCGATAAACACGATTTGTTTGATGTGGTGGGAAATAAATATTAATAAGAATGATTATTATTCAGCCAGAGTCCATATCTCTACACATTTATGTACACAAATATCATACGCGTATGTATACGCATGTGGCCGAGCACTGAGTACTGCAATTAAAAATTTTACGACCCGAGCAGATATGCCTAATCAATTCACGACTAGAAAGTAGTCAAGTTGTGAGAGACCTACAGCTGTTTGTCTTTCAGTTTATTAATTATGCTTTATTCCCGACGCTTACGCATATCTCGCAATAATTTATTTGCCGAGGAACGGTGCGGTAGAAATGATTCGGTTCCCTCGTCCAGAGCCACTTTTCTCCCATTTTTCCTTCCATTTCTAATCACTTGCCAATCCTCGGGGCGTATAATCTCGTTGAGTTTATTGCACAGCTTATCCGAAGACTTCCGAGTAATTTATGAGGTTCAATTACCATTTCCGAAAACCGTGACGAATCGAGTACTCGGGTATCGATCGACCGACCTTCATCAGATTTGAGCTTAAAGTTGCAAGTAGTTGAAACTCGAAAGTGACATTTCCCAGAAGGTTCACTAAAACCGTCCCTAATATACTTACTGACACTGCAGCAGGCTACATAGGACTCTGGCTTCGAGTGGCCTGACCCCAAATGCCCGGAGTCGGATGTGACCATTTTCCCCGCAGTGATTGGGGAAAAGAGACTTTTGCCAATAATCTCGAATGTTCTTGCATTATCTTGCCGAATAATTCCTCTACACCTAATCATGCCCTAATCATGCCTTGTGCGTATACTTCGAACAGGATTCTCAGGGACCGGAGGGACTCTCTTTCTTTGGGCCTGAAAAAAGCATTTTGAGGCTCTCGGCCACGACCCATGTATCAAGTACATATCTATATACGATATACAGCCTATGTGTTATCCACAATATTGAAGGTCCGTACGCAACATATACTATAGCTGCAGGAATACATAGATGTATATATATATGTAGGCATATACCCATTCCGCAGTAATACAGGCTCGGTTCTTAATTTCTCTATGCTTTTTTTCTCACTAATTTTTTATGTGCTTCTAATATTTTACGACCAGTTCTCTGGTTCGAAAACCTTCGAGGCACAACCCTCCCCAAACCCCACATATGGGCCGGGCGTTACGAGGTTATATAGAAAACAGCCTGTGCAGTGCCACACAATTTCTACATAATAAGATCGAAAGTTTTCGTTCAGAAGAAATTTCTCCAATTATATAGGTATACTGGGAAAATTTCGATTCATCTATCCCAACGTGTGCAGGCTGTGGCTTTTTTTCATCATGACACGTAATCCCGGAACGTTCGACCCGGCCCCAGCTCGCGTTAGCGTGAATCCTGATTGAGAAATGAAATATTCAAACAAGTTGTGCACACATATCGCTGTAACACATGCACGATGTTATACCCGTATACTTCGTACAGCTATATAGGTTCGAATTTGTATTAATTCGTACATACGAGGTGGCGCACTCCTCCTAGTTGCCTCACGCTCGCTTCCTCGGATTTAAAATCTTTTTCATCATTTCTCCGTCCTCATTTTTTCACTTTTTCGTGTCAATATTTAAGTACCGCCGCATTTCAACGGGCACATTATACCCTCGACCCATGTGCTTGTATAGATACCTACATTAGTCTCTCCCCGCATCATCGTGCGCTGCGCGTGTAGAGGTGTAGGTATATTATTATATACCTACGTACGAGGCGAACTTGTGTATACGCACTGGATACACACCTACGTACCCGTGCGTGTAGGTACACGTGGTACACGTGGACGTCCCGAAGTCGTCGTAGAGTAATAAACCTCCGCTCAACTAGCGTGATTATTGAATATTGATAGAAGGACGAATAAGGTTATATCCACGTCTCGGTTGGGTTTGCCGCGTTGACAGAGCCCGAGCATGAGAATTGTCAATCGAGGTGCCAAGAAACAAGAGAGCGTCCTTTCCTTTCCTCTCCTTTCATCTCCTCTCCTCTCCTCTCCTCTCCTCTCCTCTCCTCGTTCATCGTTCTCGAGACACAGATGAACGAGAGCCCTCATACTCGCATGGGAGATGCCTTGTACCTACACGTGAACCGAACCTATACCTAGAGACGAGTGGAGCTGAGGCTGCCCGCTGTAGGCGCGGCTAAGCAAACATCCTCGTGTCTTTGGTGAAGACCGACCGTCAAGACCAAACGGCAACGACTAGTTAAATCCGATTTTTGTATAGGTGATTTTTAATATAACCACGTGTATACGTACATCCATTTACACTTTCGCAGACACGCGGTATACCTATACATCGTGGAAGAGAGCAACGAATGCTCATCATATACGTATAATATACACCTCGATGTACGTCGTATACATCTATACCTGATACCAAATAACGAGTGGATCGCGCCGAGGTGTCGCGCTGCAGGAAACGTACGAAATGCCAATATTATATTATAATATACGAGCGAGAATATTATTTCCTCTGCACATAAGGGGGCGCGAGGAGACGCGGAGACAGGAACCACTCTCAGTGCGAAATCAAACAACCGAGGCTGGGAATTTCAAAGCAAACCCATCAATTGCGACGCATATATGTATAGGTATATGCATATGTATACCTATATACCTGCTGCAGATACGTCATACGATCGTTACACAGAAAATTATACCGCGTCTTTCATTTTTCGCCTTATTTTCGAATTTCGCGAAATCATGAGTCTTTTTATTTCTGTATACAGACAAGAATATGGGATCGAAGCGGTTCGAGGATATCCGAAAGCCTTGGCTTGTAGCTGCAGGAGTTGATTTGGGAAGAAAAAGTTCGGCGCAGCGGTCGTATATACCTATATACCTATATATACATATATATATATGGGATGTTAGAATCATAAAATTTGCAATTTCGCACGCTGGTCGGCACGCCTACTCCCTCGAGTCTCGCACGTGTTGCAATTAGGAGTAATTTGCGCGGCAAGCTGCCCGCAAAGACGCCATCTTGGTACACGTGCGGTGCATGCGAATCTACCTATTCCTACGTAGGTATAAGTACCTCACATATATACACCCCCATGCATACGTGATAAGGTGATTACTAATTTCGAGATTGGCATATGTGACGAATAATCATGGGACATTGTATGCATCGTAGCTGTCTGCTTATATACGTACAACGAGTAGAATTTTTTCGCGAAAGCCAAAAGTTTCCCGAGTTTTTTTACGCTCCGGAAGACGTCGGGACTTTTGTCTCTAAAATGATCCCACCGACATATATCTTGATCTATACTGACGACGAGGGACTCGCGTGAAAACTAAGTAATCTTCGAGGTTTGAGAAGATCCGTAGATTACGAGGCACATCGATTGTACTCCGTGCCTCGTTCCAAGTCCAATACTGCGGTATAATATTTGCGGTGGTAAATAGAAGAGATAAAGTAACGGTTAACCATTATAATCTCCGAGGGGAAGAGTAAGTTCGCTCCGAGTTCGTGCAGTGGTTCGACTCGAGATGGTGGCGAGTCGATGCTGCGAGGTAGATACGCGAGTGAGATGAAGGTGGTGGTGCAGTGGGTTCGAGATCAAACAGCCGTTCGGGTGTTAACGACTCCTTCGCGAAGAACCAAAGCACTAAAGTTTAATGCAGTTTACTGGTATATACTTCACCTTATACCCGCACCATGCCGCAGCGCTCACTCTCGTTCACCCGCGTCTTATTTTCCTCTCCATAGCTGTTCAGCCCCTGCTGCCCTGCTCTGTTATAATACACCTCTCGTTATATTTCCCATAGGTGCAGCGCTGCAGCCGCGTACTCTGTACTTATCGCACCTGCATTCCACCTCATATACGCAGGTACATTTTATACCTACTCAACCATAATACAGGCATGTATGTTCCTTTTCTACAACATATAGGTATATAGGTATACGCATATTCGAGGGATCATATCGATCTCTCTTTTTCATTCGACATTTATTATTTTTCTCTTTATCAACGACGCGAAGCGAGGAAAGTTTTTGCGGATAAAATCATCGAGAATTGGCAATTCTGAAAATCGTGCGTCTATACCTAGTCAGTATCCCCCTCCGACGTTGATGTTTCTTCGCCGTTAATCAGCTAGGATCGGGAGAGGTCGGAATAAAATACGTGTATATGGGTATATATATGTATTTTAGAGTTCGCTATAACTGTAGATGACGTGAATTAAGTATATATGTCTAGTAACGTAACATGAATATACATTGCCGAGAAAACATTTCATTAATAGTGCAATGAAATACATAGAATCGGTAAATGTCTACGATAGTTAGGTACAGCAGTCGCGTCAAATCGTGTGAAAATGATATGCGTGATCGCGCTAATCGCCCGTGACTCCCCGCGTTTTATGATTTTGCGTACAGTCTGCAGATAGTCGATCTCGTACATCGGTATACGGCGCTCCGACGTATTTACAAGAGACTTTCCGATTGGGCATTGCCTGTCACGTGACGGCCACGAGGGCCCATCGCGGTCCTTCAGTTTCCTTCGTATCTATTGCACAGTGCAGCAATAAAATTGATCGATATACAAATTTTTGACGATAAAATGAATTTTTCTGTAAATTCTTGAAATATTTTCTACTATGCCTATGCGAGCTGTCTAGACCTTATATCAGCTCGAGCGTGTACGGGTGTAGAAAAATGAGGTTTCAGACGTGATTTTTGCGATCGAGAGAAAAAAAAGGAGGGAAATGTGAAATGTAAAGAGTGAAAATTGAAAAGGGGATCGAATGAAGAGAAAAAAATGAGTTTCAGGTATACGCGATCACGTGTATTTCAAATGGGCGTGATTCGTGGGAGTTTTGGATTAGGCCACGCCTAGAATAATTGCGCCCCTCTACGACCAAGATACGAACTAATTCGTAGTAACGGAAGTGGGGTCTTCTGAACGAGCCTTTACAAAGCTCAGATCGCCAGAGGACGCGAACGTGCGCGTGCCTGCCTGTACGTTATTCGACAAACCGCTTGAGGTTATAACAGTCCCATTAAGTTTGGTGTGCGTCGCCGTTAGATTGATAAACAAATAATCGACGGAACGAATCCATGTATAAAAGGAAATTTTGTGTTATTTTTGTGCCGGTATAAAATCTTCTTCCCTGAGAATATCGCACGAGGGCGTATATTGTCACGAAACAAAAGGCTCACACCTCGCGATTAATAAACTGTGCAAAGAAAAACTAGTGGGAAGATAACTAATTTGCCAATTTTCCATAACACACTCTACGGAGATCTGACAATCGCATATGGTTATCACGTGTTCTACGAACCTAAACGACGGTAGAATTGATCGGAGTTTTCGGACTAGAGTGACCAGAGACGCGACGACGTGAATAACAAGTGCTGATACACGAGGGAGAAGACAACGTTTACGTTACATTTTACCTATAGGAAGCCGGTCGCGGGGTTACACACATATATATAGTGGTCAGATTCTTTCAGATCCGAACGTTTAACGAGTAGAAAACAACATCGCGTGGTCAACGTAACAGTGGAGTGTGTGTGTTCGGCACGGACGAGAGAATATATCATCCATCCTAAGTAAATCCGTGTATAAGAGAAGGATTATCGCCTGTACAAATAACGAGGCTTGAAATTCTGTGATATACGCGAATGTATGATACTTAAACACGTTGACGAATATCATTCACAAGCGCCTAGGCGAGTGTTTTCTTGGAGAATTCGAATTTGTTTTATCGTTAAACCTGATATACTTACATGTATATCCAATACACGTGTGTGAAATGAACGGAAAGTTGAACAGGCAATTTCGCGAGAAACGATCATTACAATAAATCGTCTCCAAGTCCTAAGCGAACTCGATATCGAAGATTGAGACACGTGGACTGTTGTTACAGCGTCGTCATTGATCTACACTTTGTACATATATACCTTCGTCCGCGGATCGTGCGAGTCATAAATAGAACGAGGAACGAGAATAAAGAAGAAAAGGGATACTCGGTACGGTGTTACCGAGTTGTTTATATTTTTAACCGTGCAGTAGCGTGGCGAAGGGTCTTCGTAGCCCTTTTGACCGCGCGCCGGTTAAGCCGTCAAAATTCGGGTTAAGAACAGGGAACCGTTACCATCGTACGCGATGGAGATATCGGACGAATTTCAGGACATGGGGAATCCCGGGGGAGGCGTAGCCATGGCCAACATCACAATGAACCATCATCACCACACACCTGACAGTCCTATGGTGAGTTCATGTTATAACTTTTCACGCAACCTGACGCCGGGATCGATATCTCACGTCAGATCTTTATGTCACGTGAGATAAACGCTATCGAGGCTTTTCGACTCATTCATGTTACCTGTACCTTGACGAGTATCAAACCGATGCCACAGGTCTTCCATCGAACTGGCGAATCGGGCCACAGGGTGGATATTGCGAAGAAAATTCTTGTTTTTTTTCAATTTCGTTACTTCAATTTCTGTATATATAGTGGATTAAGATTTGTATACCGGAATTTACTGCGAGCGATTGACCGGTGAAAATTTCGACAGCCAATTAGTCATCGATTGATTTTCGTGGAAGGATCGAACCGTGCAATTAGCCGCTACACCTTTTCATCAATTTCCTTCTAATCTCCGTGGCGCTGCCCCGAAGCACATTGGGTATACATACTTACATACCTATTCGAATAAAATATCGGACAAAGACCTGCGGGACACGCGGTAAACAATAGGAGAATGATACATTTTTGTGTACATTATTAAGCCGGGTAATTATCAAGCGACTTAGCCAACTGGGTATACGTATACATAAGCATAAGCCCGTAGTGTACCTACGGATTTGGGTTAAACTCAAATCCAACGCTTAGCTCTTCGAGGACATTTTTTTTTGTTCGCCAATCGGTATTATATATTTCTATAGACTGTACATATAATTATCTACAGAGCGAAATACAAATCCGGGGGATTAAAATAATCACCCTCGTTACGTGAATTTTATTGACAAGCTGGGAAGTACCGAATGTAAATTTTTGTTGACAAAATTTTTGATCGATTTACATCACATAGGTATATCGTAACTATACCGTATACTTGTCTAGTATATACGAATACTCGCGTTAGATTTCAAGCTTTTATTTATATCTCGGGGATTATCGCGATTCAACGTTCAAATTAAAGTTAAATATTCTTACCGGGGAATTTCGATGTCTTGTTTTGACGAGAGAAACTCTGGTAGTCAGGTATATGTGCGCGCGCGTGTGTGTGTGTGTATTATGTCGTACAGGTATAATAGGAAATATACAAGGAGATACCGAATCCTTACTTTTATTCATATGGATAACTATTCTATATTATACCAGTGTCAGAAATTACATTAATAATTCGACAAAATTCTAAACAATTTTCGAACGGTTGAAATCTCCGAGCGTAGCTAACGTAAGTATATTTAAGTGACAAGCACCGAAGTATAGGCAAGTAAGCCCCGTCCTCCGCTGCAGCGTATGAATGTTGTTGGTTTTTCTTCTTTTTTAATTTTTTTTTCCATCTTATCCTTCTTTCATTTTTTGTTTAGCGTAAATTGAAAATAGGTTGTTATCTTTAGATCGGGAAGCAGTATCGCACTCCTTTCATTGAACGCCAATATGCCTATACGTATACCTATAGGTGTAAGTAGGCAATTAATCTTTGTAGTCTCTTACAAAGAGTCGCGGTGACAACCATCATCCCTCCGTCTGTCCCATACCTATCTACAATTATTCCTTTTCGTCTCGTTTCGCTTATCGTCGTACAGTTTCTGAAAGCATGATTTACCTACATCGTCGCTTATATGTATATCAACCGGAGAGACCCCCTCTCATTGGTCACGGATTTATGTTCGATATACATGCTTACAGTCGTCTAGCTCTTATTATTTTTCGTACACGAATGACTCGTACAAATTCCTGTATACCTATATCACAATAACACGTCGAGCGGCGATCATTTCCATAAGAAACATTGGCTGTTTTTTTTTTTTTTTTTCTCAAGATGGAAAAAAAAAACAACGAAAAAAGAAAAAGAAACGTACAACGAAAAATCTGTTGACATAAAAAAAAAAAAAAAAATTGTACAAATACGTGTCCTGCACTTTCCAAAATCTCTTGCAAAAAAGTAAGAATGCACGCAGATATATAAATAACATCGTATTATTTTTCCTTATCCTCGTATAGGTCAGATACGAGCGATAAAGCAGTATTTTTTATCGTCATTCGTGATCCAGGTATTCGGTCTTTATCTCGGATCGGAAGCTGCCCGGATCGCGTATCGGTCCGTCACTCCTGGGACTCGGAAAGTGCGATAAGGCAAGCCGCCTAGAATAGCATCCGGACCATACCTATCTAGAATCCGGTCGTATCTGGGAGAATATTTCTGCCGTTGGTAGAAATTTCTTTATCGTATATAGACTCGTCCGAACACTACAGCCGCCCGCGGGGTATGCTGCTGCTGCAGCCTCCTAAGATACACGCTCGAAAAAAACATACATACCTATATATATATATATATATATATCTGGGACGATCTTAAACCGATTTGCCACACCCTTCGGTGTATATTTATCCTCGTACCCCGATTAGAGATTTCAAGGGGAGGAAACGTCCTAATCATTATCTGCCTGTATCTTCTGTCCATATGAAAATAATCATTCGGAAAAACAAGAAATCGTCGAGCCTGCAGGGAGCAAGTCGTCAGCATAAAGCATTTTCGCCAGAGTGGAGGATAATTCCGTACCAATAGACTCGGTGTTATACGTATGTATATGGAGGGTGCAGCAAGCTCGCTGTCTTCTCGCGCAGACTCGTGCCTCGGAGGGAAGCTACTATATAAGGGTTGCTGCAGGGGTGCGGTGAAGTGAACAGATAATAACGTAGTGACGCGCATATAGGCGGGGATTTACCCTCGACCAATGATGGAACCTTGTTCGCTATGCCTCTGTATTCCATGTATTCCATGTATTCCATGTATTCCATGCACAGTGCAGGTATTAGATAAGGTTTTTATAACCAGCGCGCATACAACGTAGGTCTTTCGCACACCTGCAGAAACGAGGGAGTCAAAAATAAGTTCTTTATTGAGAGAAATTAAAAATCAAAATATCAAATTTGAAGACGATCGTTTTCGTTCTTATTTCGCCTAATATACACGTAAGTCGTTTCGCACAGTTTGAATAGGTACCTGGGGATGTATCGTGTGTATACCTACATTGGAGAGAAGAGACTGCAGGCTGCAGGAAAGTTCTCATTCATTCGACAATTTAACGATCGCCATATAAAAGTCTGGTAATTAGATTTTGGAGGCAATTTCCTGCTGCCGAGTCTTTAGGTCTTGCAAGCTCCTCCACCCCTCCACCCCTCCCACAGGTGGTTGGCTGGAAATCGCGATATATGCCCGTACCCGACAATTCGTTCCGTCGTCTCTCGCGCTCGTACCTATCGCGATGGTGTGCTGACGCATGTACCCACATACGTACATACGTAGGTACAGATACACGCTCCGCAAGAAAGCTGATAATCTAGACTTTTTTCTCTCATCCCTTCTGAACTGCACGCTAAATTCTCTTATCCAAAGATCAGGCACACTTGCCAGTCACACCTGTCAGTTACTCAACAGCTATGCGGAGAGAAAAAAAAGAGAACCGTTTCTTCGTCGACGACTTTAAATATAAACCTAAGTTTGAAAAAACAAAAGAGAGCTAGAAATAACGATCATCTCCCTCTCTCCCTCTCGCTCTCTCTTCCTCTCGGTCTCTCTGGTCTATTGGAAATCGAGGGGGATATATACACGATTTCCGCAAGCTCCACCCTGAAAAACGAACGCGAAACTCTCGACCCTGCGCTATAAGGTAATTCGGCATCGGAAGATATACGCGATAGACGTAGCGCACGCGCGGGAAACTGATTCAACTGACGGTTCAAAAGTGGGAATTGATACGGTTGGACGACGCGGACCCGGTCCGCGGGTCTTCTTTGCGCGGTCGCGTACTTCGGGACGTTGGTTATACTCGTCGGGGATTTTGAGGGGGATCTGGGGAAACTGGTATATGTGCGCAACCGAAGCGACGTTTCGCGATTGGTTGTCGGCCTGGTCGTATGCCACGCCTCCTCTGATTCAGCTCTACGAGTCCGGCCAAAGAGTCGCTGCCCCCGCGAGTCGACCGCGACGATACGAGTCGTAAGCGCGTAGGTATATTATACGTCCAGGTTATACCCCCGGGTAGGTACCTACATACCCGTGTCCACACAACACACTTCTAATAGCCGCGGAGAGGAGGCAAGAAATCTTGTGATCTTTACACGATCGATGGAACAAAGTCGAGCCGTTTACAGATACAGGTACATACCTACGCGACTACCTCCACCTCCACCCCCACCTCCATGCCGCGAGATTCTACAGACTATACAATTATCGCGTGAGTATAGTTGAATGGTTCGCACCGAGCGAAAAATCCACCACCACCTCTACCCGTGCTGTGGACAAACTCAATTGACACAAGAGCCTCGTTTGGTAGCCATATTTTGATCCGATATCTCAGGTGTGTATAGGTATACATTATACATCATTCCTCGCGAGATTGGTGTACACGTAGGACGTACGTGGAACTAATTAGGAGCAGAGTCTCACCCATGCAACATATCGCGAAAAACCCTGCTTACAATCTATCACGTGCTTCGCCCGATCCGGTGAGTTCGAACACCGAAGTTATCCACTCCCATCTTTACACCGCGGTATAGTAGTCGATTTCATACTCCTAAGTGTGAATTACCGTAAGGCATATGGGAATAAGGTGCGCGTTAGACTTTGATCGGCGAGGTATACCTACCCAGTTTCTTGATTCAACTGTCCATCTCGAAAATGTGGATATAGGTAGGTAGTCACGATCGTGTGTGCCGTATCGTTGCCCACGTGTGCCTATAGCTGCAATGCATTGAGACAATATGGACTACCTACTGTAGTCGTAGAGTCGTAAAGGTGGGTAAATTTATCGACGATTAGCCCGGCTGCGATGAAATCGTCGCGGGGTTTATCCCCTGGGGGGTTAAATTCTGGTGGGTTTACACCCTGCATTAAGGTGTACCGCTATGAGGGCGGTCAGAGTCTTGTCTAGGGGTTAGTTCGGCCTGCACCTATGTATAGAGAGAGGTATATACCCCCGGCTAGGTGGGCATTAAGTGACGCTTACAAGGTGGCTTCTGAACACCCAACAAGCATCGATTTGTGTCGGGTATAGTCCGACGATGGTTGTGACGGTTGTTCAGGTTGAAAGGTTTCGGAAGGTGAGCTTCAGGTATACCTGCACCTCCTAGCGCCAGTAGGTATTATTTCCTGGTTATATATACATATATATATATACACGTATACACGCGTCTATTCACATGCATTGGTGCCGAACCCACCGCAGTTACATTCTTGTTAATCGGACATTCAGACACATTGATATCCTGGCGAGGATAGACCAACCATACCTACAATATCCGTGGAACTGTGAAATCTATGTAGGTACTATACAAGTATAGGATAATCATGGAATGGAAAAGAAATTGATGATCGTACAGGACGAACCTCGGCATCTAGCTGGTGCACCGTTGCCCGTGTATGTTGGGATTTCATTTTTGGTTGAATATTCAATTTGATACGCGAGCGAGTCTTTCACCATGTCCTAAGTAAACTGCGTGTGAAAGCCGAAGCATCGGTCAAAGAAGAGAGATGTTGGAATGAAACGGGTTCTGAAACTCGTGCAAACACGGGGCTACGTGCGGAGGCAGCTCGGTCTTGACTTCATCGAAGCGACGGCCTTGTTGACTCTTCAACTTTACTCGCTTTATTTCGTGTTATTCCTTTACTCTTCGACTCGACGTCGTTGTCCCCGCGGATCGCCGTCCCAGGCTCTTCCCTCCTCGGTTCTCGGTTCTCGGTTCTCGGTTCTCGGCTCTTGGTTCTCGGTTCTTGGTTCTTGGTTCTTGGCTCGTCGTCGTGCGAGGAGGACCAACCAAGAATCTCCAGACTCCAGCGGGTCATCGACTCCTTTTATATACCTCTATACCTTAGGGACGACGGGTAAACGGGCTTCGAGGAACCCCGTGCTTATTGCAACCAACTGGGAACAAGAGATGAGCGAGGCGAGAGACAGACGACAACGACAACGACGACGACCATCATGTATATACCTATATACCTCAGCAGTACCACGTATACCTATATAGGTAACATATAGCAGCACATCCGCGAACTACAACCCGGAAATGAATATACCCATACGCAAAGATTATTGTCGCTAGTTCAAACCGAGCGGAGAGAAATCTTACCAATATACGCCGTTTCCTGTCAAACAACAAATGTATACACGCGTTATATTAACCGTATATGGAATACAATATATATATAAATATATAAGTATATATACATTTACCTCACACGAATTCAGGACTGGAAATTCCATTCTAGTCTCATTATACTAATAATTATTGATTCTCGGAACATGTTGGGGATCTTAGGGTGTACCCAATTAGCGATTGTGTGCAGGGTATTACACTCGCGGTTATATCAGCTACGCGCTACCCGGCGATGCTTATCCGTGAAGACGAAATTTCGATTACTGAATTATTATATATTGAAGATCGGGTATAGTGGTTGATAATTGAAAAAAAGTACGAGGGGTTCGGGAGGTAAGGCGAGGGTATATTATACGGGAAACGGGGTACAGGCGAACGGCGTGTAATGACGCAAAATTACTCTTATTAATAATTTTATGGAACTAGATAATCGCCGGTGGTGCATACACTGCGCTGCGCTGCACAAGCTACTCCCAGTGATAATAAAACAGGACGTATATGCTTTGTAATGTCGACTTGTGCAAGCCGTGCATTTTGCATTTTATAGGTAAATGGATAGGGCATATGCAGGCTGCAACTACCGACAACTATCTATAATTCACAACTATCTCTGCTCTTGCCCCGTGGCTGGCTGCGCCATCCAGTCACCAGTACGTCAATTCGCACGTAGATATACATACGTATACCTGCCTAGAGATATATAGTGTATACCTACGTCGATATAACATGTCCATATATATATACGTTGGCACGGTAAATGGGCAAAACTGTATTAATACACATACCCAGTGCCTAATACCCATATGCAACCCGCACTCGCGGAATAGGTGCACTGCAAGCACATCGCATAATTCGCGGCAGACAAGTTTTACTATATGGACACCGCGACGACCAGGTCGGTATACAACACTGTTCGCGTATCATTATTGTTATTATGCATAGCGAACTAACGTAGATGCAATCTCTCGCAATTATTTTTACGACTTAACCAAGGTTTCATTTTTCTATATAACGATTCAGTGCGTTGCTGTGCGGTTTTAGATCCACGTAAGATATCCGCTCGAATGCTGCGCAGTGGAATTGGACGATTATACATTTATTCGAAGAAAATTTACAACAGACCGCGATACTATTCCGTATATACACGATATCTCTTATTCGTGTCTCGTGATTACAGCTGATTTAATCGCGTGGTATGAAGTGACGGATGATCGGTTAGGTTACCTACTCACTGACGACCTTATAACTTCCGAACAGCGAGGCTTTTCGTAGCAGCACGTTGCAGTCCGTTGGCTCTTTTCCTTTCTCGCTCTCCTATCTCTCTCTCTCTTTTTTTTCCTTCTTTTTTCCAGTGTCACAACATTTCCATTTCGGAAATGAGCACGGCTCTGGATTCCGGACCTTTGCGAGGCTCTTTTGCAGGTAGTCTCGTAAACTTCGAGTGGCTTTCTATTCTCGGAAATGTGCACAGGGAAATAGAATGAATAAATACCAAAGCTTCCAGACTACCCGAATACGAAAACACAAAAAATCATTCCCTGGCGCAATCGGCGTATATTATCAACGACAACACGCATACCAAGACTAATTTTTATTTTTTTCAAGCAAATTATAATTACAGTTATTATCAGGCCGATCTGTTTATGGCTTTTCCTTCATCAATGTCATAATTACCATTCCTCTTAAAATTCTTTCCTGATATCAGACAGAATTCGTAATACAAATTATTATTATCGTATTTTCCGACCACTCGGATACTCCCAGCTTTTTTATACAGCGATCTGACCGTTTCTCACGAGCTGGAATTGCATTAAATTGAAATAAAAAACTTCTCTGCGAGGATATATATATATATATATACCTACAAGAGTAGAAGATTAATAATTGTAAGAAATGGAAGTGAGAGAATCTTGTCTCTCACTCTCTTCCTCCCTTATACGCCGCCAGATTTTTCGCCCCAAGTAGAATTCGGTAGGTATACGATTATATGGCCGAGCGAAGAAGAGAGCGTTGCAGGCTGCAGAAGCGCATGCGGTCGGCACGTGCTGCAGAGTCGGGTACCCGGGGGCCACCCTCGGCAAGGATCCCTTCTTCGGGTTCGGGACGCGGGGGTGTTTCCACAAAAATCCCGTGGTTCTCAACCTGGCCTTGAACGAGGGTGCCTGGGTATAAGGAAGGGTCTCGGGACTCGGGATAGGTATATAGAACGCGTATATATATATACAGTACAGTACAGTACAGTGCAGTGTATAACGGGCCGGGGCTTCGGGCGACCCCCTGCCGAGCGAGAGTCTCCAGGACGCCGATTCCTCGGGCGTCAAAGTCTGCAGAGGGTCCCAGACGCCCTTTAGGACTCCTAGGGTAACAATGAGTCCGGTATAGGTAGATCCGTCGAGGTATACTTGTAGATATAATATAAACGATAAACGAACAATCGATACACAGAGGAGAGTAGGTATATACCTTAATACCTATCCGTATCTATAGATATATATATTCGTAGACTTTTATCTTGGGACGGAATCGTCATCGGAGTAGGTCGTATTATGAAAAGGCGACGCCAAAGTTCTGCGGGCTTCTCGTAGCGGTCTAACGGTACCTGTACCCTACTCCGCCCCGTCCCGCACCCCACCTCGCACTGAGTTATAGATATTCGATGCTAATTGTTTTTAGCTTCTCGCTGCAGAGGTCAGCTTCGACTCCCCGTGCATCTATCTACGCGATATATGTACACACCGAGGTACATCGTACGTATACAGTCTTGTCGAAGGTCTACTTCGAACGGTATATATATTTGGTTAGAAAAATTCCTATTCTCATACAGTTGATATTTCGTCAAATGCATTCCGCGAGTTGCGTCACGCTATACATCGACGCTGCACGTCGGAGACGAGTCTTTGCAACGCGGTGATTGTGTTATTAGCAGAGACATCACGCGGGGAATACAATTAGCAATAAATTAGCATAGACGGCATCCGCGTACTCGTTCGACTGTTAAATCTTGCATATATTGCAATGAATGCGCTAGACTGAAGCAGACAATAGTTTTATAGACCACAAATTAATAAGCTAAGGTAATACGTCTGACGAAGCGACGCGCCCTCTTGCAATATTGCGATACAGCTGCACCACCGCACACCGTCGAGCCAACGCGGATAGAAGCGATATTATAATATGCGTCGCGCGAAGAGACGCGCGTATACGACTATACGCATCTGTGCGTTTAGAAATTGAAGAAAACCGCGACAATTGACGACCAGGCTGCAGATTATCAACAATCCGAAAAAGAGAGAGTATAGATAACAGACGATGCAGGAAAAAAGATAAAGATAAAACAGCCTGCGTTCGCCTCGTCGTTTCACGATCAGCCGCGTCACAGATATGAATGAATAGCCCGGCAGTTCGGCGCGGAGAAAGTTATAATCGGAAGATGAATTATTTTAGTATCAATAACGAGCCGAGTATATAGGTGCAATTCTCCCGCCATTCCGATTGCCCTTGCATCAAACGTCGTTATGATGAACTGTAGAGGCTTCAGAGTTCCATCGACTCGTAAAGGCGTCCCATAACTCGTCTGGCGTTATAGCTTACGCCTTATACTATTACGCTGTACCTACCTACCTACCTACCTAACTACCTATACCTGTGCACGCTCTCTTGTATCTCGCTTCCACTCGTAGTATGTATAGGTATGTACCAGACGCTATACCTCTTCATAACTAGTCTCTATGCAGGTACATAATACTGTAGCTAGCTAATAGGTATGCGTGTGTCTCTTCTCGAGTCTGAGCCAGCTATTCGCGGTGCCTGAACCACACAGCTAAATACTTCTCATAGTATTCCGCTTCGACACACGCAAGCTCGCGCGAACTACAAAGTATGCATGTACATGTCTCTAAGAAGACACATGCTTTATACGTACATGCATTCTCTACGCGGGTATGGGTGTGCGTAAATATATCCCACGTATCACGTACACACTTTTGTTCGCTCCGCGGGGCTATGTTATTACACGTTATTATATTCGCGTATATGGATAGAGGAATGTACATTGTACGGGGTGTCTTGTTTAAATTGAAGAAACAGCTCGTTATCTTATTCTCACCGGGTCGAGACAAAACGGAGAGGAAATTTCTCGGTATCGACTACCTTTCGATTTTATTCATTACTTCATTCTTCGGTCTTTATTTTTTCATTTAAATACACCTATACGGGTAATATACACGCGAATCTTCATTTCGTTATTTTCTTTCGAAAAAAATCCCGTGAGAATTTCATTTCCCAGTGCAGTGACACCGGATCATATAATATACCTATACCTATACACATATTTCGCACGCGAAACACCTGCCACCGCCACCGCCACAGAGTCTCTTCTTGTGTCTTACGGACAGCCAGCTGAGTATAGTCGGATATAGTAGGATACCTACGTATGGGGCTGTAGTTTTTTTTTTTCGTGTTTTTTTTTTTTTTTTTCAAACGTTTACAAATTTAAACGGGGCTTCGGAACCCGGCAATTAATATAATGATGCCATTTGATGAAACAATTTCATTTTTTACGAGCATATATAACGCGAAGGCTTTAGCCTATGGAAGAACGTCATACGCGCCCGTAGAGCGAATTATATACCTTTGCATATCATAATGTATAATGTTGTACCACGGGTACCGGGTATATAGAAAATATCTACCTACGTATAGGTATATAAAGATAAAAGTATACGACTATAACCTGCAGCAGGTATACAGAGCTAACGTATGTACCTAAGCGCAGTTCTTCTGTTAGACCGATTAACTTTATAGCCGTTGTTCGACAGATTGAGAAAGTTCGACCAAGGTGCAGAGATTCGATTATATTACGTCACGTATAAAAACCTCCACAGGCTTAAGCGATGACTAATTCAATTTGTCGCATTATTGGTATCGGCTAATATGCAACGAAGGGGTTCTGTCCACCGGAGGTGGTATGTATTACCAACAGAAACCTTAAAAGTGTTTCTCGTTTGATATTACCGGATGACCGAGTCGTCCACCGCGACTCGCGGAGGCGTTGAAATATTAATATCTATATCAAAGCCTGTATATGTCTCGTAGGGTGCAGATAGTGTAGAATTCGCGAGTGGCGATTATAAGTTCACCAATCATCCATATTATATCTATGTATACGCTACCCTGTCCATGTTTCATCTTCTATTCGGCCCTATATATTATATCGGATGGCGCGAACCTCTCACACCTCGAGAAGGAAAAATCCCGCTTCCGTGCAGTGATATTATTTTTCAAAATCGATACCTGTGCCTATATACCTACCTGCACAGTTAATTAATAATATCATCGAGACGCGACATAACGGCCGTTGGCCCGCGTACGTCGAGGAGACTTGTACGGTTTCATATAAATGATACTTGGATACGCGGTTCCTTAAGACGTGCGGAGGGTGTTTATTTCCACCGGAAGTAAGACCGATATACCTACACTTCATCCCCAAGATACGAGTAAAGCTTCGCCCCGAAACTCTATGATATGTCGATGTGAGAAACGCCTCGTTATTATCATTATTGTCATTGTATCACGTTGGTGCGGGTATATAGCGAGCGGTAACGTCCGCCAAGACTGCAGCAACGGAGAGTGTATAGCGTATAGCGTGTATATAGGTACGTAGCTGGTGGGTACCGACAAGACCCTAAGACGGCCGTAAGTCTGCGGCGAGAAGCCCCAACTGTGCGATATCTTATTTCTATCTCGTTTACGCTTATATATCGATACCCACCGCACCCTCCGCCTCGACCCGCGCCACCACCTTACACGCTCTATTAGAGGCTGAAGCGACTCCCACGAATCGACAGCTAGATAAGCCCCTTTTAATTTGTTACGGATCGTGTAACTGCAGCAGAACGCGACACGCCGCGTCTCCTTTACACCTGCGATCATTCTACACGTATAACCGGTGCACCCAGTGTCTGCCTACTTTCAATGCAGGCTCGATTGATTCGAATGTTGTGATTAAATTGTGCGACGAAATTGCACAGAGTCGTCTCTCCTTGTATGATATTTCACGTGCAATTATTAGAAAGAAAATGAAACTATAACGGGTAAACTATAATATAGCCAGAATAATTACACAATCATAATCTTTATGCAGTTGATAAGTAGCGGGTATACCTAAGTACGATTCTATACTAGTATTTTCACAACCTATGATTTTCTCGGTTATAATATTTCAAGAATTGTTTTTTGCACCATTTAGAGTCTAGACGGTGTATAAGGTAGACAGAAGACATGTATACCTGCTCAAAATCCACGTGTTACGTGTATAAATCCCCTAGAGCAATTTCGCAATTTCTCCGTCGAGCTTGCGAATATATAACTCTTCTTATACCTACCTACGCGCATTGCGGTACAATTGTCTATGATATTGACGCGTTCGCGGCAACAGGTGATGTTTAAGTATATGCAGGTCGCAATGGGCGGGATGTAGACCGTATACCTCGCGTAGAGTCGAGGTACGGTAGAAATCGTACGGGGGCGTCGCGGCAGGTGCAGATCGGAACGGTTAACGTTTCGCACGAAATCTGCCTCGGTTGCGGTTCGGCTTAAGCTCAAAGCGTCCCGCGAACACACCGGTGTCACTGCGGCAGCCAGCCAGCCACTCTACTCCAATCCACTCACTCGCTCACCCATTCACTCATTCACCCATTCACCCATTCACCCATACACTTTCATATCCTGGCTGATGGTGGAGGAAGAGGAAGAAGAGGAAGGAGATGGTGGAGGAGGAGGAGGAGGAGGAGGAGGAGGAGGAGGAGGAGGAGGAGGAGGAGGAGGAGGGTCGGTTTCTCACTGCAGTGCTGCAGCAGTGGCGCGAAAGGGTTCAAAAGTCAAGTCAGCGTATGTGACGTGCGAGCGTATAGTATAGACGCGTAAAGGGCACCGCCGTGTTTCACAGAGGATTTACGCCCCGCGCAGTTTATTATAGTTATACGGGACTGTAAATAAGGCTGTTAACCGTAATATGGTTGACAATCAAACAACTTTGAAGGGAATGAGAAATGCAGAAACGTGATCCAATAATTCCCAGGATTGCACCGCTATAGGTGGTGGTACTATACCACGAGTGCACCGCGCAGAAGAAAGTTATCGCGTTTCCGGCCTGACTGCCCGCGCCCGATTCTTCACCGTGAGGAAATGCACAATAAAATATAATTATAGGTATATAACGTGTACCACGTTTATTTATAAATTTATGATCCTGCGGCTTTTAAGATTGAGGATTTTTTGTTCCATGTCCCTATACACCGCTCAAGGCGTCAATTTTTATCCAACTATACGAACGTATGCGAACCTGCCTGCTTGTACTTACGAGGAGTCGTAATCCGCGTTATAAACATTGAAATTATATTTATTTACATATCTATCGAGCGAAAGGCCCCTGGGGATTTTTAATTTCGCTGGCAAAAAATGACGACAGAAAGAGAAGAAAGAAAAGAAAGAAAAGAAAGGGAAGAAAGAGACGAGAGAAAAGAAAAGGAAAAAGAAAATCGCTCGATACGCTACTGGCGGTGAGCAGCGGCATCCCCGTATACCCATACCCATACCCGTACCCGTACCCATACCTATGCTGCAAACATGTGCTCGATTGCATGCTCGTGTTGCTCCGAGTAATAAAAATTAAACCGGCATAATGAAGGCCCATTGTGTCACGGCGGGCGTCAAACTGTAATTGAAAATTCGATTCACTCGATGACCGCTTGGAATATAATCAAAAATCCCGACGTAATGAGTCGGGTCTCGTTCCCGCGCCTCCGGGGCTACCAGCCGAAGAGAAGAGAGAGAGAGAGAGAGAGAGACCAGAGCTGGTCGAACTTTACACATTCTCAATTATCAATTTTTCAAACAATTTATCGCGTACCTATAACTATATGTAACCTATAGTCTGACTCAAATGCACTAGATTTTCAAAACGCGATCTTATATAGTTCTTCAGAAAACGAGGAAATATTTCACCGCTTTTCGTCTCACCTTCTGAGTCATTTGGGTCTTGCCGCGATGACGTCAGGGTGTCCGAGGCGGCTAGACGCCACGCGTCTTTGGCACTCTGACGTCACTTTGCCGGTGCAGACCTTGCCTACTCTCTCCCTCTCCCTTTCCCTCTTCCTCTCCCTCTCCCTCTCCCTCTCCCTTTCTCTCTATCCACTTTAGTTCTCTTCTCTTCTCTTCTCTTCTCCTCTTCCTTTTCGGCCTCCACATCTTTCGAGAGTGTTTCAACCTCGTTTGAGGAATACATTCCAGAATTGTGCGGCCGACGCCACCGCATGCGGGGACCACCTCGAGAGGTCTTAGTTTTTGACTCAGGAAGTGCGATTTTCCCTAAGCGATGGCGCGACCGGATAGCTATACGTAGACAGACGACGGCGTCGACCTCCCGTTGGGAGGGAATATATAGAGTAGCAGAGTAGAGTTTTCCAGGAAGTCGTTACAGACGGAGTAAAGGAGAAGCAGAGGAGGAGATCCTTTACCGATATTAATCTCCACGTATACACGTCGAATGCCATTTTTTCTTCGTATCCGCGTTATTTGCCTACTTAGCATAATCGAATTATTATTCGCGCCGCGGTATAATGGAATAATATTCGGAAATATATATATATATGTGTTTGACTCACGAAATGTCTAATACCTACCTAGAAGCAAGAAAGGAAATCTAATAATCCAGAATTCGTAGAATTATCGAATTATATTTCTATATAATATAGATTTAGACTTTATCAAATTAGAAGCGATTATATTACCTACCGTTGGCGAGGCCTACCACGTATAGGTAGCTAATTGGATTTATTATTGCTACCTGTTCATAGCTGAGGATCAAAGTTGTAATCAGGAACTGAAATGCCACCGCCTAGGGGTCGGTGGATGAAGAGAAAGAGAGCCACGGGCGATCAGCTAGCTTGACCCAGCCCAACCAGGTGGCAAGAACTCGAGGCTGGAAGATCGGAAACGTTTAGGCAGTATGAAAAACGAGAGTCACGAGCTGCAGAGGCAGAATATCAACGTCGAGCGTATATATCGAGGAGATAAAAATGGGAATGAAAAAGGAGGAGGAGGGGGAAGGGGAAGGGAAAAAGTAAAATGAAATGACATGAAATGAAATAAAAGTGGCGATATTTTAATACAGGCAATATGGCAAGGATAATAAATAGTTTTGGACGTCGAGGGCAGAGGGACGGGGATGGACGGGGATGGACGGGGATGGACGGATAGATGGATGGATATGTGCGTGACCATTCGTCGAGGTTACGTCGTACATAAATCAGTTGACAGGCATGCGAGACGAGCGATGTACGACGAGGCGTTGTCCAGTCCGGCAACGAATCGTAAATCGTAAATTATAAAACTCGCGGAATATTTAAACCGTATGGGATAATAATATAATAAGATTACCCATGTCTATATAACCTCATACCCGTCCCGCTGTGTGTGTATACGCTGTACGCCGTGTATATGCCTACATCGCACAACATATGTATCCCTAAATCTACGTAGGTATGTATCTAAATACCTACATACCTACATACCTACATACACCTACTTAGGGTATAAACACGTACATATGCAAGCGCTCGTGTCACGGATGCAGATAGCGTTTCAATAACAAACAGCTCTAAAGTCCATACCGATTGTTTGTTTAGCTTGCCGATAAATGTATGCACATTTTATACCGGCTACGGGGTGTTTCATAAGTTCCTGTTCCAGTCGGGGAAACGGAAACAGTTGATCATCTTTTAGCCGATTATTTGTTCAACTCTTTTTCTTCCGCCTACCTCTCATCTTCCTCTCGCTCTTGCCGTTCTATGATAATTTCGGGGCATTCTCGAATCCCGAATCCCGAATCCCGAATCCCGAATCCCGCCCCATCTTGTCACGCTCCGCGTACAGGCGAGTTTCCCTGAAACTGGCGAATTATACACAAGTAGTTATACCCGGGGATCAGCATTAGTGTATAATTAAATTAATCTGTCGGCAGGTCAGCGCGGGTACGGAAACTTGCCGATCGTATAGAGTGAGGTACGTGGGCGTATATATGTAGGGATGAGAAGGAGTGATCCGTGTATCCAGCATCCAGCATCCAGCATCCGTGTTTTATTTGAAAAAAATTTATTATAAAATTGCTCTCTCATTCGTTCAGGTATAGCGCGGAGAAGAAGGCACCGCCGGCTACCGTTTGTGCCCCGCGCGAGAAGATACGTTTATATATTATGTACGAGTCTGCAGCATTTTCGTAACACGCGAACCCCTCGGAGAAGAGACGAGAACACGCCAACTATAAATTTTACCAGGCGACCAAATTATTCCCGACTAATCACACGTCTACATTCAACGATAGAGATTATTATAATTTACACCCAAACAATAAGAAGCCGATGAGAATTTTCCTCCCGATCTAGCATTCGGGTCAATTATGTATCCCATCGGATTTCTTGGAAATTAACTTTGCTAAATATCATCACGATTCGCGGGAGAACCATAAATCTCGACTCGAATCTTGGGAAGTTATTCTCTCGAAATCCACACTGTATATACCTACCCACGAGCCCACCTATACAGAGATCGCGTTTCGTCGATAAATTCCCCGTAAGGAGTTTGCCACCTAAATATTGAACTACCGTATAACGCGCGGGTGTTCTGTTTTGAAAATTCTTTTTCATACATTTTCACTTCAAGGAGGGTTGATTTTACGGAGGGCTGAGCTTTGGAGTCTAATTTTAACGTGACTGTCTCGACACTCTTCGCCCCTACACACTATGGAAGCCGAGTTCTCCGTCAACTCTGGCTTCTTAAGTTCGTAGTATAGTTTGAAAGTCGCCGAACAGGAAAATCCCTCGGTATAAATATGAACCTGATAACCAACTCTATACACAGAGGATGTATAAATTCGCCAATTCTCATACTCGCACTGTTTCCAAAGAAAAAAAAACAAAAACAATGAGAGACTTTCTAATCCCGCGGATGTCTCGAACCGTATATATTATAATATGTATTGGAAATTCTTGACATCCTCTCGAATAGTGAAGAAATAATACGAACAACGCATCTGCCGCGGGGGGGAAGTTAATTTTCACTCAAAGATGAAAAGAAAAAATTCGATACGTAGATTAAATGTGACCACTGAAACCGCTACTTCCGGGATTCGGTATATACATGTATATATGGCCCATACAGTAAATCGGAGAGAAAATGCGGTAAATTTTGTTTCATTTTGAGTCTGAATCAAGAGAAAGTACTAGGAAGACAAATTTTTGTTCACGGTGCAGATAACGAATCGGGATTAATTCGCGGCTTTCGAGAGAGGATGAATAATATTACCCTTCTCTATATTCCAACGTGTGCGCGAGTCTGTAACGAACGTACGAACACCTATACAAGAAGATACGCGGGCACGAAGAAGAAAAGTGCAAGATGGATGCAGCCGGAGTGGTGCGGGTTTAGATCTGTGACGTGCTTAGCGTCGTGGGGAGGCTGCGGGAGATCTTTGAACACGTGTGCAGAGCTCCGAAAGTTTTTAAGTGTCGCGTACGCACCAGGCACGCGTCCTCCAACCAACACGCGTGCACCAAACTTTTCTTGTACTTATAACTCAACTTCTCAAGGTCAAGGTCTGCCGTTCGAGCGCAGCTGTATACTTGTTACATATACCCAGACGTACGTGGGTATATCAACGTGGTACCATCAACCATCCTATACTTGCGTATACGCGTATCACGCTTGGATGTGTATAGGTACGCATGGACGAAGCTGTTCGGGACTTTCTTCAAACTTTTACGAATCAAAAATCCACCGAATTGGTTCATCTCGTTTCCGTTGTATTGATTTTCACCCTTTTCACATAATTTTGTTATACTAGCTTCCCCGATTTCCCTCTCATTCGTGACTATATCTCGCGACAATTGCTCCCCGCTCGCACAGCCTCTGATCTGCTACATAATCTTTGAGTTTCTTTCCTCCGTCCCGAAGGGCGACATTTAGATGGGCCGTTTGTTTATTTTCCTAAAAAATCTGACTCCGGTAGTGAGTGTTTGTTTCGGATATCAGTAGGCTGACTGCTTCATTTTAAGTGTTTCGGGGTAATTTTTGTTCTTATCGACGCGCCAGACGCATTCTGAGAAGAAAACCGATACGCTAAATGCCATCCCTGTTGCTTTTCGCCTCGACTATTCATCCCCCTCAGAATTCTTCGAGCCGAAGAAATTACCTGGGTGGCATTTCTAATCTGGCTACTAAACGTGTCTAGGAATTTTAGATCAAACTAAAAGAAAGAAGAAGAAGAAGAAGAAGAAAAAAAAAAAAAAACACTCCAAGTTCGCCTTCATACAGCTGCTACCTATAATATAGATCCGGAGAATTTCGACTCGGTGATATCGTTCCACTTATCAATGCTCGCATCATTTATCCCGAACCGTATATAATTTGGCCACAAGTTTTCGGAAATCTGACCAACTCTGCCTTCCCGTTTCCTGTTGCATTTTCGTATTTATCGAAGGCACCGTATACATACCACGAGTAGGTACCTAGGTAAAGTTTCGATTATTGTTCTAAGGAATTTCGCGGAAGGAAGGTCTCGGGTCTTCGTCGTTCAGGTCTGGTCATGTGCTCACCAGATGGGCCTGCGAGGTTCTTCTGGCCCTGCGCGGTCAATGCCACCCCCACATCCAGGGTTTTTCCATTTTCTCATTCGGTTCTCGGACGCAGCAGGGGCCGAAAATTTTCTCGACTCTTCGAACTACCTCGGTAGGTATCCGATGCCCGATGCCCATGCGCCCCGATCAATTTTAATTAGCGACGAATTGAACTATCAATTTTTACGCGACTTCAATCCTGTCGCCGGATTAGTTAATACGCTTGAACTGACTGAATTTTTCCTCTCTATCTATCTATCTATCCATCTCCCTCGAAACATCCATTACTGCGATCGTCTGCTCGCCGTGTCACGTGCTCGGTGTTCTTATATTGGTCGTGGAGAATTTTTGGCTGAGATACGAGTTTCTTATTTTAAATATTTCATTGTGGTTGACTGCGCGGTGCGTCAGTTGGTACTAAATTATATATTTCGTTAAGCTAGTTTACGATGAAATGAAATATTCATATAGTTTGGCGTCACTCGTAGCTCCGGACGGTTCATTGTTGAAATACACAGGCGGGTAGTTTCTCTTTTCAATATTTTTTCGTTCTCCTTTTCTTCTCTCCCCCTCTCCGCGGTCTAAACTCGCCCTGGAAACTTTGACCGAAAGGTAGGAAGACTCTTGAATGAATTGCGAACGAATTCGTCATTGTTGTTATTCAAGGTCCGAAAATCGGGGGATCCGTGGGGAAGTGGGCATATCATTAACACCGCGATATCCTCGCCTCTACGCTCATTGACAATTCATGATTTATGCGAAGTGATATACAAAGATAAGGAATAATACGCTGTAGCACTGCAGGAAACACGGAAACAGGGAGACACAGAAACACAGAAACACAGAAACACGGGGACGAGCAAGTCGATGTTTTGCCCTAATGGACATTCTCTGCATACCCAAATCCCCGAGACACACTCATCGCTAAAATAAACAAGACCCAATCTCGATTTTTCCGATAAGCCCTAAAGGCCCCAGGATCTAGGTGGAAACCGCCCCTGCAGTTATAGATGAATCATTCCACGATTACCCTCTCTTTCTCTTTCACTCTCAAGAACCGTATAACAGAAAGAAAAATAGACGAGAAACGATAAAACAAAAAAAAAAAAAAAAAAAGGAACGCAATAATCGTAGACCGGAAAATATTAGATAACTGTAGACATGTTGAAATTTGAATTTGGATTTATCGAGACGAACTATTGATCGCTTCCCGGAAAAGCCTGGATTAATAACAATTCCATTCTAATACCCGACATACTGTTTGTCCTAACCTCGGATACTGAAGTTGTAGATATAACATAACGTATATCCGACAGATAAATTTAATTAACTTGTAAATATTCTTATCGTTAATGTATCAGTATATATATATGCGGTATGTATGAGTGCGTGTACATCGATGAAAACTATAAATGCATGTATACCCAGACTTTGGAAATGTAAAAATTGAAACGAAGAGCTATATACCTACTTATTATAGATTGTATACCATAGATACGTGTTGCTTACATTCAATATGTGTTTAGATATACATTCACTAGTTAAGAATTTCAAATTAACTGTTTCATATTCGAAAGGAACCTTGACTAATTATCGTCTGATATTATAATGGTGTTACGTATGTAGGTACATACCTACATACATCGGGGATAATGACGGAGAAGAAGGGGTAACGCAGCAATCAACGCCTAAATTTCAATTATAATTCCTTTCGGCGTTACCCAAACCTTGACCGTTACCCAAAATAACAATAAAGCTTAGTAAATATACAAGCGGGAATTTCGTATCCGGACACCGAGCTAATCCCAATTTGTTAACTTTGAACACGAATTGACAGACCTACCTGCAGTGGTCTATCGTATTTCACTCGGCAGTAACAGCTCTGGCAATAGTTTACGTTAGCCCCGGTTGAAAGATCGAATCGAGATGAGCTGGACGTAGTATATTAGGTATGTACGGGAGTAGAAGCAGACGAAGAAGAAGAAGAAGAAGAAGAAGAAGAAGAAGAAGAAGCAATATTCTAAAAGTGTTTGACCACCGCAGGACAGCTGGCTGTCATTAAAACCCCATTAGCAAGAAGCTACTTCTCAAACTCCGTTTGTCGCGCGAGAAATACAATACGTATAGTTGAGTAGCACACACCTTATACCAATACCTATGCCTACCGCAATCTCAAACATGTCTTGGTTCAGGTTCCGATCGTTTTTCTCCCCGTTGCAGTTGCATCAAACATGTCAAATGAAATGATGTCTTCCAGCCGGAATAATGGTGTATACCTAACGAAATATTTACTCGTCAATTTCCTTGACAATAATTATAAAGATCTCTCTCGGTTCTCTCCCTCTCCGGGTTTAAAATAACCTATACGCACGTACGCGTATGTCCGTCTCCCTGTATGTCTGTATATGTCTGTCCGTCTGTCTGTATGTGTTGGCCAAGGATTTTTCAAGTGGGGGTGGCTTTGTAGGCGCAGATCAAAACGGGCGGGTCATTAATAAAGCGTGGCAGAGCCAGCAGCCATCGCTTGTCGCTCAATCCTGCGGCTTGATTTAGTTCGTATAGTTGGATGCTGCAGAGCTGCACGCAGATGTAACAGCGAGGGATATAGTCGCGTTTTATAAATATATCAAATGTGTAATTGTCTTTTTATTCTTGTCCCTCCGTCTTACTCTGCGCTCCTCGCCTCAATACGATCCAGGACTTGGCAGCGACTAATTTGATCAAAGATCATTCTAATGGGAAATAACGACGAAGCTGTTAATTTTAGGCGCAATTGAATAATAGGAACTGAGCCCCGCGCATAGTCTCCCGGATTGCCACTGCGATTAGTATTAGTATTAGTAATATATAGCGCGTGGCACGGCGGCGTAATACTTGCGCTTAAAATCCCCCCTACCAAGTTCAAGTCGAACGCGAGGAGCGAGCTATAGCTGTAGTAGTACAGCGGGACAGAAGCGGCTAGGCAGTTCGTATTAAGTTGCATAACCCTCGTAGATTTTATAAAAATAATTTTCTTGCCGTTGTGCTCGCCCGCCATAATATAGTATAGAACCTCGATACGAAATCTGGCAAACACGTGTATGACGCTCGAGCTTGCTGCTTTTGTCCTTCGTCCCTTGCTCTCTCTGTCCTCATCCTCATCCTCATCCCTATTCCTATCCCTCTCCCTTTCTCTCTCTTGCTCCTGGTCATAATTCATTTGTGCAAAACGGTCGGACACAACGGATCCCAGACTTTTCCCTATCCTCGTCGTCGATTAGCTCTGCTCTTCTCTTCTCTTCTGAAAGCCGTTTCCTCCGCTCTCTTAGAATCTGCCCCTCGCGTGTGGAGGTAGGTCAAGATTCGTTATTTCCCCAAGCAAACGTTTATCTACAGTCTTACCCAATTCCTGCGTAACTGCATGTATGTATATGTATACATGTACCTATATTTACGTAAACGCGTTACGGGTCGGTATAATAGTAAACGTATTCGATAATAGCGTTCACTCATACTTATATAGTTACTCACGTGTGGCCGCGTCTTCATTTTGAAAGTTGAAAATCGTCGATATATAGATTGGTGTAATATAAATCAAATGTCCCTTGTCAGATGCGATCAATAATGGATCGAATATAGGGAATTTATCTGAGGATCTAAATCGTTTGACCCGCCTAAACGGTTTCAATTTGAACCAGTTATATTGTCTCAGGGTCTACTCTCGGCCCCGATGTATCGGGATGAAGCCATGAGGGGCATCGTCAAGTCCACGTGGGAACCCTGCGGGGGTTCATCTTCGTTTTATGTACTTTATACTTGCCTCCTATTCCCCAAGCGTGTATACGTGTCGCCGGTATACACAGGTAACCATGATGCATACTATACGTGTACGATTCTCAGTGTCCAGGCAATGTCGCGCACAACCAAGTGCGGAGAGACCGTGCCTCTCCTTTCCATAATCAAGCTCGTTCAACATGCATAACCGGACTAGAGTTTCGTTGAAAAACATTATTCGAAAACTTTGTTTTCTCATCATTCTGTTATTCAACCTGAAGAATATAGGATCGTCATTGTTTAAGGCAATTATAATCATCCTACGCCACCTAGTATTTACTGGGGTCGAATAAAACTTGCGTGTATCAACGGGTTTTTTGTTTTTTGTTTTTTGTCTTTTGTCTTTTCTTTTATTCTAAACATATTTTCACGTATATTTTATCGGAACAAGTCCTGCGGGCTTCGCCTGGGGGCAATAGCTGTTAGCACTCCCCTGGCCCGAGTAACAAACCTGAGTGAAGAATCTGTCGGGGACGAGGCATATATATTTCTTTTTTTCTTTTCTCCTCTCTCCCTCTCTCTCTCTTCGTCTCTCTTGCTCACTTTCATTTTGAGGGCGTCATTAATTCATGATATGATAGCTGTTCGAATCGACAGAATGTTACAGTGTCTCTGCTGTTCACACGAATTAACCCGCAACGGTTTGGTACGGCGCCAAACGCTTTATCCACTTCTAAGAGGCTCGTGTCCACCACCTAACCGCACCGCTCCAGGACCGCGAGGACGCTGTGAGTTCATCTTACGAGCGTGTTGTAGGCGTCGTTCGAATAACTCACGCGACCGCCCCGTCAGACAATAATACAATTATATTAATAATGTAAATTATTACGATATCGCAACGGAACGATACAAGTATACATATCTACGTATATGTGTTTCGAATCGTGGCGAGAAGGCCAGAGGAGATTTTGGGATAAACTCGGGGGTGGATGGAACTCGCGACTTTCGTCCAAAAGTCGGAATCCTAGATCCGCATGCGTGAGCCGAGCTCCTCCTCGCCTCCACGAAGGGTGCGATGACAAATTACGAGCGTCACTCTCATACATGTTAGCAGCTGTGAATTTCGAGCAATCTCACTCCACCGTTCGTGGACTGCAATAAAACTGGTAGCTGGTTAGCTAGCTTAGGGGGAATCTGAGACGAGGAGTTTAATTTTAGGATTTCATTTCGGCGAGATACGATTTTTCTTTCGTTGCGGTGAGAAAAAAAGTTGATGGAAAATTTCTTTCGAACGATCGAGAATAGCCGTCTTTATGGTACGGGTGTACTTGCACAGCTGTGAAATATACATCGCGTTTCTTATACTTTTCTTTACCTCCTTTTATTCCGAAAGGTTTCTAATTGAATGAGAAAAGGTGTTAAGGCTTGATTTAAATATGGAACAAACAAACTGAGTGAATATTATTCGGCGTGGCTAAATTTAGAATAACTTTCGACGTTTTCACGCGACATTATCATCAATAGGTAGTCAGTAATTAATGACGAGGTTGGGTGAAAGTTCCTCTCTTAGTTTTATTCGAAACTTTCGTCAAACCTAAGTATATATTCGTTTTAATATTGTTTTAACACCTCGCTGAGAGAGGAGTGGATCGTAAACGATTCCGTCCGCATTGCGAGGGAAGCCGCGCGTTGCGGCTGAATAATATCTGCCCGAATCTTGATTTCAGTAAATCAAACATGACAGACGCGTCGGATTTCCCGACTTAGAACAAAGGTGGAAAATGACGAGGATCCGCGGCTGGATTATTTCTCGAAATCCCTCAGCCCGATATCAGCGTCCCGGTCTCGTTCGCTCCGGTCTCGAACAGGCGTAAAAAAATTTTCGAGCCACTCCCTGACGGACAGTTCTATTTCGAATTCTCCTGTCGCCTCCAAGTGCGCCCGAGTGCGTCCAAGTGCGTCCGAACTGTTGGTACCCACGTTGCGCGACGATGTTTCGACGCCGCTCGACGCCAGATTGAATTAATTGTCCGTATAATACGACTGGCATTGTAGTATTTCTTATTTTGGTCGGCCCCCCCTCTGAGAAGAGGTCTGGACGCAGCGTGTTTCTCCTTAAGGTCCTCCTCAGCCCTCTGCCACTCTCTGCACCAGTCAGACACCCACGAACTGCAGAGGCTGCGGCAGCAGCGTGCCAACGACACAGAGATCATTTCCACGCATAGGCGTACTGCACTTACGATTCCATAGCCAAATCATAATCAGCAAATGATCGAAACTCCTTTCTTGTTTTATTCTTCGTCCAGCGATTGGCATACGAGCCTAATTATCAATCTTTAGCCATATTCACGATCATCCCGGAGCATTGGGTACGAATAGAACAGAGTCGTATACAGGCGAAATATATAAGAGCATTGAATCTCGAGGAAAAGTGTAACGATAAAGTTATACGTCGATCGTGACGTTCCTACCTCAATGAGCGACAAATCCAGCACCACCGACGTCCGGAACTTATATATATATATGTGAGTTCGTCGTCTGTTCCTTTTCTCCGCAGCATATCGACTCACGTGCCAAAGGCATAAGAATGGAAGGAATAGGAGATGGTCTTCGAGATTGTATAAGATGGTTGAGGGAAAAAAGGCGACCATATCTCGCACTGCACGGATGCTTAATACGCTCCGGTCGTTTCGGGAATGACAAATAGATATAGATAGACTCTTTCTCGCTCTCTCGCGTTGGGGGTGCGATGAATAAATCAATAGAGAGAAAAATAGGCATGAGGGCAACACGGACTTAACATAAACCACCCACCGAACCAGGTAGAAATGTCACCGTGTGCAAACAAGTGGGTGCGGTCCGGTCCTACCTATCCTCAAAAAGAAGATGAAAAAAGAATGGAATATACAGGGAATGGAAAGGAAAAAAAATCACTCCCACAATTCAAGTGGTAGATGCATAGAGACGGGACACCCTTTCCATCCCGTATAATATCTATACTTAGAGTCGAGAAATCGTACACCTAGGTATATCAAGGAGGAGGTGATCCACGAGCAAAAATAAATCTAGACGAGGCGGAGGAGAGAGAGTGGAAAATAAAATTCGCGAACTTGAACCCATTTTCCGTTCGTTTACGCGGGAGAAGCCCAGTCACACAAATAGTTACACCGGTCTGTGAATTTTCGAAAAAGAATAAGTCGGACGAGTGTTTCGTGTTTCGTGTTTCGTGTCAGTTATGCTGTATAGACTGAATTCTTGACCTCGTAGCATTTAGTGTTGAGAGTCGTGGCCTAAGGTTGAAGAATTCGGGATGAAATGGACCTGTTGCATGTTTGAATAGGATTCCATCTTTCCGTATTTCTCCGAGGCACGCCGCGAAGATGTCGGATAGGTCAATATTGTCACACGTGCTCCGGTCAAGACGCCGACACAGAGTGCAGGACAGGGAGGAGATCTTGCATACCTACGATACGACTTCCATTTTGGATCCAGTACCTTATACTTATCGAGAAAAGTATCGGTGCAGATTATACCTGAATCGAGTTTCTTACATCATGGATTTTTTTCGAACCGTCTGTTCACCTCGAATCAACGAACTACGAATAGTTGGAGTAAAAGATTTCTAACGCATACCTACCTATATAATTATTGTACAGTAGGTATAGGTATAGCGGTACACGACGAGGTATACGATGTTCTCCTCGTTCTCCTCGTTCTCCTAATTCTCGTCAAATAATTGTTTCGTCATCATTTTTATTATTATATTATTCTCACTCGTCCAAAATCAAACCTCGATACCTGATACCGCGTTGCACGGCCGTCTGTAAGAGTAATTAACACTTGCCAGTTAATTCGACGCGTTGGCGTAAACATACTTCTCGAGCCTCGGTCCGTAACCATCCTCGGTATCGCGCGGTGGGCCGCAGGCTCGCTTCGTGACACGAAATTGACTCGATTCGGGATTCATAGGCCCGTACAACCGCGGGTTACATCACGGTGGGCAGAAATTTCTGCCACACGATTCCTGACAAGTTTTATACCCAAAATCGTGACGGACGTGAAGAGACACGAGACCATCGGTTGCAATATAATTATTGTCGGGTGAATAATTAAAAATAGTAGCGCGAACGTTTATGGACTCCAACGACGCTGTGACAGGATGTCCGTATCAGCTAATTGTAATATTCGTTTTGCCGTAAAGCCGACGACGCGGATGATACAGAGAATTTTAATAGGTTACGCTGGGGGAAATCAACACTCGACGTCCGTGGGAATGGCAGAGATAATGGGAATATGCGAATCCTGCTATCAGAAATAACTTACGTTGGTCAATGTTTATAATGGTTGTACAAAGAGTCGTATATAGCCTCCAGGATGTTGAATTTGTTCCATTATCAACCTTGCTCTACACACATGCCTGTATACCTATAGGGAAATGTGAAAATTTATACGTTTTACACTCACCGCTGCACACTCGAAGGAATCAAACGTTCCTCCGATAATTCTATACCATTATGTTAAGCTATCGCGGTATACGCTCAGACACTCGGCTATATCTACCTAATAGTCGACTGTCAGTCGTTTTCCTAATTAATCTTTAATGCCACGTTATACCTGCTCGTGTTGGCCCCCTTCCCTCAATCGTCACATTCGTTCGGTAAAATGTCACTTCGCAGAGAATATTGACCTGTATACATATTTAGAACGAAAGCCTTGCTCGGTATATATTTGATATTTAATGGCAGGGCATTGCGGAATTGACGTCGGCTGTATATTATATGTATGTTACCAGGAGAGAACAGATTTCGGATTGATGCAATGATGGAATTATTTTGAGAAATAAATCGAGATATATCGATAGGAATGAAATACTTAACGAAATTTCTCGGCTTTTGTTACAGTCGCATCAGGAAGAGGATCTTTCGGATCCGGACCTACAGGATGAGGAGAGCGGCGAGGAACTTCCACAGCAACCTCTCCAGGGCAACAATCATCCGTCCTCAGCCACAACGCCGATTCCAAACAACACGCCGACGCCGCTGACACATTTGAACAGTTTAATGAGCACCCATCATCCCCACTTCCTCGCGAAACTGAAAATGGACGTGAGTATATCACCCGAAACAATATCTTCTTCGAATCCGAGCTACTCAGACGAGAGGGTATCTTTGTTGATGAGCGAAAGATCAACAAATTCCCGCAATACGATAAATCAAATTAACACGTCATTGTCGCGGCAACAGCAGCAGCAGCAACAGGGCGACATGGACGTACTGTCGAACAAGAGCGGGCTGGAGGCACTTCAGGCCGCAATGGGCAGCGGCGGTTTCAATTTACCATTTTCATTTCCACCCCCGGCTGCGTTCCTCGCACCTCCGCATCACTCCCAGAGCCAGGGTTTCGCTGCGGGTGGCGGTACGAACAACGCGATCACATCATCCGCAAGCTCACACTCGAGCGAATCATCGCAAGGGAGCGGACGGAACGGCGGGGAGTCGAGGTGCCGGGCGGAAGACGGACACACTCAGAATAATATCGGGACGAATCATCAGCAGCAAACGAGTTGGAGTTTCGAGGAGCAGTTCAAACAGGTGCGTCAGGCAAGTACCTGTTCCGTTTATTTATTATTTATTATTTATTATTTATTATTTTTCCTTTTTCTTCTCTTTAACTTTTCTCCGCTCTTTCCATCGTACGTGCATTTCCTACGCGCTCCCTTTTCCTATTCGCCTCTCATTTTTCGAAGGGACGTAGCTACAGGTGGGTCTAGGCACGGCTACGGGGATGATTTCGGTATTCCGCGTCGTTAAATTCGGAACCATACCTATATCAGTATACGAATGCATAGGTATCTGGTATATGCATAATATAGTGGTCGGCTAATTATTGTATACCTGATATTTGACCGCGAGGGCGACATAATTACCGCGGACCTTCCCTCTCATTCCATTCAGCACCCGCATATATATAAAGATCGGTGCAGCGGAGTGAAGCGAAGCGCATCAGAGAAGAAGAAGAAGAAGAAGAAGAAGAAGAACAGACACCCCGAAGGCGAAGGTGGCCATAGTCCCGCACGTCTTGTTAAACGTTTTTGCCCGGTTATTCGCGCCGCGGTCAGCGGAGCACGCATGCTTCTCCAGGGACGGGGGATGGTCGAAGTTTTTGGTTTTTGCACAGGGGGTGTGGTGTTGGATTACCATTTAGATTGTTCGCGAACGGAGACAGCGCATAGACCCGAGTCTCGGGATGAAGGAATATCGCCATACCGTGCCAATATATAGGGTGCATGCGTATGCATACATGCCTTGTATACCTGTACTCGTACCTACGTATATAAATGATGATTTCTTGCCGCACCGGGATGAGACCATCTTTTCTCTGTTTCTCTGCGGCGAGTCGCTCTTTAATTTCTCTGTCGGGATTCGACTCTGGGCGAAAACTAAAATTACACCTATATACGTATATTACGTGGGTATAGAGATTATACATGTATAACCGTATCGCGGAGTGTATCCCTCTCTCGGCCCGTCTTCGCGATGCTTGTAGGTATACCGCGATGGCTTCGAGACTGCAGCAGCGGAGTCTCTAGATAAGACTAAAGAGTTGTAAAGGAAAGAAAATAGTCGAGTTAAAATGAAAAGCTCCACCCATTCGCGGGTCCCTGTCTCTCGGAGATCGCATCGATCATCGTCGCGGAGGCGTTCTTCTTCGTCTTTATAATCTTTCTTCTTCAGGGTGGCACCGGAGAGTGCACTGCTGCGGGGCAACCCTTTGATCCACACGATATTCAACGAAGGACTCGACTCGACGAGAGATTTCTTCAAACTTTTTACCCACTTTTTCTCCTCATTCTTCTCATTCTTCTCATTCTTATTCTTCTGCTACCTAGAGATATCAAACCACAAGTTTCTTCGTCGTACGGAAAATATTCCTTTCCATGAACATGACGTATATATACCTAGGTATATGTATATATTTACCTATCGACATGACGAAAATCACATCGAGATTCTTAAAAGTTTGGAAAATTCCAAGGTACCCGTGTTATACCTACATCGGTACTCCGTAGGGCGAGAAAGGTGGACAGTGGTTGGCTGACGTATATGTTGGTTCACTTTGGTTGTTCGTTGGAACGGGCTACTCTATGGCAGTAATACCGTAGTAGGTACTATACTTTGCAGCCATTGTGAAATAACTCGTAAACCTGCAAATTGCTGGCCATTTCTCTCCCTCCCTGTCCCCCTCCCTGTCCTCCCTTCCTCCCTTCCTCCCTTCCTCCCTTACCACCCATACACACAAATAGCTACGCACTAGAGGAGGTACCCTGCACGTACATCGGCCGACCTTAGATATATAGTTGCATAGATCGTACACGGAGAGTTTGCCTTGACTGTTTTAGTGTCTTACTCGAACACTTTGCTTTTTGTCTGTCTTAGTTACGCACACGCGAGACTCTGAGCGATTATTATATACACGCGGGAATAGCTAGGTATACGAAAGATCTCCATTGATTTTATGTTTTAATTATTTTTCCCCTCATTATTGGCTCACGCTGCTTGCCAAGGCGTCAGTTTCTCCATCGTAAAATACATTCCTTTATATCTGCGATTGCTGCAACAGTATTATAATATACCGCTCCGATCGATCGGACCGAGTCCATAACATTCCGGTTGCCGTCAGATTTTCTAATCTATACTGTCAAACTTCCTTTTTTCTCCTCTTATTCATTCTCCTCTCTCCTCTCTCCTCAGCTCCCTCTACCCCTTCCTCTTCTTTAGTTTCTCTATACTTTTTCCAGACGTCTTGTCCACTTTTTTCCGGGCTGGGGGATCGGGGCACCGAGACGCTTGTGCGTGTTGTGAGATACTGTTTGCCCAATAATTGGACGGGGTTGTTAAATATGACCGTATAAGAGTCAGGAGTATATCTTACCGTGGCAGCGGCAACAGCAGCAGCAGGAACTGCGGCGGTAGCAGCGAAGAGCCAGCGTTGGTCCAGGCTTATTTAATTAGTGTTAATCGTTACCAGGTCGCTAATTGAAGCCGTTGTCGACTCGAGTTAAAGAAAAATAAAAATAAAATACAAATTTTTCACGCGGTCTTAACGATTGTTTGATCTCCGAGGCGCGTGTACACACCGATTTCTCGCTGCACTGACCGAACATTTCGTGCGCGCGGCTCCTCGTAAAAATACCTACTTTTAAAACTTTTGACCTCGGACGTCTTTTCTGTCTTGTTTTTTTTTTTTTTTTTTACCTTTTCTTTACATTTCTCATAACGCTGCGGCCATTTCTCGTTCTCGGAAATCGACATACTGCAACTCGCGTCAGAAAACTTTGCCGATGATACACACCTGAGAAAGTGGAGCCATTTATTATACACCCATCGTGGTGCCGTTATCTCTCGAGAAGCGATAGTTGCGCTAATCGTTATCTTCATTCAATAATCTACTAGAGCGTGGTTTAATTAGTTCCGAGAATTATTTTTCTCTTAATTAATATACGTCTCCGATGATGATATTTGTTTCCTTATTTACTTATTATCCACGTCTCCGAAGATATCCCCGCATATTTTCTAATTCCGGATATTCGATAAGATGTACATACCTCCGGGCGCATCCCGCGATTAATTAGCCAACTATATTATACCGAGGTACGGGGTGAACATAGGCACGGGCGAGTCGTGCATGGGTTGTCTTCTACCTGTCGCCCAGATAGCACGTGCTCTTTCGAGCCGTTGAAAGAACGTTTGAGAGCGCGCGTGCTCTCACCTGTGAACACCTGGAGGTATACCCTCGGCTCTCTTTCAAAGGGCGTACAACATCGCGTACCTACTACACCGTTCCGCACGTGTCTATCGAAAGCTCGAAACTCAACGATAAAGTTCCCTCAAATCAGTGAGATAGAAAAAGAAGAAGAGAAAGAAAAAGAAAAAGCAAAAAAGAGCGAAAGGATATAATCGTCCACACGATTTTCTCTTACGTATCCAAGGTTTTCACTATTGACTAGGTATACGAGACACTCTGTATAGATATCTCGCGTCGAATGTGCAGCATGTACTCTCGCTAATTACTTTAGTGCTTCAAAGATATAGATGTGTAGGTAGTGTAGTGTAGCAGGATGGTATACCCGCAGGTATATGGATGTGTACGCGGTGAATTTAAACGCATTAAAAGACTAGCCGCGGTAATTACAAGAGCGTCGCGAGACTCGCGAGTAGTAGGCAGGTAGACAGGTAAATAGGCGGGCAGGTAGATTACCTCGGTGAATGCCTTGGGCATTTATCGCCGACGACTGGATACGAGAAGCTCGGGATGTGTCTCTTAATAGTCATTGACGTTGTCGTCTATTCCGGCGCGAGCGAATATATCTCTCGCTAATGAGATGTGCGTGAGGAGGATTATCATCGGGATCGCGATATTATTAGTAACAAGTAGGTAGGTAGGTACCTAATAAATCATAACTTGGCAAATTTACCTCATTCACACGTTTCCTTTTCACATAATAAATATATAACAATCTATGGTGTCTTCAAGGTAGACGGATAGTTATTAGGTACTCCTATATGGCTCTACACGCGTGAACATAGGTATCCCTACCGATCTGGTATATCTAATGAGAGGACAGAAGAGATTCTGAATTTGACACACATCGAATTCGTTATTCCATAAGAAGAGTTATATTTTGACCCCGGTTAGCATACGAAAGAGCAAAGGCGTATTATATTATACGGCCATAGTCGACCCGTGCCAGCTATTATTATGAATACCACCGACATAAGCATATATGTAAAGCGTGTGTCTCTCTCTCTCGCGCGCGCGGTCCCTCGTGCAAGTCCACTTATCATCATAGTTACACCGTATACCATATTACACATATCCAGGTCCGGGCTCGAACCAGAGTATATATATGGTTCAGGCATTCATATATATATATATATATATATCTGGTATATACGTATATTCGAGAAAATAGGAAAAGAGGAAAAAAGGAAGACAAATAAACGTACATATAATATGTATATGCGTATCTAGATACATACGGCTGTAAGTAGGAACCTGCCATAACCACCGCCGCGGTCGGAGAGAATGAGGAGGAGAATCCCGGAGGGAGAGTAGAGAGCAAGGCGGCACGGCGAGGCGCAGATATCATTTGAATTTCAATGAATGATGTGGGTGCAAGTGTCGCCTGTATTCATTCACTCGTATTTAAATGCGTTGAATGGCCCGTATATGTATATGTAGTACGTACACCTAGATACGCGTACGTATGGGAAAAGGTTGGCGTATAGGTATAGGTATATATGCTGGCGAGTGCAGCAGCAGCAGCAGCAGCAGCCTGGCCCATCGACCCTCTGGTCCTATACAGTCAGTCAGTCAGTCAGTTAGTCAGTCAGTCAGTCAGTCAGTCTTTCACCTGGACAATCTTCTCGATGCAGTACGTTTGTCGCTAGTTGATAGAGCGTTTCGTTTCTCCGCGGTGCCTCTTCCACCTTGTGTCCATCCTAGGCTCTTCCCGTATATCTTCTAGGTGTATGTACCCGCCTCCTCCTACAGCCTCCGGCATTCAACTCTTCTATTATCTTATATTCCGTAAGGGGGACAAAAGTTCTTGACAAAGGAGATAATCTCTCGATTCTCTTTCTTCCTTCCTACGTACCTATCTACAAGGTGCTTGCTCGGACGACTGTGATCTTACGCAACCCGTAGACTTCTTCCGCTCCTGTCGTCCTATCCATATCCTACACATATAGGTACGAATACCCGAGCACAGGGATACACGGCACGTCCACCGCAGATATATTACACCGAATTTCTCCGTGTCCCCGTGTCTGTGATGATTTTCCGTCTGAATCAAGCCTGGGAAGTTCCTCTCCTGCTTATAATCTGTATGTGCTCGAAATTAGACTCGAAGATATGGGGAATTGAATTGATCGGTCGCGGGAAGACCCTGGTCCCGAGGACGAGGCGAACAGGATAGGATGTCTTATTTTATCATCTACCCGCGTATATAGTTGCGGCGGGTTAGCTCGGGGGAATTATGGAATTATTTTAATGGCATCCTTAGCTCAGAAAATCTCGAGCCTCCACCCACCCTAGCCAATTTATGACTTTGAATGACAAACAAGCCGGACTGGGCTTGGTTCCATTTTGCATACCTCGCGCCGAGACGGGTGTATCATCCTTGCCGAATATGCAGCGTATAAATACAATTCTGAATTATACACGGGATTTAAGTACCTATATACGTGCGTATTCGTGGTACGAAGAGGGATTTTTCAGTGCGTATATACGTATTCGCGTTTTCTTCGTTTCATCTCGCTCCCCAGCTGCTGGAGCCGATAGATGTCACTTGGTATTCCAGCCTCGTTGTACTGCGGTCGCGGTGCTCATTACGATCGACGCGGCCCGGAGTCTTCGACAGAGGATCTTTCTCTCTTTCCCTTCTCTTCTCTTCTCTTTTCTTCGCTTCTCTTCTCTTCTCTTCGCGAGAGCCGCCGAACCGCGCCGTGCCGTACCGTGCCGCGCCGCGACGCAATGCGGGTGTAATATATGCAGCGACGTCCATAGAAACCGTTGTCCGCTTGCCACGGTTCATCCATCAAGTGTCAAGTGTCACTAAGTCCAGGCTAATCTTTTCTCTGGCTCTCGCCTTAGCTTTTCTATGAGACGAGAGGGCGCCTTTTCACTACACCACACATCGACACGTACAGTCGTCTGTGTCAGCTCATATGCCGATTACAATACGCACGTATAGGTATATCGAGCCGTATAGTTCGAAGATCGCATACTTGGGTTTCCGGCAAAATTGGCGTTCGTAGTTACGTACCGATGGATTTTCGTACATTTCCTACCGTAGGCGCAATCTATATAGCGAATGAATGCCAGAACGTGCCAAGGAGCGGACCACGGTCAAGAGTATATATGTATATAAAGAGTGGCTTAGGTGTCTGTCATCCACGTCCATTTGCGAATCAATTTATTACATTTCTTGCACTTTGTCGAATAGCTACGGGCTAGGGGAAAGGAATTTCTTCTTCTTCGGGTTTATAGGTTCGAGTCCTTTTTTCTTCGTAATTCACCGGCCGCCTAGAGGTTCCCCGAACGATGTATACTTTTTTCTTTTCGTCGGACTCCTAATCACCTCGCGAATAATTGAGACATCTTTCTCCTCGGCTAATCGTCCGTGTTAGTGATAATTAGTTTTGGCACGAATCTCTCTGTACCTACCTACCTACGTACACGCACCTATACATATATCGGATATATCGTTGCGAGTATTCCTCGGAGGTTAGTAAAGCGCGGTACGAAAGGACAGCAGCTGTCTTTGTCGGCGGTGCGGTAGCCGCGCTGAAATAGTGAAATCAAAGACCCTAAACTCTGGTCCATCTGTCAGTTGTATTTTTAAACGGGAACCGCTTCCTCCTTCGGTTTTCCAAGAGAAAGGGGACGAAAAATTAACCAATTTCTTACTCAACGATCGCCGCAAGGGTTGGCCCGAGACTCGACTCGGTGCTGCCGGTTCTCGGATCCTCGGCGTCTGTCGATACCGAAAATAAAGGGAAACCGTTCTATCTATATCCATATTTACCCTAAGGAGGGTGTGACTCCTCTACTCTCCGCTCTTTTCTCTCTCTCTCTCTTTCTCTCGTTTTCTCGTTTTCTCGTTTTCTCGTACTCCACTATACGAATGCAGAAACCGGGAAATGAGAAATTTAAGGGTGCTACGATGGGAGGCAGCGGCAGCACGAGTCCCTAGACGGTTAACTCGGTAAAGTTAGATGCCCGACGTGTTTCCAACAATGCCAGCATCTGGACGACACTCGCGTCGTCTAGCTGTAGCTGTACAGGGTTTCTAAAATTATCTTCGGACCAATCCGAACATCTTAGGACCCCGTTTGAAATACTTTGACGTTTATAGGACAGGTCGCGTGCCATTAGAGCTCGAAAGTACACTCGCTATACGTACCCACACGCACCCCAAGACTTATTGTCGAAAGGCCACTCGCTACCGTTCTCTATACTTTATACTCCCACCGGGGAGAGAGAAAGAGATAAAGAGATAGAGCGACAGAGATAGAGATAGGAATATCTTTCGGGGATGCTGGATCCGCGCGCAACCCTCAGCGTCTTCGAACCTACCTATAGCAAAGATCCTTCCTATATACTGACCGATAGATATTCTCAAAGTAGGTACATACATATATAAATATATATATATACAGTGTATACCTAGCTATCGGTGCAGGCGCCTGGTGATTTGTGGAGCCGTGTGGGTGCTTCTTAATGACGATACAATAGCTAATACTCGGTCTATTAATAAATGGTTTAGTCATCACCGTAAGTCTCTAGCGACGTTTCAGGGACACGCACACGTATCCGTAGATCGGCGACTTATTTTCGACTGAAGATATATTATACGAGAATATTAAGACTCGAAAGTTACGTGATTTCTTTGTTATTGTTTAAATGATGGGAAAACTAACGGATGCAGGGTCCGTCCGGTCGGAAGAAAAAAAAAGAAAAAAAAAGAACCACATAGTATATACCGCCGGTGAATTAATTGTTCTTGGTTCAAGTTTATTTTCGAATATAGAATAAAAATGTAGGGTACATGTATATTGCGAAAGTGTGGGTGGAATCGCGCGGTGCTGATATTATAAGACGCGGTGGATCTAATTTTGTCGCCGCTCCTATTCCTATACCTATACCTATAATACACCTGCGAGATGTGTGGGCATAGCATATAGCTGTAGGTATATACGATGAGAGCCGGTTCGTTAATTCTCCCGCGGGCCGCGAATAAACATTCGTGATGGATATGTATTTTGGAAGTCGGGCAGGAATAGTTGTGATAAAAGAAAAACAGATTGAATTCCCAAAGAGAGGAAAACAAGATTAGATTTGATTTATAGATAAATAGTTGCTTTTGTTATTCTAGCGGAATTCAACTTTCCTCCGACCCGGTGGGAAACAATGGAAAAACATATTAAGCCTACCTATACCCATACCTACTCGACCACGATTGGAAAATAATAAAAAGCAAAGCCTCGCGTGATTTGTGATTTGTGATTTGTGGGCACGAGTATCGGGAACATCTTTTTTCAAATTTATCTCCGGGAAATGACATGTTTTATAATTTACCAAAATCAAAGACGACGTTTTGTTTTGACGAACAAGTTTTACGATATCATATCATCGTTTTTTACATATTTACCAAGGATAAATACACCTATATATTTCCAAAGCTCGCGCGCCTCCGCTGCGTACCGACACACGCGTGCCGTACGGGGCTAACCTATACGGGGTACGTTATACACGCGTATCGTTGTCATAAAATGACTCTGTCTCAGCTCGCTGTTTCGCCAGTCGGATCGTCGCCGGCAGTTCCATCTCGGCCGAGTCTAGACACCCCAGGCCCGCTTCTTAGTATCTCTGATATTTATAATCGCGAAAGTCGTCGCGCATTAAAAGACCGATTCTTGGATTAGCGGAAGTTGCCGTTCCGAGCCTTAGATCTTGCGCGGGCTGGTGACGTCCGACAGATGTCGTGTCAAAACTTACCCGTCCTCCGCGGACCTCCTCTTCCTCCTCTTCCTCCTCTTCCTCCTCTTCCTCCCCTGCCTCTCATACGTGCCGACCAACGCAACAAAGATCACAACCGTTCGCTTATGTACGAATGTGACCCAGGGCCGTGTCAATTCCAGGAGCAAAGGAAACCAACGATTTATCTTCCGTGTCGGTGCGCGTCGCGTCGTGGCGAAAAATCTTTTATTCCCGCAACCCCGGGACCCCGTCTTCTATATACACGGTGATACGAGTTTCTTTTTTTTCTTCTTCCCAACTCTCTTCCCCCTCTCTTCTCTCCTCGTTTTATTTTCATCTTTGACTGCCCAACCAGCTATACCTACACACGTCGCATACATATAATTATGTAGATACAAGTACACGTGGGTATATATGTATAAATGTAACGCGGTGTCCTCAAAGCCCGAACCCCCGGGTGACGTCACGTAGGACCGGAGTTCTTCCAACGGGGACCATTAACCGACACACTCGGGCGAATGCATTAACGCGGATGCAAACTTGATCGCCAACTCTCGTCGCTCGCCCCAACATTGCAAAATGTGCCTACTATATGCTCTAGCTCGATAACTAGACAGGTTTGCATCCAGCGTGCCGGAATATGTAATCCACTTTAATTAACGCCTCGATAATTCTGATTCAGATTTTATAATCATAGAATTTCGTCGCGTGACGAGCGAAGCTAAGGTTATTATTCCTCTCTCTTTCTCTCTCTGCCATTTAGTTTATCGCCTCGTACCTATTTACACGTATACCTTACCTGTAGCCACTTGCGTAAACGAGATTTAAATCCGTGACTCGAGCCGAGTATTGAATCCGGTGTTTTTTTGTACTCGCACCGATATAGCCTCGATTATCATTCAATCACCAGTTATTGTATTGAATATTAATCATCGGTAGTTACGACGACGATCTTCGATACCGCGATAAGAGGTAAGCATAGCCAAATATTTTTCCGACTCCGAATGTCGGTATATAAATATACCTATACATTCATAAATTCTTTCCTCGAATTATCTTTCCACTCCGACTCTCTCTACCTATATCAATATATACGAATAGATCCCGTACACGCCCGCGCCGTGAGGGTTGTTCAACCACAACCCGATCTCTATACGCACTAGACCGTACGGAGGGTCAACCTCTCGCTCATTTGCCAAACTGACGAATTCTAATAAGGGTGGATAGATTGTTTCTCATTTTTTGTTCCCCCGTCGAGGAACTGGTTCCAATTACCCCCAAACTAACACCCTCCAGAGGTTTCGATCAGTTCCCTGGTACGGGCGGGCGCGGAGAGAAAGAAACCGAGGATAGATATAGAATTTGGTACGTGGAAGCGTGAACGTTGGTATGGGTAGGTGTAGCTGTATACGTATATACGCGCATGCCTATACATACTGGGTATGGCTGGCAGGATATATCTCCGGGGGAAGAAACAGTTGATCACCTAGAGACAGCGTCGATCATTTTTCACAGTCAACTGCATTAATTAACATCAAGATCGCTCCGCGATGTATAATACGCGCGCGGCTGTGTACGTGGCTGTTAAGCGATCAATTAAACGTTCGAGAGGTGAAGTCTGACCAGTTTTGCCCGCCCCTGTAGCAGAGAATCTAACGAAACGAAACGAAAGGAAAGGAAAGGAAACGAAACGAAACGAAGCCAAACTAAACTAAACTAAACTAAACTAAACTAAACCCAACGCGGGCTAAACTGATTGTGAGCTATATCCACCTACCTCCTAATGACGGGGAACTCATTAATTAGTACATACTATACCCGCCGAGATATATTACGGGCGTAAGTAGGCACCGCCTGCATTTCACTATTTATGCAGAAACAAATTATCCTGAACGTGTAATGGATAATTGCGAGTAGGTGCCCGTACGATAAATAAATTTCTTAGAAAAGGGTATGATATACACCTACGTAGCTGTAGGTATGTAGGTACTGCTCTGCCGAGATATAGACCCGAGATCGATTGTGTTGTATAAATTTGTGAGAGGAGGGTTTCAGAGGTTGCGAATTACACTGCGAAACCCCTCAAAGTTATGGCTCTTGCATCCGTTCTCGTCTCACGATGATTCTCTGCTTACCTATTACACCGTGTACATATACACGTATGTGTGTGTGTGTTCCTCCTGACGATGAGCCATACTTAGCCGCGTACCTACGCTTTGCGCTCTTAACACAAGTCTTTACACACAGCTTCTAACCCGGGGGCTACCGAAGTGTAGCGCAGCGTAGTGTGGTGTACTGTACTGGTGTACGAGCTTTTTACGAGGCTCGATCCATCAGCCCTTCGCGAGCTAACGACTCTGCCTCGCGTCGACCTGTCTTCTCTATAGATACCTATACACGTCCTACGTGTACTGCACGAATGAGATGAGCTTGAACTGGTTCGATCGATCGCGTTTCCTCCCTAAATCACCCGACCAATCGAATAGAATGGAACAGACCATGTAGTACGTGTATACCCTCCTGTATACCTATAAGTAGGTATATCTACCCAAAAGGACAGAGGCGTGAGTCCCGATCGCAATTCCATTCATTCGATTCTACTCGACTGTAATACACATGTCGTCTTTCGTATACCTATATATTCTATATATATATATATATATATATATATATATATATTCTACATATAGATACAATTGTAGGTATATCCTTCAAAGAATTCATGCCTTTTGCCGCGTCGGAACGCGCCCAGTGCAGTTATTTCCCGTCAGTTCTTCAGGGTATAACGCCTCGTGTAATATGTCATAGCTGCGGCGATATGACGAGTCGAGTGGTAAGTGAGCCGGGACCTGCACGGGGAGGATAGGAGATCCAGCCGTGTCCCGAGCTCCGCGCTTAATATTCACCACACTAATCAAGACAAATTGAAATCTCTCGCGACAGTTGTCTCTTTGACGCCATTCAGGTGGGTCCTTTGTCCAGGCCGTGATTTAACTCCTCTCGCATCTTATTAGCCGCATAATGGCCGCGCCAGATCTTCGCCTGAATCCGTAATACGGTCTCCTTTTATCAACGGGTTCGTTCCTTCCTACACTTCTTCTCTCATAGCTCGCGTTCCACGCGGGGCGCTTTTGCGCCGATTTGTTCCGTCCGAACGTCAACTACGCTCCCAGCCTCTCAATGGATAACACCGGCCGTTGCGGCCACCGCCTCGGCGACAAAGGGCGTTTACATCTGTTGCAGCCTCGAGGCTGGATCGAGGAGGACCGCTCACCGGTCACAATCGGGTAAATGCCCTCTTGAAGAAAAATTTCTAAAAGCCTCGCGCCTCCTTCAGGGCTGCGAGGAGATCGTGCCGGTCTTGCTGTTAGTCCCAGGACCGATACGATGGATGTAGACGTACGTATACTTGCGTATCCCGCGACGGGCGAATATGTATCGAATGGAGGTTGCTGAAATCCGTACGTGATGAAAATAAACAGAACTCCGGGGTCTGCACTTTGTCGCTATGTGAGGAGTGCTGGGAACGATATTATAGTTAACTCGAGCCTGCGGGGTCCGCGACTCTCGTATATGTAGGTATACATGTTTATTCTTCTTTTGCATCTCGCGACTCGTGACTCGTGACTGGTGACTCGTGTGTGCGCGCGTGCAAGCTCGAAACGTTGCAGGTATACGAGGCATTAGAGTTTCTGGACTCTCTATGCGACATCAGCGTACGAAAGTGTGCGTGAGAGTCAGGTTCGTAGCGCGGAGTCCGTCTCTCGACAAAACAACATTGTCGCCAAGTATTCTTGCTTTATATACGTATTATGTTGCTATAGATTTTCTCTCTCCCGTTCCTTTCCTCTTCTTTTTCTCTTCCCCTCCTCTTCCCTTCTCTTTCTTCCTTCTTTATTATTACGCGAAATACATTGTTTTCAGCACGACCTCTTGCCAACACTCGCCGATTGTACGTGCACCCAGGGTGTTCGTGGAAGCTAAACAAAAAGCTCGCTCTCTCACTTGTCACACGCTGCGAATGACCACCGTGTGAACGGTTGATGATTTCCAATCAAGATTACAACTCCTTTCTTCTTGAACGGATCACAGTTTGATAATTGCACGAGAACGGTGATAAAAGTCCCGAATGAATCGAAAATTATCGTTAGAAGGACTCGGGGGGAATTACTCGATCCATTTAAGGGTCAAAAACGATCGTTAAGTCGTAGCCGCGCATTCGTTGATGTACGAGGTGTTTCGGTCCGCAATTAATTCAATTGGTGGGAAGCAACAGCTTGGCCACCTATGGGGTCTGATTAAATCATCAACACGTTTACACGCGTTGCAGCAGTCTCCCTCACTTCCATTCTCCACCTCCACCTATAGGATATACGTGTATCTGTAGTCTGTACACATCTACGACCCACGACGGCTATACTCGCTTTCCTTCTTCCATCCTCCGCGTATCATCGACGTGTAAAAGACGTCGCCCTACGTATGTATGGCGAAACTAATGTGATCGAGCTCTCTCTCTCTTTCTCTCCAATTGATCCCTCGTTCCCTACGAAGGGGACCACTTCAATCTATCCAACGTCGTCTGACGATTCTTTGAACGATTTCTCGCCTCAAATAGATCCTCTCAATCAAAACGATAAAGTTTACCCTGCCTACGGGTCAATAGACGATTATAATGTAATTGTTTTCGAATTTCATTGGGAATAGGACTATGCGCTTGATCGACCCTCCGATCAAAGAGATCATCGCCTAGAGGAATTGTTTATACCAAAGAACACGATTCTTGGTATTATTGAGAGACTAGGCGTGCGTGCAACCGCAACGCATAAACGCATAAACCTCTGACGCGCGCCAACCGGGCTCAGATCAAAGTCTCGCCTTTCAAACAATGTTACTGTTACCCGCGCCTTTACCGCCGTACCTACTACCCAGTCGTCCCGCGACCGGCCTTCTAATATGTAGAGTGTAGACGACACACAAAGCCAACTGCAGTTATCCGAGTGTTATGGGTTCCAGGTGCACGAACCTGGCCCTTCCTTCCTTCCTTCCTTCCTTTCTTCTCTTTTTCTTCACTCGTTTCCTCCTTTTCGCGGACAGCTCCCGCGAACAGCTTTCCAAAGATTTTACTCGGAATTACTCGGAATTATCACTGTGACCGCATCGGTGATATGGATCGTTACAGGAGCCAAACTCCTTGGAATCCGGACGATTAACACGCTGCGGGATACTTTTACCACCGAGGTTGTTCAGTTTTTGGAAATGGTCTTTGAAGAAAGATCTGAACCGATCGTATGAATCGTTGTAGGGCTCGTGAGTCGTGTGGGCATGTTCATGAAGTCATTAGGGTCATTTTTCTCCCAGATTAATCAAGACCAGGTATCGGTAATGTTTTTAATGACGGGTTTTGGAGCGGATAATATGCGGGGCGGGTGCCTGGCGCCTCCTCAATCAATTAATCAGCAAATCTTGCTTTTATCTCCTACGTGTTGCGTTATAATTATCATCATTTACCCTGCGCCGCAGCCACGGGCAGGCAACAAGCAGGGGACCGAGTCGAGGTTGCGATCGCAGGAGAAAAATACCGAAAGCAAAGAGAAATGATACGCCTGCGAGTCTCATACCTGCCTAGAGAAGATATGTCGCCTCCCCTCTGAAAATTTGGAACGATAAAAAATGAGGATCGAATTAGTTGGAAATCAAGAGACCTTGTAATATATGATTTCTGAAGGCGTTTTTGATTATCAAGGAACAATCAACCCTACGCGATATGATCCTTAGAGGAGAGATCTCTTACACTCACGACTCGTTCCGGTTCTCATACGATAATATGTGTTGGAGCCATGATCTATGGACTGCTTGTAGTTTATATGCTAATCCGTAAAGAGTGTTAAATACTTCGTCATTTATCACGACGCCTTCTCTTTTCATTTCTTCTTTGTCTTGGTTACTCTCGGCGTCTACCTCCTCTTCCCTCACCCTCTTCCCTCTTCCCTCTTCCCTCCTCCCTCCTCCCTCCTCCCTCTTCCCTTCTCTCTCTCTCAGATCTCCGGCTCTTTTTCAGCCCCCTAGAAACTCGGGATCTTCTTCGACCGTATACCAAAGCGGCCTAAATATTTTCCTGGGAGCAGCCTTTGGAACAGGGCCTTCTCCCGTCAAACTGCAGCACGTTTTTTCGCCGAAAAATTAGTCGTCTTGGACATTCGTTAGCTTGCATCATCCCTATATAGCAAAAGTAAAGACTCAATTTTGATGTGGCCACCACAGTTATCTGGGAAAAATCTTCTTTATACGCAGATACAGATAGCTGGCGATACCGAGTCTTTGCAGAAGTTGGCGGTGGTCAACGATAATTCATAAGATACTGCAGCTGAGTGGGTGGGTCAGGTCAAGACGGTCGACTCAGGGGCGAGAGGGTGTTTATGGCGCCAGAGTGCCGCTCTCAAAGATTTACGATTCACACCGAATAATCCAATAAGGGCGAAAACGACTCGCGTGGGCGCAAATGATCAGAGTCGCTCGACTACATGCTGTCTCCTCGCGGTTGTGCCTCACTTTTCCTCCACATCCTCGCACAATAATATCGCGAATCGCGAATGTCAGAAGAGTAGCGTCGAAACCCTCATCTGTGTCCCGTTTTTTAAAATTCAAAATAATTTCTAAAAAATAAATAAATCATTCGGAATAATCGACGATTCTTCTGTCACGCGGGAAAATCAACTAGTTCGATCGATGAGTAGGTATTAGTGTGTAGTAGGTACCGCGGCTAATATAGGTGGCGGTGGCGGAGGCGGAGGCGGAGGAGGAGGAGGAGGAGGAGGAGAGAAAGAAGGGCGCCGGTAAGTTGGTGAGATAATAGGAAGGCTGATGCCCAAAGCAACGGTATATAACGGTCTTAAGACAGTGCCAAGTGCCAAGTGCCAGAGCCTACGAGGTCATAAACTAAGCTCTTGTTATAAACGTGTGCCGGTGGCCGGGCGCTCGCAGCGTATACTTGGCAGTAAATCGTTACAGAACACTCGCAATTGTGAGATAATGGAACGAGTTATACTCGAGGAGTAGTGCAAAGATAGGATTCTTCTAGGCCGGAGGTTGACTTTGAACGAGAGTCAAAATTCCAGGAAATTATACGTCCGATCAAGATCAGCGCCACTTGCGTGAGGATCGGTTCACGCGATTCTTTCCATTTTTGTTTCTCATTTTCTCCCATATTTACCCAAACTCTCTCTCTCTGTCTCATCACTCTATGATATAATCGTTACTCAACGATCAGGAATTCAAAGCGATTCAAATAAATACGGCTGTTACGGGTGTTACTTGGTTATACGTAGATACACGTGTACACATGTAGACGCGTATACATTACCATAACCGAGCTTTTATCCGGGCGAGAGCTAGGAACTTGTTATATCGAGGTCCGTATGGGTTAACGCATTTACAACCAGGAAACCCCGAGGGTTAGAAAAGGGCAGTGACAAAGAGCAGTATCAATTGGATGTCCCACTAAAAACCTTGACTCGCCTTTATCCAACTCGCGACTATTGTTGTTCCCCGCGTTTCTATGCATTTATTGCTCCATGTCGCGTATACCTACCTATATACATATATATACGTTCTACCCATAGCTACAGGGAGGGGTGATTCCCGGCTTCTCAATGAATTAGTCAGTCTGGTCAATTTTGTGGCATTGTTTTGGTCAGCCCAAAGGCTTTAGGAGCAAATATGGAGGTGCGGGGGATTATGGCGGGTTTTTCATGACACAAATTCATACACCTGCATGACTTATAAGCGGTTTAAAATACATAGAATGAAATTTGAATCTGCGTTCCGGTCCCCTCGGGACTTTAGCCCGTCCAACGTAATCCTTCTCGGCTGATGACCCATTGCTTCTCAGAAGTGCCAAAAGTTGGAACAATGCACTTGCCGACTTGGTTAATAAGTTATAAATTCTCCCCAAAGCAGGTAAATAACTACGGTAATTCTTTTTCTTCATCTTCTGCTCAGCCTGGATTAGGGATATTTGCCGAGCATAGACCCACCGTTACCTCAGGTATAAGGTAGCCGACGAACCTGCAGAACCTCGTATACCTATATATATATATGAATGCACACACACGCACACCTTATACAGATATGAGAATTAATGTTCGGAAATATACTCACTCTGTCCTTTTTTCCTCAACATTTTAATTTCATAATCTCCTCCTTTTCACGCAGCGAACCGTTGAATAATGATCTCGTAAAATTATTATTATCTCCTGCGAACATTTCCTTGCCAATAATTTCGATCCCGCTAATTATTACAGCTTTGCAATTAACTTTTACTCTCACTTCCCAGCCTTGATTAACGCAGAATTCCAACTCGAGTAGGTATCGGAAAACTTGGGATTTTCATTTTTTACACGACGCGGTCGAGACAATTTCGGTGTTCGACTCGAACGTGGACTGGTACCCCGTGAACAGGGTTTGACGCTCATCGCCCGTAAAGAGCAGAAATTGAAAATAAGATGAAGAAATGCGTAAAGTTTGGCCAGAGAAATTTTGGAAGGCCTTCCGAAAGGATCTGGAATCGATTTTTGACCAGATAAAATTTATATACCTGAATCTCGGTGGGCGAACGTGCCAAAGACTGTAGGGAAAGGACGGGCGTGTCTCTGGGGGGGTGAAAAGATATTTGTGGAAGTGCGGACTGTGGCCGGTTGGCGAGGGTTGAAACAGAGGTTAAACTAGGGACGGGGAGGGGATTTGGGTTGGAACTAAACCGAGCTAAACTACCCTGAAAAGATTCCAATGCCGGTGAAACTCGAAGCCCTTAAAATCGGCCGAGGCTCCCAGTCGTTAGGGAGACTCGCCGCCCTAAAGCGTCGCTAACGTAAAACAGACAGACGCTGTATAAACGCTTCGCAACTATTTTCTCTCTTCTCCGTTTATGTCGCAAAAAGTTGATTGCTCCATTACCGGGCGCGATGGAGTTACTTTGATTGCTTCGACGATCGTTAAATACTTCCTTTGATTACCATAATTATACTTTAATAATCGAATTAATGTTCGGCAAACATTGACGAACGTACATTACCGAAAACGCAGTGACCGGTATGCCGATGTGACGCAAAGTGAGTTCAAGTGACAGTGTTTAGATTCGTGGATTCTTTTTTTTTTTCCTTTTCCTTCCTCCACTCTTCGTCATTCCTCGTCAAATAGGCTCTGGTTTCCCTATACCGCATTGGAATACACCGCAAACTCATCGGAATATTAATTATTATGAAAAACCTTGGCGAGACTTCGATGAATTTGTTGGAAAAGGTGCGTGATTCATACAAGGATTCAATCTCCTTTATCTCAGACTAATCTTGTCATCACGGACATCTTTTTTCTCCCCCCCAATTGATTTTCGTCACCCGTATATATGCATATTTTATATGTCTGTATATCCTTATAAGTCACAATTCCGAAACGCGTTGCATACATACCTACTTATATGGGTGTATGTGACAAGTGAGGTGTAGCGTAGACCCTTCCGTGTCATATACTTGTATATATATACGTATATATTATGCGTGATACCTTAGAGGCGAGGTAAACTAGGTATGGGTCCGAAGAATCGTCATACTCCCGAAGTGATCTTTTCATCGCATCCCAGACCGCATTTTAATAACTACAGAAAGCGATTAGTTGAAGAGATCTGCGGTCGTGCAGCCTTTTGAGGGTATAGAGAGAGAGAGAGAGAGATAGGGAGAGAAGGAGAGCGGATCCTTAGGGACCTTAAGGGCCCAAGGAATATCTGACGATCGTTTTATAATATCGTCCGCGCGGCGCTCATCTGTTAGGAATAAAACCCAATAAACCCCCCTCACCCCCTCCCGTTTGTACCCCTGTATCCATCTCGGTATGGCCCACCTCGGCAAGGCCCACCGACACACGGAGCCACTTGGAGTTATAGCGTGTTTAACATATAAATGAAAATCAGGTCTATAAAAGTTTAACGCGCGATAATCTGCCCGCCGCCGCTCATTATAAGAGGCTTTCTTTGGGCCGGCCATTTTATTTTATTTATTCTTTGGCTACCTATATGCTCAAATTTGCCCGTTAAAACTGTTCGAACTATACTCGCTCGCTCGCTCGCTATCCAACGCTCATATATGTATATATAAAGGACCTTGGACGATTTGAATTTTGATTGAATCATATTAGTCATCCCCTTTTCATCTGATTTCATAGAATCCCCCTTTTTTTTTCGTAACTTTCGTTTAGATTTTTCCCTGCGTCCATCTGGTTATCGCTCTCATCGCCGTCGATATATAGTTCTAATTGAATCGCCGGATTCTGAGCGTTCATATTTCGTTTACGTATAGGTAAGCTATTATACGTATATATTTTATACCTAAGTATAATATGGCTGTATGTATAATTATTTAGAAAAAATTTTATGAATAATTCTGAATGCTGCCCTAACCAGCTCTTGGCGCAGGCCGAAAGGCCGTTAAAATTTCTGTGTACTCGACGGTGGATCTGGAAAACGTATACGGCCACGTATAGCGACGGAGTCGTATTGCGCGTTTCTCTCAGTTTGTTGAATAAATCTACGGAATCGGGCACCCCGGGTATTTTATACGCGGTTTAGAACCGAGATACGTCAGACGGAGGCAGACATACGTCAATAAATGATCTATCAAGTATCCGAGCTCGTAAAATGTACAAAAATATCGTTTGACTCACTTTTAATATCTTATACAAATTTATTCGACAAAATTCCTACTCGCCTACCAACAAAATTTACATCGATTATAAATTTATCCCGCGTATAGGTTATAAGCGCGATCCTTCTTCACTCCAGCAAAATATACCCACACCTCGCGTCGATGCGGTTCGATTCAGATTATACTCCAAGCTGGAAAGAACATTGATTGCTGCAGGTTTGAATGAAAACAAATATGGCGTATGTATACATATATATATATATATGTGTGTGTGTGTGACATTTAGTTGTCTACGAGCTCTGCGTTACAAGCACCAGCAACCTTTCGAAGACAAGGAGGTATAGTTGAGTAGCCAGTTGTCGAGTTGAAGAGTCGCGTCCAACCGTGGAGGGTCGGGTTCGGTCTTGTGTGCTGGCACGATTAGCAGGCTAGTGCGATTTGTTTCGCTTCCTTGTTAATAAGAGAATGAGAAAACTTTCTGGATTTCTCTCTGTTCGTGATTGACTCCTCGGCACGACTTCCCATGCCCGTAAAACTCCCCTATATAGAAGACTGTCCTCGACAAGACCACCGTTGTCTTTTCCCCGTGAGATGTGCACATTTTTCACATTCGTACCTGCAGCCGACTTTATCCCACGATCAAATTAGCCCCTATCTCGGCAGCCATTCAACTCTCGTCCAAGTGTCCGAGACAAAGATTCCAGCTAATTTACACGCAATTTTTCGACCTGATTAAAGACTTCGGAGAAAAGTAAGATCGTAGACGTATAATAGTACACGTTTTCTCTCATCAAGTTCGACGAATGAAAAATAAATGTATGTCTATATTTTTTTCTCCACCTATATACTTGACGTGAATTCGAGCTAGTTTACGGTCTCTTCTGTCCGGGGCGCCTGTTCTTTGGACTGAATTAAATCGCTCAGGAGCTAGTGCAGGCAGGGTATTATAGGTACAGATGTTGGCGTACAAGATCCTCCCGGCGATGGATGTAAAGGTCAAAGGGAATGAAAAGGCGAGAGGAGGATAGGGGGAGAAAAAAGTTAAACGAGAGAAAGACGTGAAAACGAAGTAAGAGGTGATATTATTATTATGGTCTATGTATAATCTCTACTCTCTTACAAGTCTCTTAGTTAGCGCCTGTTTACAAGGCATCGCTATGTGGACGGCGACCTCGCGGCTCTGGTCCTACACCGCTTCTGTTTGTCGAGTAACCACCACGGACGATACGGTCCACAGACACTGGCACCAGTAGCCGTGGCAGCATCGGCATCGGCAGCATCTAGTCTCCTCGGCTATCGACGAACGGAACGACTCTTAACACCGACTAATATATAATAACCCTCTTCTAAACAAGTGCTAACTACGGGCCGTTCAGCGGGTCCTCAGGAGCATTGTACCGTGGTAAAAGATTAATACGAGAATTCCAAGCTAATTGCCTCCTCCCCGTCTTATCCCTAGTCTTATTCTTATTCTTCATTCGCCTCGCGTATTCTTTATGCTGGCTGTCATAGACGCGGACGCGTTCTACACACGAATTCGCCCTGTGATCGTTCGTCGATACAGGCTACATGCCTACCTATATATTCGGTATAGGTATGAGTACGGGTACGGGTACGGGTACGGGTACGTCGTTCCTAATTCATAAATCGGTCTCCACGAGAGACACGAAAGGTTTCGACATGATGATCTTTCGGGCGTTCGGCTTGTGGATATAGAATTCCACCGGCCAAGGTGTTGGGATCAATTAATGTAGCGAGGTTCGACATAAAATACGACTTCTAAGTGGCTCTCCAAGTCCTTTGCAGGCTTTATTATAATCACAAATCCACATGCGTAGGTATATCTCTCTATATATATGTGTAGATGCGTATATGCGTGTATACCTGTGTAGTATATACACATATAGGTATACACGGACGGAGGAGATGGTTGCGTGTACGTACAGAGGCGAGGGCTGCGGAGTCCTAAAAAATAAGGGAGAGAGAGCGAAGGCGAGGGCGACAACGAGAGCGAGAGTGAGAGATGGAAGGGTACGGCGGAGTTACGCCGGTGCGGATCAAATGAGTCCGAGGTTCGATTATAATAAATCAAATCATAAATAATGAAAGAATGGATGGGCACCGGGCCAAGGCAGTTGCAGTCGTCGGCTGGGCCAAGCGTTGCAATCAAAAGCTTTGCTACAATGTGTTTCTTGGTGGAACGGGGCGTGTGTTGTTAGTTTCGTGCAGTTCTCGGCTTCTCGCGCTTCATGCTGGCAAATACGTACCGTGCTAAGAGATGCGCTGCTCTACACACGTCCGCGTTGCATTACACCCGTCTGCATATACGCGCCCGCAGGCTCGAGGAGACACCCGAGGCGGAGGGCTGTCAGTTGTCTCGTAATTTTCGCTTTTAGCACTTGCGCATACAGTAACTTGACTCGGGCTAATTTTATATCCCACTTTTTCTTCAATTTGGTTACTTTGTTTATATTTTATTCACGTTAATCGCGTATTCCTCTATTCGCATACCGTTGAATCTTGTCTAGGTATCGTCGCGTCGCGTCGCGGTCGTGTGGGGATCAATCCCCCATATCGCTTGAGGGACAAAAATTGTTGTCCAGAATTTAGTGGAGCGTAAAATGTTACGTAATATGGATTTAACGATCAAGTACCGCACGGTGAATCATTTCAAAGCGTTTAAAACATTTATAGACCACTATGGTGTGGGTTGCGCGAGGTTGGCCGCCCACCGCGAGTCGAGGAAGAAGAAGAAAAAGTAAAAAATAATACGGGAAAAGAGGCTGCAGAGGGTAGGTGGGGGATAGGTTCGGGCAAGAGCAAAGAGGTATGAAAAAGTCCTCAAAGGTTATTAGGCGGCCAACATGAAACGTGACTTTTAGGTGCGATTTAATATTTCCAGCTACGGGTATAAAATTTGATTCTATCGGCGCAAGGCGACGGGGTGAAATAGCCGAACGAGCAAAGGACAAGGGGAAATGGGAATCCCTCTAATTTCTCTAAATATTATACTTCTTTGTGCCGCCGACGTCTCTCCCCGGTGCCAAGGGCTCTCTCCTCTATACGACATTATTATGCACTTTTATATTTCATTTTTAACAACTTTTCGACCGACTTTTCTCCTCTCTCTCTCTCTCTCTCTCTCTTTCTCTTTCTCTTTCTTTCTCCATCTCTATTTCTATCTCGCTGAACCATTACTTGTCTCTTAGACCACGATCCTATAGCGCTGTTGGTTTTCCTGATTGAATCATTTTATTACAGTAGCAGACTGTACCAGCTGACGTACGCCGATATCTTTGATAGAGAATATTTACGAATCGCAGATGCCGATTGCTGCCACATCATATACTTACCTCTCAATCTTGAAATAATAGTTAATATAGTCGGACACGGCAGTAGTAATATAGCTACCAGCGCACGCATTCTGTGTTCAGTGTCACGTTCCATAAGGTACAACAGAAAAATTGTTGATAAAATATTGTGCCATCAGCTGTGCAGTAGAAGCAAGAAACATTCAATTTGCATACGCGTTTGCATGCGTGTAACTGTGCTAAATAAAAATAATAGCGATAAAAAGTAATGAAAGAATATAAAAATTATGAATACAGTGATAGGTATGTATTATCATATACGTATATCTACTCGCAGGCACGGTGATAAAAGCGGACTTTATAGCTCGCCGATAAAAACACAATTGCAGTCGCGTTCTTTATTTTATTTTTATTTCCCATTTTATGCAACGCATATATATACATTCTACACGTATATATATATACGTTCGTTGGTCGTGTATGACTCCCGATCACCGCACCGCTGCGTGGTATTTCGCATAAATTGTCCGATTTTATAGAACTCGCGATTGTTTCGCGTACCTATACCTAACCAAACTATCTATCGAACAATGTATAAAGTATAGCCTACCCTATGTGTATTATACCTGGAGGCGACGAGGGACGGATAGTACGGATCTCTGTTGGATTCATTGAACTCATTGAATCCTAGAGCGCGGGACGAATAATACGAATGTAGGACTGATCTGGCGTAAAGCCTGTCGCGAGGGAGACACGGTTTGGTAAAGAAAAGGGAATTGTGGACAAGTGGAAAAGACCTCATCAGATTAGAGGAGGATTTATCTTTATCCGAGAGCCGATATATCGAGGAAATAAATAAAGCTGATTGATTTAGCCCTAGCAATAGAAAGGCTCACAGCACGGTAGCCCGCTCTCATCCTGCGGTTAAGATCTGTCCTTCAATCGCTGAAATTTTTCCACTCCCGATGAACGCCTCTACCTATCTATATCTATATACAGTATGTAGGTATACATAATTGCCCTGTAGCCATTCCGCTTTTTGTATACGAACGACCTTATTTAATTTCATCGTACATGTATGTATATATATATATGTATATGTATGTGTATATAAGTGCAATTCGGGACCTTGCTACCTCGTCGTCTCTGTCTCACCTCGCGCAGCTTTGGATCTAATTTTGCGAGAATACATTACGTGGCGAAGGATTTTTTTTTTTTTTTTTCTATTTCTTCTTCATCTTCTTCTTTCATATTGCGGTGAGTCGCCGTGTTATATTGATGTACGAAGCTATTGTATTTATTATACATGCATATACATATGAATGCAGGGTCCCGCGGCAAATGGCGAACCTCGGCAAAATGGTTACCGCAACCGGCGCGTCCGCGCATTGATAGCTGGTATGGAGATTTTATAGGACCATAACGGCCGTTCTGTATTTACGTCATAATAATTATAATTGCCTTCCCTATCTGTGATACTTATACCTATACCCTGTACCTCGTCGTGGTTCAAGTATACGGGAATATGGCGGACTTCTGGCGCCATTATATATTCTATCTGGATAGATTTTACGCCAGGATCATCCCTCGTCCGTGTTTCCAAAAATCATTGGCATGGGGCCTCTCGCAATTTCTATATCCATCAAACGGGGGTGGTCTTCGCTCTCTCCGGTTTTATGATCGGTTTGAAAGCCCGCGGTGAATTTGAATACGAATTAGGTACGAAGGGGAATTATCGCGGATAACGTATCTCGGGGAAATCTCGGAGGACCGAGTAGAGGTAGGTAGAGGCGAGTATAATATGAGGTGTACAAGGTAAGGTAAGGTAAGGTAAGGTATAACGTAGGTAGGAACGGTGTTACGTAAGTCACGCGGTACGAAGGCTCGCCCTTAAAACTTTACTACCGGAAGTTGACTCGAGGTTGGCGCAGGAGAATTGTGTGTATATTTACGGTATAGAGGACTACCTGCCTGCCTACTTTACCGAACGAGCTGAAGCAGCAGCACCCCACGCTGCACTTATAGGAGTACTCGTGCATACAACCAATTACATAATTAACGTAATAAGAAAACAAGGATCGCCCCGTGTTTTACAAGGAGGCAGTGCAGCGGGTTGGAAATTTCACTTTATTATTACCATTATCATTCTTGTTATTATTCCTACTTCTCCCGCCGGAGCTCGTCTTATCCGATGAGATCTTCGCGTCACATTATCGCTGTACCTCCGACTACTATACGCTGCAGATATATAGATACGTGCGCAGGACGACGACGACGGCGGTATACTATACTATACTATACTATACTATATAATACCCGGAAAGGTTATAGGCTGCAGGTACGGTATACGGCTATTACGGTGCAGACGTGCAGTTCTATACCTCTATACCTCTGAACCTCTATACCTCTATACCTCTATACCTGTATACCTGTGCGTATACACAACAATTTGCGAGAGATAGCGAGGTTTCTGTGGTTAAACGGCTGGCTATCGGGCCGAGTTATCGACGGTGGACAGGAAGAGCACTCGGCGGGTCTCCGTATCGCGATCTCTGTCCCGAGAGAGAGAAAAAAACTAAACGGAAGAGAAAGAAAACAAGAAAAGAGAACTTGAGCATCGATAATTATTGCTCGTTAAAACTAGCAGGGTGTGGAAAAAATAACGGAGAGGGAAGAGAGCGATAAAACGTCTATTTTACAATATACCTATATATATCCAAGTCGTAATATCCACCGCGCACGAAGATGTAACCTATAGCCGAGGTACCTACGTACACAACACATTGATGAATATGACCCGTCGAGGCTCCGAGGAAAGGATAAGAAGGAAACACAAGGCCTAAGTGAAGAAAGGTCGAAGAAGACTCGGAGGGTGATTACGATCATCCGTCGTCTATCGCGCGGGCAAAGAGTCGAAGGAGTATGAGGCCGCGACGAGGGCGGAGTCGTGGGGAATGAAGCAAATGAATCTTCGAGAGCAAATTCCGTCCTTATTCATCTCGTTTGTCTCTTTCCGTTCCCTCTTCCCTCTTCCCTCTTCCCGCACCTTATTTCTTCCTTCTCCGTCGCGTCCGAGGCTCGTCAGTCAGTCTCTGCTTAACGGTAGATCAATCAATACTCTGGTTGAACTGCGAGCTCTTGCTCTTGCTCTTGCTCTTACCGTCTCGTTCAGTCTCGTTCCTCCGCGAGTCTGTCGGTACCCTCTCTAACGAGCTTCTCCCGGCGAACGGGAAGGGGGAAGCGAAAAAAGGAAACAGAAAATAGAAAAATGAAGGAAAAAAAAAAGGAAAAGAGAAAGAGAAAAAGAGAAAAAGAAAATGGTACAAAATGGTTTTGAAAAATGCCCCGCACTCGAGATGAACTCTATACAGGTATAACATGTACCATATTACCTCGGCGCACCGTACAAGTATCCATAGATGCACACCTTCATATTATGCGGGGGCGTTGCCGGGAAAACATGATGGGGTGAGGGTTCGACGATATTACGCGTAGATGTGTAGAAGGTATGGGTGTGTATCGACGTGCATCACAAGTGCATGTACCGATGTATACGTAATACGTGTGTACTAATCGTAAAAGTTCCGCCGTACCTGGGCGCGCATCACGTGGATAATTAGTTGGTCAAAGTAATTAGTTGTAAATTCATATATATAGGAGCCAGTTTTCACCGGCGCGGTCATTCGTTCGACACCACTTTGATACCCGCGAGCACGCAGCGCCCTGTGCAGTGCGGTGGTGTGTTAGCCAGAAGTTTATTTCATTTAATATTCACACGAACGAGGATAGGGATTACAGGCGGTATATTACACCTACTCGTGTGAGTTGAGGATTAGGCATATTCGATACTAGTCCCGAAATTAATATTCTACCACTAATTCGGGCGGATAAATCCGATCGTGAGACAATCGAGAGAGAGAGAGAGAGAGAGAGAGAGAGAGAGAGAGGGTGAGGAAGAAATGATAATTCGAATAAGGAGAGAAACGGTGCGTTTTAGAGACGAGGGAGTACGGGTACTATAAATTAATTACCATACCCCGCCGGGGGTGCCCAGCGAAAGGTATACCGGTGTAGCCTTGCCCAGGCTCTACACCGCGACGTGTTAAGTATAAATTATCACGGGCAGATCTACGAACGATGCCGTGGAGCCGGGGAATCCCTGTATTATAAAAGCAATTAAAAGCTTTCGAATTAGATATAGCACATCGTACATAACAAATATGATAATGCGTCCTGGTTGCCCCAAGGGGTTTAGTTTCGTTTGGTCGAAAGGCAGAGAAGGGGTTAGCGGCGGGTTAAACGGAATCATTAATAACCCGGGCTAAGTAATCTGTCCATGGCTCGGCCACCATGCGTCGAACTCGTACGCCGTCTCATATGCCGAGATCTTCTTACCCCCCCGTTCACCTTAAGTACACCTTTTCTTTTTCATAACATTATCGTATATAATATGGCGACTGGGGTAGCTCAGGCCTTAATTAGTTCGAGTATACAGACTCTAAAGTTTTCATCATTTCACCCCGCGTTACCTATCAATTATGCAATTCATCTTCATAACGATTATACTCGTGCAGCTCTATACCCTTTGTATCTCCGCGAGAACAAATTTCTCTGGCTATTTCCGATTTTTTTATTCCCATTAGAAAAAGTCGCGGAATTTGACGTTTCGTACCTACCTATATAGATTTCAGTGCGAGTCGCAGAGATGTCTATATATAGTTATATGTATATATTTAATTCTTCGCCCCGTACGCTGCCTCGCCCAACTAATTTTTGCGGTAACAAGAACGTAATGATCCGCGACTAATTATTGTTAAGACTTTTATATGCGTATACGTCCCAGAATAGTATATATTCTTCAGGCAACCAAAAGGCGAGAGAGTATATAAGATAAGTTTCGTGGGCTCGGAGTTGTAACAACCACGATATTACCCATACCTGTATGTAAATATATTTATGAACGAAGTCAGCTCGCGTGAAATGTTTTCTTAAATTCCACACCACCCCAGGATTCTCATATACCTATTGCAAATACATTCGACGATTCAAAGTTCGCTGCTTGAATTTGACATTCCGATCGTATTGTAATCACGTCTTTATTGCCTTATTATATTTTCATGGAAATATTCGAAATATCAAAGTGATAGAATATTATCTATCACTGCAACGAGCAAAGAAGCTGCCAGCTCCCGCCAGTCGTTGACACGAAACGTTTTTTCTTTTCTTTTTACAGCTGTACGAGATCAACGATGACCCAAAACGCAAGGAATTCCTGGACGACCTTTTCAGCTACATGCAAAAACGCGGTGAGTTGTACACATATCCATTACGGCGGTCCGGCTAATTTCATTCGGAAACCATATACCGGCTATGTGAATATAATTAGCTGTATAGTATATACTATACTGGTTCGCACGGACCGATTTGACAGTTGGTATTCCGTGCCACCTGAGGATGTGGTCCATAGAATCCACGTGCACGGGAAACGGCGCGATGCGGGCTACGGAAACACGTGTTCACGATCGCTTAAAACAGCTTCTACGTTATCAACAGTTCCACGGTCCGTTACTTTTTTACGAGGGACAAATATATAGTAGGCCTATATGGCAGGTATTATAGGGGTGTGACGACTATGTATGTATAACCTACCCACGTAGTCAATATGTAACGAGGAGGAGGAGGAGGAGGAGGAGGAGGAGGAGGAGGCTTCGCTGCATTTTACACCGTGTGCGGATTCGTCTTTCGTTGACAAGAAAAAGAAAGAAAGAAAGAAAAAAAAAAAAAACCAAAAAGAAGAGAAATTAATTCGCAATATTTTCCCGCGTCTAGCATTATATGGGACAGAGTTCCTCGCGGTTTACCGTTAATTCAATGAAATATTGCGATATCTGAGACAATATGGCCGCGTATAGGTGTATCATGTGTTTGCTTTGAATGAATAATTTGAGCCTTGAATGTGCGTCAATCGTTGATCACCAGAGCTAATATTTGTTCTATTAATTCCTCCCATGAGACTCGCTCCCAGCTCACTGCACGGTCGCAGAAGGCCCGACGACTAGCCAGATGATATGGGTATTATGCAACGTTTGTATTCTCGACATCTCGAGGTGCCAACCTCACTCCGAGGTATATCAAGTCGACGACAAAGTCGTCTTGTCTCTTGCGACGAGAAATCGGTCAAGCAGATTTCGTATTCGCGTATCGGATGTCGCGTTCTCGGTGTAGGATCTTCGTCGAGTCGCGAGATGGGCTGGGATATCGAGTCCGGAATGACCCGCGCGCGTACACCTATTATACCTGCAGTGCAGCGGCGACCCGGGCTCGTGATAATTCGTACAGCAATAATACGTGATAAGCTATATACGTATAATATGTAGTCTGCGGGTAAGAAACAGTCTTAGCAAATGCGTTAGCGACAGACCGGAAACGCGAGGCCTCTAATTATAAACATGGCGGACTCGTCCATCAATCAACTGCTGGGAGATGTGTCAAGCCTCTTCCCACCGTTCCTCCCGCCGACCAACTTCTCTCTGTCTTCTTCACCCTGCCACCTCTCCACCCCTTTGTGGTCCAACTCCGAGTCGGAGATGATGCTATTATTGTCTCTAACCTCCCTAGCAATAATTATAGAGGTTTAGATCAACACGACGCATGTCGTTCCGCGGTTCAAGATCATTCTCCTCTTCGGGCTATCCGGCTGTTCGACCACGAGAGATACGGTATGCGATACTCACCCCGCGGGCGCGTCGACTGGTACCGAAAATTTGTAATCTATTATGTGAGAAATCGTTTCATCAGATTTATCACTTTCATTTTCATTTTTATTTTTATTTTCATTTTCATTTTCATTCTAATCTCACCGAAATCTTACGGTGCGAAAGGCTATGGTACCTCGTGCAGAGGAATCGGACTCGTGTTGGGATCGAGCGACGCGACGGTGAGGCCCCCTGCGGGGTCAGTTATTGTGCCGGTGCCAGACCCACGCACAATAATTCAACACTAACGTAATACATAACACCTCAATGCTTCGCATGCCGTCGCAGGACCAACGATACCTACATCTATACGTACCCCGTGTCCAGGTATATACATATGTATACATACGCACACCTACGAACACCTACACACCTATACATATACCGCGTGTATAGATATATAAACGACCATTCATCACCTACCTCTGCAGCCTATTAGTCCAGCCAGCACCAATTTGTGTTTGCTATCAACACTCCTCCCTTCCCATCTTCCTTCGTTCCCCTCGCTCGTACTGCTACCCTCTTTCACCCTTTATTCCCGTACACAATATATCGACGATCGGCCCAGGCGCAGGATACCAATAGTTTCTGTTTCGAACCAATGATCGCCGTGACGTACGAATTATAGTATTCATTTATATTTCATGTTTATTTTTCGAACAAATAGGTATTTGAATAATTTTGGGGAACTTATGATCGATAATTTTCGAGGCTTTCCTAACCAGTTACCAGGGAACGAAGTGCGAACCAGTAAGCATATCGCGGGCTGTTTTATTTATTAGGGACAGACAGTCGAGTCCCACCGGCTCTCTTCTCGCAACCTGTTATAAATCTCAAGCCATTTAATATGCAAATCCGCACCTTCTTCCACCGCTGCAGTAGGTACAGTTCCATTGTTTTGCTCATTCTTTTTACTGCGGACCAACGAACGAGTTTCAATTTCTAATGTAATTCATATCTTATCCTTATCTGCCCGTCGCATCTGTTATGCCTATATTTTCGCACCGCCCTCGTCCCCACGATTACGATAAATTCTTCGTAGAACGTTTTACAGGACTTCGAGAGCCCATAGCTCGAGTTAACTTCTCAATCTCTGGCGAGAAATTTCCGTTTCTATTTATACGCTGCAGGCTTTTATCACCTAAGATATGATTATGCAACGCGACTCGCGCGACTCGCTCGCTCGCCAATTATTGGAACGATTCGAGAGACGAAAAAGTGACAGGTCGCGGGTACGGGTGAGAAAATTGAAATACCCCCTCGTTTAGTATACCGCCACGCCGTGGCGAGTTTAAATATATATATTCCGTACACGTATAGTTTTCACGCCTTTTTCATACCAAATTTCAGTGTCATAAAAACAGCTCTGGTTATTCCATCGCGGCATTTTTTGTCCGCGGACGCGAGCCACCGTCTTACATAGCCTAACCGTATATACGACTCTGCACTCCAGCATCGCGGCAAAGTTGTGAACACGTGTTTTGCCCGCGAACATTTCCTCAACACACATGTGAACACCGCGGAGCTGCAGTGCGTGCGTTTCAACGTATACAAGTGTTAAAACCTCTCACTCAGCCCGGGCATATAGCCTACCTCCCATACACTTATGCCGAACAGTAAAATGTATTTCTATTCAATGCTGCACCGCGGTGCAATATTCCGCGACGTTTACTCCTATTCCGTACTGCACTTTACTTAACTCGCGCCTCCCTACTTTTCTGCGTATCTCTTTAATTCCTCGCGCTATCCCCGCCGGGGCTGGTATCGGGTATACCTTTACGCGTCCTGCTTCTTAGTCAATCAGCAGCTGGGAGATGATGGTGCGGTACAGGAAAGTATGACCAGCTTTGCCTGCGGAGAAACATTTCCTACTCTCTACTTCTGCTCCTGCTGTCGCTGCTGCTGCTGCCGCCTGCACCAGTGCAACAAAAGACGTCGCGTGATTTGCTTCGGGCAACAAGCGTTTCATTTTCCTTATTATTCCGTATTTTGTCCTAGAGGCACGTACACTGCCTACTAACTAGCTCCTAGCACGACACTCTACTCCCTACATACTCGTATGCACGTGTCTTACATACGCGACGTAGAGGGTGACTAGTTTCAATTAACAAATATATCGGATATCGATTTCTATTCTCCTTCTCTTTCTTCTTCATTCTTCAGTTTTTAATTTCCCCCATATCGATGTATACCCCTATACCTATATGGGTATAAGAACGTCGTTTCAAAGTGTTTGACCGATCGTCTTTGTCGTACATCTGTAGGTTATGTACATACATACCTATACCCTGCACTGTAAGTATGGTTTTTGGGATCGCGAGATAGTTTGACCGGTGGAAATTTTATTGTCTAATAAATATAAAAATTAATATTTTTATACTCTTCCTGAGAATCAGAGGTGGGCCCGAGTGGAGGGTCGACGGGGTAAGAGCCGCGAGGATGGGCTATAAAGACTCCCAAGTAAATTAAAAGCACTTCTAACCTGCAGCGGAACATATACGCGGACCAAATTTCTATCTATGTATACACGTCGCTCTCGCGTGCCAAGCTTCTTAATTTAGTGCGATTGCCTCTTATACTTGGGCTCGTCCTCCTCCTCCTCCTCCTCCTCCGAGCTTACAAACTTTGTCTTGACCTTTTTGATGGCACAAGATAATTGCGACGCTTCGAGACATTTCGAGACGCGTCGGAATCGTTAAATTGTGAAATTCAATTAAGATAAAATTAAACCACCGGAACAAATCTGATCCCCAGATATATGCTGTATATATCGGGACCGAAGATTCCGAACCATTTATCGAATATATCGTCCGGGCAGGTATACGGGAAAGTGGACGATCGGGGATTAGAGTCTTAATAACCTCGAGTCACGACGTCCCATTCCCTAATTTCTCATTTCCCTTATCCTTTATTTCCTCTATCGATTCATTAGTTTATTCATTTATTCGTTTATTCGCCGAAACTCACGTTATTGTCCGGCCAATTTAAGGCGTTCACTAAATTGCGGACCGAACGAAGGGGTAGATGGGGTAGATGGGGTAGATGGGGTAGATGGGGTAGATGGGGTAGATGGGGTAGATGGGGTAGATGGGTATATTACCTATAGGCTGCAGCAACTACTGCAGGTATAAGGAGGAAATATTGAAAGGTCGAGTTATGCGAAGGACTACAACGTGTACACGGGTATATACGGGTATATACGTACATATTCGGATATTCCAGAGTTGTAGGTATAGAATCGAAATAACTTTGGGTACAACGGGCTATTTATTATATTATAAAGTTACGGGCTGTTCTATATTGGATCAAAGTTTTCGAGTCGGTTGGGAGGTCCCTCGTAAATACTCGAATACGGTCATAAAATAAATTCTTCCTAGGTTGTTCTCCGGGTCGCGCGGGGTGTGGAGGGTGTCGAGGGTGTAACTTGGTCATAGAGTCATTGTGCATGACGAGACTTTGACTGATCGCTCGTAAACCATTTTCAGAATTTTTCTCGGAATTAGAGAAAGCGAATTTGCTTTCGGGGTTACGTTGCGATCTTAAAAACCGGGGGCCACTCGGGGCCCGGGATCGTCTCGGCCCACCCGCTGGTTTTAGAGGGCCTTAAACCAGGATTATGTCAGGATTACGGGGGCCTCGTCCCACACCCAAACATGTACATCTACCTAATATAGGTATATACATAGAATGAATATATAGGTATACAATATACCTACCACGGTATGTACATCAAGGACACCCCTTTTAGCCAAGTACATAAACCGATAGGTATGGGGTTGTACTCCCGCGGGAACAAAGCGGCTTATTACTTCCATTTGTTTCCCTTTTTTTTTTCTTTAAATTGTATCAATATTTTATGCATCTTTTGCAACACGTCGTATTCGAAGAGAAGCCACGTAGGAGAGGTTCGCTCGTGCGTTAGACGGCGGGCACGTGGCGCGATCATTGGCGGGAAGACGCGAAAACCAGTTAACCGAATGACGGCGCACATTCTGGCTGTCTCCGCGGGAACGTATAACGTACCCGTACTTACCTAGCCACCCAGCTATACCTACCTACAGTTGCCGATCATCAGTTACACCCGAGTCACGTAATTGTCGAATTCTTGCTGCCTCCCTTCGCGCCTCTCCCGACTCTCCACAGTCAGCGAGGTTCTACATGTTAAAGAGCAACTGGCAGGTCTGCTCCAGGAGCCACTCATTCTATTCCCTGCAGCTCCCTCTTATTCACGCTGGCACGGCGCTCCTACGAGTAAAGTGTCAAGGAGTAAATTAATTGAGTAAACTTTGTATTGCGAGTCGTAACTTTGACGGGATCCTCCGCTTCTCTTCTCTCCCTGTTCCAGGCCACGACTCGAGTTCTCCCCTGCATCGCTGCAGATCATTCCTTATTTTTTTTACATTCACGTAGATACCTATAACTTACACACGTTTCTATAAGACGAGTCTTCTTCCGGGGTGGATCTTTCAAAGACCGATTCACGATTCATTTGATTTTGCTTGGCTCTGGATCGCGCCGCAGAGGAACCAAGTCTGAACTAATTTCTTTATTAGTATTTCGCGACAATACCGGAGCCGTGATATATCGCTGACCGAACCGTTCTGCCGAATATACGAAGAGGTGCTGCTGGCTGTTTGGCTACACCTGACGTCCTGACTCAGACACTCCTCGCATGTATAACCGAATGTATGTATGTAACGCTGCGTCTGCTCTACGGTAGTATTTCGTATTTGACACTGGACGGACTCTGGCTGCAGCTCACTGGCTCGTTTCGGTCGAAGATTTACAAGAAAATGAATGAGGTGAGAAAAGACGATACTCTGACTGCTGCAGGGCTGGATCGAGTGGTGTTGTACCACGGATTAGTTCGCGGCTAATTTCCCATCAAAGTATTTAGCCAGCGGTTTAGGATTTCTGACTTATTAAAGTTATAAATGCTCAAAAGACACATTTGCCGTCTGGTAGTTTATGACGCTTGACGAATCTGTAGCGCACCGTGTGCCGCTCGCGGTATAGATTTGGGTCGCAGAGTCGACGTCGCGCCGTCCTCCGACAAAGCCGCAGCCGGAAGCTGACGTTTTCCAAGAATCTCTCTCTTTCTGAAACTCGCGCTTCCCGCCAACGCCCGAACTATATTTTTCACTTTGGTTCGACTTTCGCTTTTTTTTTTAAATTTTATTCATCTCATTCATTTACTACCTCGCCTCTGCAAAGAATTGTCCTCCACCCAAATCCCAAGCTATATACCGTATTACCTATCCATCCCTGGAAAAGGTTTCGTTCCAGACGACCCTCGATCTCGCCGTTATAGCAGCTACCGCGCTGCGCTCTTTGGCTCTTTCCAAAAAAGCCCGATAGATAAATGACAGGTAGGTATATACAATGAACAACGTATACACAGACCTTATTAGGTATAAGGTCGTATAAGGGGCTTGCGAGGGTAACTCGTTTGTTTTGAATCAAATAATTGTATCTCCGTTATCTCGTCGGCGTAGAGATCTCTGGTCGAGCGTGCGTGGGTGGGTTCCATGATTTAGCCGGGTTATAATCTCGGAAAACAAAACGTTTTAATATGGATGAGCGCGGGGAGCACAGCAGCGGCTCGGCGTGGTAGCGCCTGTAGTCGTGTCTCGGGTCTCCGGGGACACTCGACCGGGGTGAAATAGACGAAACACGATCACATCCATAATCTTCACCAGGGCGTGGCACCGCTGCTGAATAATTTCGGGCTAGGCTTGAAATCCATCGACATGGGTGGTCGGCCGGGTCTCTTCCTTCGGCTCCTCCGCACGACGGCTGCACGGCGTACGAATAACGAAAATACGCTATTAACCGCGTAGGTATATTACGGTGGATCTTACGCGGGTTTTAGAGACGGCGATAAAGTCTGGAAATAATATCGAGCGGGCGATAAACCCCGAACGCTTTTGCGGCTTTGATAGATTTTACGATGCTGTTTGATTCGCTCGAGCAGCGTCGCCTTGGCTCTCTCGCTTGCTTCGACTCCACCGACTCCCCATTATCTTACCCTACGCCGAGTTTTCCTTTTCTTTAATTTTTCATACCTTCATTCATTCATTTATACCTCGCCTCGTCTCGTGCCGTTTTTCTTTACTTTATTTTATTTTTATTTTCGCATCGCTAAATAGGCGCCGCGCAAACGCCAACTCGCGGAGAGAAACGGCTGTCAACAATGTGGCGATGCTTTGATGTGACGTCAAATAGTGGTTTAACTACCGCGTGCTGCTGCCGCTGCTGCCGTTGCTGCAGAGCTATCCTCCGGTGAAGTCCTGGTGCACGGGCAGCACACTACCACTACCGGGTCCAACGTATAACACGCGACGCGTACGTTCTCTCTCCCGCGATCAACTGCAGCCGCATCCATCCACTGTTCGTGCGTGAGCTTGTAACACGCCTTAACGCGTGTCTTGACGCACGTAAAAAGTTCCGAGCAAGCCGTTAACGCTGATCACGTGAGAAAGGAATACCGGCTATATGAGCTAATCTAAAACCCTCAGGTTTCAGAAAACTTTAATCCCGCGTCGCTCGACTTTCACTCTCCGCACGTAAATTCTTCTCTTCCGAGTTCGAATCAGCTTCTCGTTTCGTTATTTTGATTTTTATTATTTTACAACTTTATCTAATTTTTTCCTACCCCGATTCCTCGAACTCGATTCGCACATCGTCGCGTCTCTCGGCATTCTCGTCGGCGGAAATGATCGTTAATACGTCTTTCGAGCGTACATACATCCATAGCGATGGGAGGTGGAAAAAGTGAGGGTAAGTCGGTCGACGGATCATAAATTACAGCAATATTTCCGCGAAATCCTAACAAGATTATAAACCTGCGGATTGTAGCACCGTGGTTGGTGTTGTTCTCTCGCTCTCGCTCTCGCTCTCGCTTTTTACATTATGGGTATATACATATACGTGTATAACCACGTATTTTCACCGCGTTTCCTTTCGTATATAGTTTCCTTTTTTCTCGCGCGCGAAGAAGGAGATCTATTTATAATACCTACGTTTGCGTCTTTGTGGGCCAGCCGGTAAGGTAGTAAACGTCACGTGTATTTCATACGAAACTTCAACTCTGCTCCACCTACCCCTCACTTCACCCTCGCCCTCTCCCGCAGTCTCTATACCTCTTCTGATCTGCAGTTTATACGCGCGAGCTCATTCCTTCCCCCTTCCCCCTTCCCCCTTCCCCCTTCCCCCTTACACCCCTCGACCTGACACACTCGAAGCTTATTCGTTCACGCATAATTATCAAACATAAGTATTCCCGTATAAAGTTGCAAGTCATCGAGGCGCGATTTTATCCAAACTTTGCGGTTATACGTATATAAATCGTCATAACCGAGAAGGATCGCGCGCAGGTAACCGAAATCCCGAAGCCTGCAGTAGTAGCAGACTGTGGATAGTCAGACGTAGTACTACTATGTGCCCGACAGCTCTAGACCCTTGGTTACAGGTCATTCATTCTCGCGGCCGTATAGGTACATTAATACGAGATATCCTTGCCACATTGGCTATAAAGAAGCGAGATACTTTGAATTCCGTGAAGAAAAAAAAAAGAGAAAAAAAAGAGAGAAAGAAAGAAAAGAAAAGCAAAGGAGATGAAAGCAATATGGAATATGAGGCGCAGCCCGTATCGTTCTCGATCCCTGGGAGCCGGCGATAGTTATTAAAGTATTAAAGTAGCAAAGTATACGGATTATTAGGATCGTTAGGATCTCTGAGGTTTATCGAACAGATTCACTGGTCGTCACGCGAGATTCTGGGAAAAGTTGTTTCGCTCCGCGGAGAGCGAGCCAGCGAGGTGGTGCAGGAAGGACTTGGGTCTGTGGTTCGGTTCGGATGAGCGAGGGGAAGGCCTTCGGCGTTCGCCTCCCGCTCGACACACGGGCGATTCTGATGCCCCGGACGGCTCAGAACACCGGACACACAGCACACAACGCCGCGTTCCGATATATGCGAGTGTGTCTCGGTAATAAAGGCTTCCAGCATAACCGACGATTATTAGATTGGACACTCCTCTCCGAGTCGCCCATCACAATAACCCATAAAATGCAACATTTTGTTTCGTATACCAATTACCCTCCCACCGCCTCGGAGGAGAGACGTTTCAGTGGGAACGGAAGAAAGAAGAAGAAGAAGAAGGAGAAGGAGAAGGAGAAGGAGAAGGAGAAGAAAAAACAACATGGACAAAAACCTAAAAGATAAAAAGGAAAAACCAAGGGAAATAAATAGTATAAAAAATCGCAAGACGAAGTGCAAGCTTTCGGCCTTCGCTCAACCCCCGCTGCACCGGTTCTCCATCGCCATTGTTCCGCCGGAACGGAAAAGAAATTCCTACAGTTTATAACAGCGAGTCGAAAGAATTTCGATTGTCTCTAAGACTCGGAGCAAAAGTGTTTAAAACACTAAAACTCGTAGTGAATTTTGTATCCGTGAAAAAGTGCAGCCGTCTACTCGGCTTCTATTATGTGCGCACGATGACGTCTGATCTATTCGCGGAGTTTCTACTTGATATATACCCCACCTGCAGTTGTAATGGTGTTCGGACTCGAACGTGTTCCGACTATGTCGATGAGGGTGTATTCGAGCTAGCGGTAGCGCGCCGGAATGATCGGGTTAAAACTTGGTAACAATAAGTCGCGATACCTTTTTCAAATACAACTTGCCGTATATACTCAGCCACGAGTAAAGGACATACTTTGGCGCGTTCAAAGAGGCATGCAATGGCCACCGTTGGTTGGTACGGCGGCCATTATAAAAATAACTGCTGATTGGACGCCCTACCAAGAAAAGTCGTAATCGCATCCTGAAATGTTCGTTCTCTCACTCTCTCTTCATCTCCTCTCCTCGTCTCTCTTCGTCTCTCCTCGTCTCTCCTCGTCTCTCCTCGTCTCTCCTCTCCGCTGCTTCGTTTCTCCTCATCCCGCACCTCAGACGCCACCATTCGCACTCGCCGCAGCAAACAATGAGCTCGCGTTGTACGGCACCCGCCGATAGGCGTTGCAGTGTATGCTGCATAGGTATATACAATTATACACGTACGTAGATACGCATACGTATATCTAGGTACTACCTACATTGCCGGAGTAGGTATCTCTGTATAGGCATAATACTCGATAATATACACGCAGAAGTACACCCATACCTAGTCCGAGGCCTCGTCCTACCTCGTACAGCGGGCCTATAATACCAAACGAAACGTTGCATTTCATTTAGTTTCTTATTCTCGCGAGCAAGTCGACAGTTCGTAAAACTTTTACCCCCAGGGAATCCAACCCGCCTAATTCCACGAGCAACGAATCGTCACTTCCTCCGCACGTATGACAAGGAAACGAGGAGACTTGATGATAATTTTCTCCTTCCATTACTCCGCCACTTTGTACCTACATACAATAGCCTCGAATTTCCCTCGTTCGAAGAAAGAAGAACATACATGTATACTAGGGTGCTTTTATTTTGACGACTATTTTTTTTTTTTCGGTCCCGTACTGAAATTTTGTTGGTAACGCAAAAATAGAATTTCCCTTAAAATATGAGCCCTTAAAATTAATGTTTGGAACTCTCTCAAAGCGGTTGAAGATTTCCCATTTAAATAACATGTAAAGTCAGATCTTTTTTTTTCAAATCCCTACAACTCAGCTGCATTTTGTGCTATCATATCGCCCATAGTGGCAAATTACTCGTGATTAAGTGCTCTACAAAAGTGCCTAATGCGACGTAACTGTAACTCGCACCGGTGAGGTAGTACAGGTCACTTAAGTCAATTTTTGTGTAAATTTCTTGTTTTTTGTTGTTGTTATTCAATCAATGGCTAAAATCCACAAAAAATGTCAATGACATTTATAGGAAATTCAATTTCCTACAAAAAAAGTCCTTTAAGACAAATCTCTAAGATTGATATTTCTCGAGTTATTGAGCTTTGACTTTTTTGTAGTAGGAAATTTTAATGGATTATTGAGTCAAATTTTTGTAATGTACATAGATTTTCCATATCCTATTACCACATTCTTGAGTAATTATCTATTTTTCAAGTTGCGAGTAGGGAAAAAGATGAGTAATGTAATGTAATTAGTAATGTAATTTCATACTACAAAAAAGTCAAAGCTCAATAACTCGAGAAATATCAATCTTAGAGATTTGGCTCAGAGGACTTTTTTTGTAGGAAATTGAATTTCCTATAAATATGTCATCGACATTTTTCCTGTAAGTTTAGCCATTGATGAAAGAATAACAAAAAAACAAGAAATTTATACAAAAATTGACCTGTGCTACCTCACCGGTGTGAGTTACAGTTACGTCGCAATGGGCACTTTTGTAGAGGGCTCAATCACGAGTAATTTGCCACTATGGGCGATATGATAGCACAAAATGCAGCTGAGTTGTAGGGATTTGAAAAAAAAAGATCTGACTTTACATGTTATTTAAATGGGAAATCTTCAACCGCTTTGAGAGAGTTCTAAACATTAATCTTAAGGGCTCATATTTTAAGGGAAATTCTTTTTTTGCATTACCAACAAAATTTCAGTACGGGACCGAAAAAAAAAAAATAGTCGTCAAAATAAAAGCACCCTAATGTATACTCTGTACGAGGCACATAGGGCGCCATGTTACGCGATCAGGTATAAACCGCGAGTACGACTTATCCTTGTCTGCAAATCGTCCTTTCAGTTTATTACCCCGACCGGACCTATCGGTATATACAGATGGTTGCAGTCGCACACACATGCACGCAGGGGTAGGTACGTGGCTACTATATTCCTACTTATATTGTGTGCGCAGTGCGCAGTGCGTATATAAGTATCTGGTTATAGTGTTTTATGTATATTCGTATACGTATGTGCGAGGGGAGGACTGGGGCTGGGGCTGGGGCTGGGAATGGCTTGTGCACCAAGCGGGATCTATATAATATACCCAGTTGTATATGTATGTGTGTAGGCGAGTCGCGTCGAATGGCCGTGTACCTCGCGAGGCGCGTATATCAATAATAATTGCAGGGCCAATAATCTAGACCCTGCGGAGGGGTTTTCCTTCTCGATAGCCCCAAATTGCCGGTTCCCCTACCACGCTGCTGCTGGTTTGCACTTGCAAGATGGCGACCATAGTCCTTCGTCCATGCGCTCTCGATGGCGGCGCGCCGCGAAGCCGCGTAGCTCCGCAAAGTCCGCGAATATCCGGACTCATCCCGACGGACCCTCGATAGTTCAACCCTAACGATATTTCAGACCCGTCACACCAACTTGCGGAGATATCGTTTTCCTCTCATTTTACTTTGATTTTTATTTTCTTCTATTCGACAACGAAACGTCCCATACTCACATATCGTTACCATATATGATCATTTCTACATGAATATTGTAAATTTCGAACCTTCAAGGAGTGACAATTCTATAGCCTGGATATTTTTCTCTTCCATGTTGCAGGAACGCCAATCAACCGATTACCAATCATGGCAAAGTCCGTCCTAGATCTGTACGAATTGTACAATCTAGTTATTGCCAGGGGTGGACTAGTCGACGTAATAAACAAAAAATTATGGCAGGAAATCATCAAAGGACTTCATCTTCCCTCCAGCATCACATCGGCAGCCTTCACGTTGCGCACACAGTAAGTGTTTCCCTCGTTTATCATTATTCATCACCAAGTGTATGATGGGTGTATAGGTACCTACGTGTAGATATAACGTATCGATGCAGTTTATACGGGGGATTGAGAGAGGATTGAGAGAGGATTGAGAGAGGATTGAGAGAGGATTGAGAGAGGATTGAGAGAGCCGCTGCACCGTTTTCACACGGTATTGTTTATATTTAGAAGATTCGTCGTTGTTGATCGAGGAAATGATACGGCGCGGAGGTACGGGGGAAATGTTGGGGAACGGAGAACGAAGTAGATGGGTATAGGGAATACATGGGTTTAAAAAAAGAAAGATGAGGAGGAGCGCGTTCTCTCCGCGCGAGCATTGTGTAGAGCCGCGAGCCGCGAGCCGCGAGCCGCGCGACTCGAAGCTTTCAAACTTCAAAGCGCGGCAAATTTATATTTTTTGGCCAGCCGATGTTTGGATAGTGTTATCATCATTACCGCAGGTTTCGTGCCGGTATTTGTGTTTTTAAGATGGCGGCTTGTATCATCCGCCTTATAGGCCTCCGGTAACAAAAATATACGCGGCGGTCCGACACAAAAGCATTGGGAGCACATAATATTAATGTTGGCCCTTCTGGCAACACTCAAAACTATCTTGTTTAATCTATACAACGTCTTCGCCTCTGTTCACCGTGCAGGCACAAAACTATACGAGTGAACACTTTCCTCCCTCGATGGGAATATGATCCTTCGATTCAATCTCGAAGACTGTACATTAGTGTGCATACGTGGTTAGGGACATATATTACATATATCCGTGTGTGATACGTTCTTCGTTTCGGAAATTGTACGCTAGACTTTTTGCACACTTGATTTTCATATTATCCGGAGTTCGTCTCGTGAATTCCGAGTCTAATTCTTCGTTCTCCAATTTTTTCTCCTCGCTCTACGGGCGATTAGCTGACAGTGGTTCATCTACTTCGTGACAATGGCCTCGGATGTATAAATTTAGCGAGGAGGGAACTTTTCTCGCCGGTGATTATTAAATTTGACAACTCTCGCAGGTTAATATAATGATTGATGGTCATCCGATGAAACAGTCAATTTAATTTAACGGCCAAAGCGCAGACAGACGAGACTTTGACACTTTCTAGACTGGAATGTGGCTATATTTCTTGTCGTCTTTAAACAAGCAATGCGCACTATAGGTACCGCGGCTGGTACCTATATACGCGGGAAAATCGACCATCTAAACACGTTTAAGTAGCGCCAGTACACGCCTTGTTGCGGTCGAGACAACCGTCGAACCAGAAAGCCGCAAGTCCCTCGTTTCCTTCTGGTCAAAGCTATTTCCATAACCCATTCCTCCGAGCACTCAAATTGTTCGAGTCGCTGCCTTTTTTGCATTCAAAAATCGTTGCTCGTCTTAAAACACGGAATCATGATGAAAACTGCATGCAAAAAGAATATTTGTTTCTTTTCTTTTTTTTTTTTGCAAAGGATGTAAATTTAGCAGTCATACCGATAGAAAAGGTGTACCGGTGACTTTGGCCCTGAAGGAGCAGCGAGGGTATACTACACGGGTGTGTGTTGTACATACGTATTACACGCATACAACGTATATAGGTATAGGTATAGGTATAGGTATAGGCTCTGCAATCGGTGTGCAGAACTGAATATCTGCAGCAGAGCGCGGACGAAGGAGCCAGCGTGAATTTGATTATCACCCAGAAAGAGAGATTTATGTCTCTTTGACGCGCACACTGCAGACACGGCGCAGTCAGCGAACGGACGAGCCAAAAGATACGCGGGGCTCGCGCGCCCGCAGTCTGCCAGACAATCGTAAAAACGAAACGATGCCTCGCGAATTACAGGCCGCGTTTATGTTGCGACTGCATAGCGACGGGGCTCTTTGGCCGCGACGACGATCGATCGACCGACCGACCGGCCGACCGACCGACCCACCGCGCTTCGACGAAATAAATAAGAACCACCCATATTTCTGCCTATACCTGCCCATGCCTGCGTCATGCGTGTGTGCAGACTATAAACATACCTCTGTCGTGCATAATACGCGCCTAGAGATATACGCAGACCTTTCGCAAACGCATCGCCGATACTTGGATACGATACGTGTCTCGGACCTGTTAAACCTGCAGCAGGTCAACCGTTCCTCAATTCGACGGACAGCTCTGTATCATTTTCGCCAAATCCCCATACGACGGGAAGGATATTAATAATTTCGTACCACTGTGCAGATACATGAAATACCTCTACCCTTACGAGTGTGAAAAGAGGCGGCTCTCGACCCCGGCCGAACTCCAAGCTGCTATTGACGGCAACAGAAGAGAAGGACGGAGGAGTAGCTACGGTGCCTACGCAGGCGGTGGACCCGGTGAATCAATGGTGCGGGGAAGTCCTCATGCTCCCAGCTCGTTGTCGCTTCACGCCCAAATGTCACCCCTGTCTCTGGTAACCGCAGTGGCGGCCGGAGGGCAACACCACGGTCCACAGTCACTGGTAAACGGAAGCGCAGCTCACACTCCGCTGCCGCATCACCCCCATCATCCGCAACATCCGCAAGGACCGCTCGGGCAACCTCTGAATACCGGTAAGTCAAGTCAACTCGCACGATATAGTTATAATATTTATGTATAGGTAAGTATACCTACATATACTTACTATATGTAGGTACAGGTATATATATGTATATGTAACGTAAGATCGCACCTTGCGTTCCGCTTCGTCTTCGAATCCTTGTTCGCGCTGCGGTTGTATCGCGTCGGTGTGTATAGGTACTAGGTACAGGGGTGAACCGGTGAACTGCGGGTGAACCGCGGGTGAACCGGGTGATTCGAAGCTACCAAAAGCTGGGGTGGCGGGGGCGGAAGGGGCAGTCGGAATGCTCGTTAGCGGGAGTCATCCGTTAGCGCCTGTCTCCCGGGGGATCTTACAATCAATTACGCCTCCTCCGCTCGCATCATCATCATCTCCGGGGAGGCCCGAAGCTCGCAGCCTTAACTACCGATTTAAAATAAACCCCGCTTTCGTGGAGGCTGGGATATTATTATAATACGGATTGTGTTCTAAAACTAGGTCCTCACCCGTCACCAGCCCGTTAGTCATTTGTTTGCGCTCGGGCTTTGATGCTCTTCGGATATATCCGCCCGTATACCTAGATTATGTCGTTTTAATTATTATACTTTAAACGATTAATCACCCCGCAGCTGCCTGACGCGCATGCGGCTTTATTCCACCGCTATACTCGCTTCCTAATCTCATGCCGCGACAAAACCTCGCCCTTATATTCAAACTGGCTGCCGCTGCACTGCGCTAGGCTTTGATGAATCTCCGGAAGTTGACGCAAGTCCTTGAGACACCGCTGTACCTACACGTCATATATACCTATACGATATACTTACATCAGAGCCACATGCCTCGGTCCATCCTATACCTATGTCTATTGATCTCGTTCCGGCATACTCGCGAGAATCCTTCCTTCAAAATATGCTTCGTGAAAGATTTCCGTGCATTTCCTTCCTCCGGACCGCTCATTTGTCGTTTACTGACGACGAGCCCCCGAGGCGACCAGTCAAATAAACAATCCTCTCCTCGCCCTGGAAATTCGAGGCACTACTCGCGTCGGGGTGGTAAGAGAAAAATGGAGCGGTGCCAATCAACGGAACGATGTTAATTTAGTATATCGAACGTACGGTAGAAAAGCTCTCTCGTTCGTCTGCAACAGCCGAAAGAAAAACTCTGACCCGCACGTTGTTTCGTAGCTCGGTATATAATAGCCAATAGGTAACTACAACGCTGCCGAGAGTAACGACTGTTTCCCGCGCCTCATTCCTAATCCTATATAGAATTTTGCTCTTCTGTGCGACGAAGCGAAAGATCGGACCAGATATTCGATCACGCATAAGAGCTTGACACGGTTTTTCTTGCCTCTAATTTCAGGACCAATTCCAGGACTCGCGCCCTCAGAATTCGAGGCCCGCATGGTAGAGTACGTGAAACTCCTGAACAAGGAATTGCGCAGTGCCGGTGCTGGGACCCCACCTCCGATGATACACCGGCAAGGTAGCGCCTCGCCACCCTCGTCCACATCGCCCCGTGACGCTGCCCTGAACGCCCTCGAAATGTCACGGCTAACCTTGTGGAATATGTACAACAACAACACCCTTTATCCGGGCGTTGGTCATCAGCCACCGCTCTCGCCGCAAGCTCCACATTCTCCTCTGCCGCCAGCCGCGAGTCCCGAACCACAAAGAGAAGCCCTTGACTTGGGTCTGAGGTAATTTTCATACACCGAAATCGAATGGTATTCAAGCGATTCCCTAGCTTCGAGGAAAAGAAATTGACGAAAATCGTCGCTGTCGCATTTTTTAGGTCCTCGCCAATGTCGTCACCCCCTGCGAGAAACAGTCCGCCAACATCCGGAGGCAGTGTGCAGGTGAAAAGAGAACAGGATCTTGGAGGGATGACGATAGGTCCTCCGCCAGCGAAGCGACTACTTTCGGACGACGATTGCACCCCCGACAAAACAGTATCGGGATTAGCCGGTGCTCATATCAAAATATCAAACAGAGGTGAGTCTTGGACAATTTATATCTCGTACAGATTCGCGAATACTTGCGCCGAAATTCGTTATTAATTATTCGTATTCCTTGATTTCTGTTTCACCAGGAGACGGACGCAACGGCGAGAATTCACTGGTGGTCAGTATGGAGTTGAACGGTGTTATGTACCAGGGTGTACTTTTCGCGCAAAATGATACCACCAGTACGACACACGGAGCTACGACAAACAACAATACAAAATCATCGCGCGGCGTTGTCTCGTGAATTTTCGTCTACCCCGTATCCCCGTATCCCCGTCACCCACCCTCGCCCCCAACCCCAATAATTGTATCCCACAGCTGAATAAGATAGTCGGCGAGATCCGATACAAAACTACGTTTAGATATTTGTTAAATTCAGTTTGGGAGAGGAGGGTGCTGCAGTTGATGGCGATCATATCGTCCGTCTATTCCTACCTAGAGTCGAGAGAAAATAATAAAAATAATAAAAATAAATAAAATAAATAAAATAAATAAAATAAATAAAGTAAATAAATAAACAACAATACGCTGCAGACCTTACCCATACAGATATTATATTGACATTTGACGGAGGTGCGACAGAGATGGACGGCCACCGAATTGTCTGGAGTCGATATCGTTTGTCAGAGCGAAACGTGCGATTGCACGTATATGTATGATTATTTAGAGATTTTTACGTTACTATATAACGATCAGTTTCATCTTTTACCTAAACAGCTATAAACGATCGAACAATAATTTTATTTCATTTTATTCCGCAGCGTCGTTTTGACGTACGATTTATTAAAATACTCTTGACAATGAGATAAAGTCCTATTTCGTTCGCCCTGTAAATCATTGTGCAGTCTGCTAATTGGCCGTATAATCTCGCGACCCAAGACCAAGACCAAGCCCAAGCCCAAGCCCAAGCCCAAACCCAAGCCCAGCGAGCCACATCGATTGTGGCTAATGAACTCTGTTTTGGACTAGACTTTCGTTTTAAGAATTATCGTGTGTATTATCTGTGACGTATGTATGATCAGTGTGCAATGAAAACATTTTTTCTTTTTCTTTATTAAGTTGATTATATCGCGTCGCGGTTCGCCTAATAGCATTTTTTAGCCAAGGTTTCGGATACGTAGACTCGGGAAGGCTCCACGTTATTCAAAGAAATCAACACATGGTGGAATATACGTGCGGACTGTGCCGAGAAAAAAAAAAAAAAAAAAGACATCAAATTACAAAACTACAAATTGCGCAGAAAATTCCCGTCGATTCGGTTTCAAAGTACAGAGAAAAGAAGAAATGTGAAGGAGATTAAAATAGAAAAATCTTCTTTGGCGGAAGGGATTTATTTGCTTTGCTTTTTGGGCCCACTTCGCGTATATTTATAACTGTTTCAAACGTATTTTTGGTGAGCAAGTATAGCACGATTGGATAAAATAGTATTATGTAGGTAGGTACGAGTTAGGATTTTATTTTAAACTTTAAATATCAGTCGTCATAAATATACATATTATATATATTTTTTTTAAAAGCACTATTGTACCGCTAAATCAAAATCTCTAACTTATTTATTATCTTAAACAAAGAAAAGAAAAAAAAAAAAAAATTAAAAAAAAGAAAGAAACATTTTTTTTTTCTATAGCGCACGGAGTCCCGATAGGAATCGATTCTACCGTGTCCTATTTTTCTCAGTCAGTCGAAAAACTAATCTCAAATATTTTATAATGTATCATGTTTTTATTTTTTATCTATTATATTCTTTTACTACGATTTCCTCCGACTTATCCAAGTCACAAAATATGGTAGAGACGGGGCCGTTGTGTCGCTGTCAAGTTTGTACATAGAGTATAAGTAAAGTACGATGTCCATGATGGTAGAGAACTTGGAATAACGAATCTCGAATGTTATAGTATATCGTCATATGTATCGCGTGTATATTATTAATACTGCAGAGGCAAGGACGGATTTCTCTCTATATATATATGGATATATGGATACGTTCGTCTTTTAAATTCAACAAATTCCAGACTTTTAACGCTTTTAATTTTAGTCCAGGAAAAAGTGATCACGGGTCTTCAATCCGGCGCAATTATTCTTTCATTACAAACGTCCGTTCATTTTATTTTTCATTAACAGTTTTCATTTTCATTTTCGCTCTATATAAGTATATAGGTACAACTACCCTCCCGATTTTTCTTTCCTCTCTTTCTTCTTCCGATTCCGTTCCTTTTTTATTCTCGTTATCGAACCCGAAATGCATCCGTCGCGCATGTTAAAGCCTAGCACTCATTATACAATGTTATGTAACGTGAAGTTGAGAGAAAAACAAAAAACGAAAAAAATAAATATATAAAAATAAAAATAAAAATACAATAATAATAATGAAAACAAATCTATAACAACTAATTATACATACCTACTATGTAATAAAAGAAATCTTAACAATGTGCTTAGAAATTTATGCAATAATTATATTAAAGAAAAAAGAAAAAAAGGAAAAATGAAAAAACAACAAAGGTTAAACATCTCTTTAGTCATAGTTTATAGTATACACATATACTTATTATATTAATTATTATAGTATATAAAAGGTAAGAAACTTAGACTAGCGTTTAAAGAAGTAGAGATAAAATAAAATAAAATAAAGAATCACCAGTTGAAACGGTTAAAGATTGGAAGGCAATGTGGAAGGTAGAAATGATTTTCTCAATTTATTAGATGAAAAAAATATTTTATTGTTTATAGTTTGAAGATTAGCCAAAAAGACTGTTACATAAGATGAATATTACTTTAGGCATTAATTATGATAATGATTATGGTTATTATTATTATTCATATTATTATTATTCATATTATTAATATTATTATTATAATATTATCATTATTATGCATATTATTATATCGATTATCTTAGCATGGGAACGAGTCCGCGCTTGAAGCAAAATCATTGCAATGCCAAGTTCGAAGTCGAACTACGTACGATATATGTAGTTTTATAGCTAACAATAAGTAACGATGATCACAGGTTCGTCGACTCTGCACCGGTATAGGATATATTTATAACAAGAAATGCATGAATCTGAATCTTGAAATCCTGACTTGGAAAATATTCCGTTTCACTGTCAGACGCGGCAGGCTATATAGGAGAGATATAGACAGAAAATATATTCTATCAAACCGATTTGGAAACGAACTATCATAGTTTCAATATCCGAGAGAATAGGATAGATTTTGAAAGAATATTAAATGAAAGAAGACAACATTGATTCGAGGTGAAACAGAAAAGGAATAAGAACAAAAATAAAAATTCTCTATATATCCCCGCGAACCTGGGACCTGTCTTGTTTTTGTGCTAATAACCGCGTGCTGATATTTTCGATGGAATAATTGTTGATTGAGTTGGCTTGAATAAATGATCTGACAAGCATTAATTAGATGCGAAAGAAATCAGCTCAAAGCCTACGAAGCCTGGAGCAAGGGCCAGCGCTCAATCGTTTTATCCGAATGTGATTAATGGCGAGAGACTTGAATGGTGTTTGTTAATTATTAAGAAACCGGCCGCGATGTATGTTGCGAGTATTTCTGGCTCCTATATATAGACGCGATCATTTAATCATGAAACTACTACAGCACCACACTGCATAGTGCATAACTACATAAAAATATCATTATCATTATTATTATTATTATTATTATTATTATTATTATTATTATTATTATTATTATTATATTATGAACGTTGTATATATATATATGATCATTACTAAAGAATCAAAACTGATGACATTTTAAACAATGTAGTTTCATTAAGTAGCAGGATAGTTGTATGTAATCTATGTAAACGTGCCCCACGATCATGAATAAAATCGACATTACTTTTACCTCGACAATTATTATATTCGCTTGAGAGATACTATAATTTCGATATAGTTTTAGAAATTCATCAAATCTCTAATCGCGAGACGCGTCTTGTAACTTCATCAATATATTGTTTATGATGATAACAATTAATATTGTCTGCTCTATTGCAGTTCAGTTTATTTGCTGAGTCGGATATATTTTATAGGACAGACCAACTAGTTCGATATAGTATCGAAAAATTCGATCAGTTTCATATTCTCTTCCTCACTTGCGAAAGTGTAGTTTATCGTGGATTTTGAAATTTTTCGCAATTCGTTCACTCCGATGCCGAAGTGTTTACCTACGTGCTGGTATTCCTTGGAAAGAGACGTTGCAAAGACTCCTTTGTCGTCCGTCTATAAAATTGCGTATAGATAGCTTTTTTTTCTAGGCTTTTTCAATTATGCATTTCTATAATCATCCATTGGGTGAAAATTGAACTGCGATTCATTCTTTGTATGCAACTTACCGATATTGAAATCGGATGACCAGCTTGATATAAATATTTCAAATGATGCGATTCGTAATCCGGCACTGTTCTACATTGTATATTCGAAGTGAGGCATAATTCTGCAACAAGAAAAGTATTTGCGAATGGAATTCCTCGTTCAACTATAACGGTTAATTATAAATCATAGATCAATGCTGATCATTTTGATGTAAGCAAATAGTATAGCGTACCAACTGGTATCTTGGATATTAATAGCATATCGAAAAGTTCTTTGGAACCATTTAAGCTGGGATGAATGCAAGTACAGTGACCCAGTCTGTCCGGCTTGAAGTTTAAGATATCCATAACTTCTGTAGGATTTGGAACCTGGCGTTAAAAAATCCAATCAAATAGAAGAAAATAGTGATCTCCACGGTGTCAATAATTTTAAACAACACATTGCATGTATAATAATTCTATGTGACTATATCATTCATGATTAGTTCTCTCAAGCTCCAGTCTCCCTCACCTCTGCACAATGCGCAGCAATTTTGAGACCAGCCTGTCTGCTGCTGTTGAGTAGCTCCAAGAATGCACTACCTGTTGCAGGATCACCGCTAAGATCAATACCAACAATGTACTTGGGATATTGCTTTTTCATTTCGATAGCCAGGCTGATATTTTCAATCGCATCTTCATATCCCCGCTTACGATCCACAGATATTAACAGCTTGACCATAATTCTTGGATACTCGGCTTCTGACGCTCTGAAGAATGGGGAATCAATCATTGGAATAAATTTCGAAGAGTAATACATTAGATTTAAAAGTCTCAAAAAAACGAATCAAGTTGTTTGCCAAGATCCTTACGTAATAGCATCTATTATTGCCAGGACGTATTCCGCCTTGGACATTACTCCATCTACAGCTCGCGGAGTGCTCCTCAATTCCAAATAAATAACATTATCATTGTGAAAATCCTTTATCACATCCTTGGTACCAATACGGACGTATTCTGGGGTTGATGTCAAATTATGGGCGATGGAAAACAACTTGAAGCATCTTAAACAGATAGATTTGTCAAGTGACGCTAGAGAGAAAGAAATGGCGGAGGCTGAATAATCTTGAAGCTGGTTTAATCAATATCATTTGTCATACGCTTCCAGTGAATTCTGGCTTCCAAGTTCTACAAGCTGCTGCCACTTGTTCCATTCTCCGTCCCCCTTTTTGCAATTGGGATTCTGTAACTCGTGTAACTTCCTTAACGTCATTAGACTCAGCGATCCATTCAAATGAGCATGTAGCTCCTTAAAATTGGAATGAAAGAGGTTAGTCTTGAAAATTCTAATAAAAAAGTGCCGTAAAAACGTCCTTGGCTACTCAGAAATTTCCTTTGAAATTACCTACCAGTTTGGGTAAACTTTTACAGAACGTTGCCAATGAGTCAATATCTTCCATATTTGAACTGGTCTCTGATTTCTTGTAAATATGATTTTCCCATACAGAACAGCTGTCCAACTGTGATCAAAATAGACTAAATGAACCGAACTAACTGCATACCAAAAATTCCCCAAGCAACACTGTGCTGCCAGTGTACTTGGAGAGATCGATGATCCGAATGTATAAGTGAATTGGGTAAGTAATGGAATTGACGCGATTAATTATTATACAGTTTTTGTTCTGCTTTTTCTTTTTTATTTCCTATTTCCATTTATTTGGCAGTTATACCTTTTTACAATATTTTCGAATTAGAACTACTAGAATTTCTGTGCTTATCCATATCCTCCTTGTCACTAAAGTATTCAAAAGCATCGTCCGACGTATCAACAGTAAGTGGAATTTTTGATTCTAGCTTCGGTGTCGGACTCTCCGGCTTGTGAGGGCGAGGTGTGACGTGCTGATATATAGCCATAGCCTGTGAAATTCGAATCGAAATATCAATAAAATTATCATTCAATTTTTCACACCAATAATCATTTCTTGTCTCTCAATTTGAAGATGTAGAGAAAATTTGATTCCAAATCAACGGACCTGTGCAACAATATTGGGAACATCTGCGGGGTTGCTAGGTAGAATCATAGTGTTGTTTGTCTTGGCCAGTTTATTGAAAGCCCGAACATATTGCTCGGCGATGCTCAACGACGCGGCGTTCTTCCCATCCTGTAAACCCAGGGATCCAGCGACGACTTGTAGTCCTTTAGCTCTGGCCTCGGCAACAGCTAGCATTGCTGTCGCTTCACCATTCGCTTTGTTGATTTGCTCCTGTTTCTCGGCCTCTATAATTTAATTTCTTGTTTTAGGGAGAAAGAAAATGGAAATATCAGACCTATCAGATCAACTTATAACACAATCATTAGGTAAATGAGCCAAAGAAGGGTTTTCATAATCTTTCCTCTAATCGGATATACTTTAGTCTTTGAATATTTTCAAAGAATATTTGCTACAAAGTGCCGAACGATCATTACCAGAGGCAAGAATTCTCGCCTGACGTTTTCCCTCAGCAACATTTATATCTGCTTCTCTCGTTCCCTCAGACTCCAAGATAGCGGCCCTCTTCTTTCTCTCTGCTTCTACCTGCATTTGCATAGCTTCTTGCACTCTCACTGGTAGCTTAATGTCCCCTAAAACACAATCAGTTGCTGTATGAGTTGAACAGTTGCTTTTTATTACCTTTTAGATTCTGAATTTGGTGTCAGCTTGTTTATTCGTTGATCGAGAGAAGCTCAACTTACGTATTTCATAACGTAGGCAAGTGATGCCCCAGGCTTCGCTAGCTTTGTTTATACTTTCGACTATGGAAACATTGAGGCCCTCTCTCTCCCTGAATACTTTATCTAGCGATATTTTTCCCAGTTCAGATCTCATCGTTGTTTGACCCAGCTGTACAATTGCAAACTCTGGATCCTCGACTCCGTAAGAAGCTAGATACGGGTCATTTACTCGCAGATATAAAACCCCGTCGATATTCAGGTTGACATTGTCTGAAAATTGACGTTTAATTGACAGATAAAATAAAGAAGTTTGTTGAGAAATTGAAGTGGGAAATTTTGGCAAATGTACTTGAAAATTGTAAATGAATAAAAGTTCGAGTCAAGGAACATATTTTGTCTACTTTGAATTGAGAAATTGGAGATAAACTAATCAATATTACCTGATGTGATGGCGCTTTGTTTGGGAACATCGATTGCAATTTCTTTCAAACTTTGCACGTACTTGACTCGATCGACAATAGGAATTAGTATGTTGAATCCTGGTTCCAATATTCTGTGAAATTTCCCCATCCTCTCCACGACCCATGCCTTAAATGAAATACTCCGTTTAGGTGTAAGGTAAGTGAGAAATATTCGGATCTTTGAACGAGTATGACATGGCACTCTAACCTCTTGCTGGGGAACGAACATAACGATCGTGTTTACTGGTGTCGTAGAACCGTGTCGATATTGTGTGGAATTGATCGCAATTATCCGGTGTGCATCTCGTGGACCGGGTCCGTTAACCGAATAAACAGAATTCTGTAATTCGAATAGGATAATGATGATGTTTTATAGGCTAGGTTAGCGACCCCGTCACATGCCCCGGCCTTTTCTCTCGTTTTATTTAGAAATTACTTACTCTGGCCGCACTTATGCCGCGAACTAGTAATTTAGTTCTTGAAAGCATTTTGTCTTTCTGTTAAGTTATTTATACCACAGTCATTCAGCTTTTAGTGATGGAAATAAATACACAATGATACCGAATCATGAGCCTGCGTGACCGTGAAAATGGAATATCGCGTTTAATGTTCGTTTGAACGTTGCCTGCACTGACGCCTGTCAAACTTAACTCAATGCAGCCACTCTGGAGTGCATCAATTGCCATCTGGCGGTCAATGGTGTGAACTAATTTGGCCGCGGAAAAAAAAAATTGCAGCGCCTAATCGTATGCAATCCGAACATCATTAGAGTAACTAATTGCCTAAGATCAGACGCGAAGAAAAATCTGGGAAACCAAAGGGTCCCCCCTTTGTATATTTCAAAGTGTCGCAACTTCCGGATATTTCTTTGCGCCTGATTTTAGGCAATTAGTTACGTTAATGGCGTATGGGTTGCATACGGTTAAACGGCTCGATTTTTTTTTGCGGTTGAATTAGTTCGCGCCATTGACCGCGAGATGGCAAGAGCATTTGTCACCCCGCGCGACCACTTTTTGAATTCAAACTTATAAAATAATGGGTGTCTCAAGATTTTCGACTCACAGGCAAGGAAGGGACAGGGGAAAATGATTCAACAATTCATTATTAACGATTTCAAAGGATGTTTATTGCGAAACCCCCTAAAATGCGCTCGTTCAAATTTAATTTCTCCTTATCGATTCATGCAACTATTCAGGCTGAATTCTGCAGGATCGATTAGTACTAATTTTTCGGATAAAGTAGTGAAAAAAAAGAAAAAACAATTTAGGTATAAGACAAACTGGAGTCCCAGTCATTAAGCCATTATTTTATTCACGTATAGGTATTGCTCTACGTACGTAGATGTTCTTGCGCATCAATACGATGATAAAATCAAACCTGCTTTCCCGAGTACGGGCGTGTGCATGTATGTATAGGTATATGTTATACACGCAGGAAAATATAAGATCAGTAGGTAGGGCTCATTCATTGAAGCCAACCCTATTCCGTGCAATTTATCCCCCTACAAAACTCCCTCAACCACCACGTCATGGAAGTCGACGGTGGTGGGGTGGATGCCAACCCCAGTGCCGTCGCGACGCCCGCGTCTATCGGACGCGATTGCCTCGTCTTTCGCTCGCGTTCTCTGTACTCTCTGGTTTACGCGAATAATGTTAAACAACACAGTGTTCATTACGTATTTGCAAAAAGTATCGCCAAGCTAGCCGCCAACGTTAAATCACCCGAAATAGTCGTCCAGAAAAGATCTTTTTGGTTTATTAATTGTACATTCCTTCCTCTCTCCATATTTCGCCACAGGTCTATGAGGATACTTGAATAAATTTGTGTTCGTTATTTCAATGTCGCAAATTATTATCCAGTATAAAGATCTCCTCAAGACGTCGTTGCAGCCGTTGCAGGGCATGCTGATCAGAGTATAAGGAGAAGTGTGAATATAGCGAGTTCGTGGTGACGTGCTTAAAAGTTTGCCGAGAGGATGTCTCGAAGTTTAAAACGGAAGCACTGTCAGCCTCGTAAGTATAATGAATTTAACTAATTATACGAGACTTTGAGGATAAACGCTCTCTTGAACTCCTATAAGCTCACGTCAGACGGTGTGCGCTCATACACGTATATATATACACATACACATAATATGTACAGGTACTCCCACCGTGCTTTACCCACGTATACATGCCTATATACCTATAGCTATACGTATAATACTATAGCACGGAGCGTGTCACGTTTTATCGAAAAATCTACAGGACTTTGGGAATTCTATAGCCAATAATTATGGCAATGCATTTGATTACCGACCATTCAGCGACGAATGGAAACAATGGTATATAAAATTCAATCCGCTGAACACATATAGGGAGACAGTTGCCTATAATCCAGGATTCCTTGCCAGGTCTACAATTACGAATGTTCACATTGATGGATTGGATGAGATAACTTGAATATTGAAAACAGCCCCAGAGTATGTGGTCGTCGGTATAGTTTGAGTAAAATGTAAAGCAAACTATATGCACAAGCTGGGATCTCTGTCGCCAAGTCCCTGTGAATATAATTCATTAATAATCCGCGAGCTCGAAGGTGAATCTTCTCATTCGGCCTGAATAACGATGATCCTTTGTCATCAGAAGAGACGTGTTCACGGAGGGGAATCTAGTTCAAGCATAGTTTAACCTGGTAGGGAAAGTTCCATGCTGCGAGTTAGCAGAATTGAGATGTATTCGGATTAAGAAAGTACAGAGCGAAGTGGGGACGGTTAGAATATCTTACCCAGGCATATCACACCCTCAGGCACGTAAGAGCACCGCGTATCGTCGTTAGTGTAATTGCACCCCATGCAGACACCATATACGTATGCATGATTATATAAATCCAATTTTCACCAATTACTGCACGCAGACTGGCCGGTTGGAAAATATTTCAGACGAACATAACTGACCCCGCCGTTTCGGAAAGAGCTGGGAATTAATGCGGTAACGAATTTCCAAAAATCCCATACGCATTCGCAATATTACTTGTTCAATTTCCTTCCTTCGACTTCCCGAAGCGGCGTGACCATTATTGCAATGACTGCAGTGTATCAATAATTGATGTCCAGCCACAGGCGTCGTGTGACTACGGGGAGGAAATACGCACGAGAGTAGGTATTTCACACGCTGCAGTATGGCTCTAGTCCTCCTGCACACGCGATGCAACAATTTCCCATTTATATACCTATGCTCAGAGAATATGGCTTGTTGTTGGATTCAGTATTTCACCGCACTCGCTGCTGCAGGTAAAAGTCTCGACAGCTTTTATTCGCGGTCTCGTACCGTGGCGGTATTATCATAATAGGACCCACCGCGCGGCGTAGAGAATTCAGGCAACTTCGCATACTGAAGTCAGGTAATTTGATTATACAGGAAACACCCCGGTGGGTTGCTAAATATAAATACCTACCTAATTCAAACAATAACCGAGCGTGTATCTTTCTTAAAAACTGTCATCCCCATCCCATGCCGCCGCAGACTATATCGGGTCATTTATATAGGTATATAAATATGTCGAGGATATATAGGTACATGTGAGCGAATAAATTTCATTTAATAAAGAATCAGGTGAATAAACGAGCATTTTTGGGGATAGAAATTACCTCGAAAAGACCTTCCCTATGTGCGAGAATCCCTTGACATCGTCTCGTCCTTATCTTCGCCTCCTCATCCGCGAGTCTATTAAAATGCCAGTTTATCCACCCTGTAGATTTTTGTAAAATGTCGAGGAGGACGTGTAGGTATGTGTAAAATTGATACATGGAGGCATATATACCTGCGGTATATAATGTAGGTATACTTAGCTGCCTATATACCTCCAGATTCACTTGAGGAGTGATTTATTCTCTCGCCTTTCAAGGACCGGTAGATTTTTTTTTTTTTGCTAAACCGAAATCGCAATCTGCCCGTACCGTGGTAAATAATGAAATCGCGCGTACACTTACGCTAATTGCAAACAAGGAATCCGTGCCTTCGATTATACCCCGGAATCCGACGGGATGATCTTGCGTCGACTGTTTGTTTGTCCCCACGTTTTATCCGGACGGCAATAACTTTCGCATAGAAATGTACCGAAAATATACCATATGTATGAAATTGCGTGGGGTAAAGTAAGAGATTCGTAGCTAAGAAACGTTTCCTGCCTCCAGCATCTTTATTCCTGCGTCCCGCAGTAGACTAACAACTCTTGATCCCGGTGCCGTATCTTCATCTTAAGATTATTCTATCGAAACCCGAACGTCATTGTATGTTAATGAGGCAATTAAAAATCGTTCTCTGACAAAAAAGATCTTCGTCCGTACATAAATTCGAAACACAGAATACGATATCAAACGTCCACGCGCCAGTATATATGTATAGTTGTGGAATGAAGAAAAACGCGAAATATATCAACGAACTTCTGTTTGAAAAACGTATAGCTATTTATTACCCTTTACCTGGCAACTGATACAGTTCGTTCATGAAAAATTTCGGTTATTAATTGTGTGAAATTTCCGTGTTCATTTATGGATGCATTTCTTATCTTCTTTTCCCCCCAGGAATCCACATTTATTCGCATTCATCTTTACGAATTTCCCTGCTGAAGAACGAACAAACGAAGAACGACTTCGGATCTTAGCCCACAGCGATCAGCCATTTTTCCATTCAAATTTCCTATATTTAGTATAATGCACACTGCAATTATAATACCGTGGGCCACGTCACGTTTCGTGGATACCAGTTCACAGTCTCTACAGCTCCAGAGTTCAGAAGACGTTAATTAGTGCTGGAATGTACAGACAGTACATGTGGATATGTATATCCACTCGCCCCTCTCTCTCTCTCTCTCTGATATATATACATATACCTATATTATATACCTATGTATCTAGATTGTTCTCAGCCCTTGCTCGTTGTTATAACTATGCCTAAGCTGTTGGATGATTACCGTCCGGAAATTTTCATTAATTTTTACTCGCCTGCGCCACTATTATGTTAATATCCAGCTTCCCCATCCAGACACATTGCTACCCCATAATTCAAGCTCTTCTGCCGTTGTTTTCCACTTGTTACATTTTAATTTTAGGAAGGCACCGGACCTCGCTGCCGCTCCCACATTTCTGACGCTTTGTAATTATGTATTGCGAAATATCCTCATGATACAAGCCTGCAGAGTCACGTTGTTATTAATTGCTGTTCTTTCATACACCAGCAGATTTATATGTCTGTACGCGTATATGGACCTAATTAAGAGTTGAACGAGCCCCGGAAACTAATAATCAAGGCGTATAGAGCCATTATTAATCGAATTTCACATTTTTACAACAGTCGAAGGCAGGACGCAACGGGCTCACAATTAGAGCACTTTCATGAAAAATTGTATATCGTACTTAAAATCGTATTTAAACTCATGAGTAGCTGCAGCACTGCTGATTCTTCATTCATTGCACCCGCGCTGAATCCCATCCCTCGCTATGATGAATTACCTGCCTAATAAGATTCACAACTGAAACAGTACCTACAGTATACGGATGAACCGGATCTGATGTCCATAGGATAATAATAACAATAAATAAATTTTCAAACTTTACTCATTCAGTGTGGTATAGAATATGTTGTAACCATTTTATGAATTTTACTAGCAGAAAGCTGCTCGTGACGTGACACGCGGTAATGTTCAATTCCCCGCTTGAATATATCCACCGCCGCGTAATTCGCTAATAGAGTATAGGTATTTGATCTAAACAGAATTTCTGATCCTTCAGCCGTCATGTAGGTCGGGCTTTTGCAGGATATCAAATTATATTACCGACCGAAATTGGAAATTCTCAGCTAATCGTGGTTAGATAGTTATTCCGCCATGCTATACACGCACGAGCTCACGATGTTTCCAACGAAGCGGTGACACCACTTTTCGGAACTAGTTCAGAGTTAGAACTGACGTGAGCTACGTTTTTGCGAGGAAATGAGAATGTAGGAAAAAAAGATATCAGGCTCAACAACAATCTTCGATTCTCACACCTCTGAAGTAACTAAATATATCTGTCGTTTGGTTACATCGGCGTATCGCTTACCCCATCGTTGCTGAATGTAAGACGTCCTTGGAGCTATAGGCAGGTATCGTCTAAATCTACATAATATAGGTAGGGAAAAAATGGGAAGAATATACCTGCCTAAGATGTACTTTTTTCGCGGTGATATTTATTGTGACAGAAACACAATGTGGAAAATGTAGCACACGATTTGAAGAGTATGATATTGAATAGAGATATATTCTATCTGGCTAGGGAGGAATGATTCTTCGGTTTTGTGGAAGGACAGATTTCTGTCGAACATCTTTCTTTTCTTTCCCTTTCCCTTTCCCTTTCCCTATTTTCTTTTTCCTTTTTTTTTCTTCATTTTTATGGATAGGGTCTCGGAGACGTCCCTACGTATTATACCTTCTCAGTTTCTTATGCCGGGACGCGTAAACTTTTACGACTTGTGTCGTACGAAATTCGCCGAAATTTCATACGCGTTTTGCACCGAGAGACAAAACCTGTTGTTTTTATTACGTACACGCGTGTATATGTAGGTATACATATATATATATGTATATATTCTGTATACACGAGGGTATAGTTTTTCGGACGATATTTTGACGTCAATCAAGTCAGTTTTTGACGTCCTTATTATTTCGCTTTTCGCAGGCCGATGGCTCGGCATTTCGCGCCGAAATTTCCGCGACATTATAAGTTCGACTCGGGCAGGTTGAGGGTAGAAATTATTTCTTTCAAGTCTGTCAAAAACATATGCATATATATGATGTGTAATATACATTGGAATTGCAGGTGGGGGCGGCTATAGCACAGGACTTTCCGTTTTTCGTTTATTTCCATTTGTTTGGAGCCCAGCGCTCGTTTCTCATTTTTTACTCGTTTCGTTGCGCCTTCCTTCTCGAAATGCCTTTGCAAAACCATCCGCACCAGCCGTCTCTAGAATCTTTCCCCCCTCCCTACTAATTATACGAGTACTTCGGACTAGGGTACAGACGCCGTGCCTACCTACCCGTGATTAAAATTATATTCATCAAAAAAGTGAGCGCAGGCGAGGCCAGTGAAATTTTTCACGGAGCTCTTGCCACACGTATGATATAGTATATATTACTTTCTCTGGTTAAAGCTTAAGTTCAGTTTAACGACACGCCCCAGCTTCCACGTAGTGACAAGCATCTTGATAATTGTAGAGTCGTTTTTTCACAGAGTATGAGAAAAGGTGAAAAACGCGGGGACTTGGAATTCGATGAAACTCGGATCATTGAAAACTTGTTTGTCTACATTCTATCAAAGGAATATTCGAGTCACAAATATATCTATAGGTTTTCACCTCCCGCCACTCTGCGCAATCGACGCGAAAAACCCGAATCGAAATAAAAAGCGAATGCGTCGCGGTTTCATTCGGGTGTAAAACTGAAAATGAAAAGCCGCGCATCAACGGCGCATAAAAAAAGAAAAAACGAACCAACGGAGTAAGGTGAGTAGGTATAAGTATAGGTATAGGTAGGCTGCGGCAGGTACTAGGTACATACATATATACATGCATACATATATACGTACGTATATAAAGAACACTTGACCGAGAAATATACATGCCAACCTACTTACGTATACCGGGGCAGTATAGCTATACAGTATGTACCCTACAAGCCCTGGCGCTTAGCACGTAGGGAAGATGGAAGGTTAAGCCGCGTTAATGAACAGGAGTTTGCACGCGAAAAATTTAGCGCTTATAAAAAATAAAGGGCATAGATCTTTCGCAGGAGAAGTAGGCAGGTATGATTAAGTAGGCGGTAGGCAGGTGTGGCTGCAGAGAAGGGTATAGATATATAGTTGTATGAATTGAACATATTATAATTACAAGGGAATGGACTTTTTCGTGAAAGAAGAAAATCATCGTGTAGGAATCTAAAGTCCAACTCTGAGTCTCGAGGATTTCCATCGAGTCGGTAAGACGATTAATCTCACGACCAATATCTCAGGGTGGTAATGAAAAAACTCAAAAACTTCGCGCCGACAGGGTGAAAGAGAAATTATTTCGCGATTAGTTATTTTCACTGCCGGGTGAGAAATTCGCAGTTCGCAGTTCGCAGTTCGCAATCCGCGGTCTGGTCTGAGGGATCGGTAAATCGCGTGTCTGGTCGACTGTGGAAGTCTTATGCCACGTATATTTCACCTGCATACATATGTATACACACGATACAAGTGTATACCGTGTACCCTTATGTCTGTATGTACATAATGTAGGTATATACCTGCAGACATCCTATTTTTCTTTCTCACTCGCCCTCTGAGCTTTGGTTGGTTTTTGTGCTTAGGTATCGCGAGAGTTGAGGGTGGCGTGCGGTCCTACAAATAGCTTGAAAGCTTTTTACGTAAGATGCCCAGGATAGTATACCTATATGTTGTAGTATAGACACACACCTGCATACGTCCAGGGAAGAGAGAGGGGGAGATAGATAGATAGATAGATAGATAGATAGATAGATAGAGATAGAGAGGGAGTGAGTTCAAAGCCCAAGCAGGGTCGTTGTTATCTGGGAGTGGGTTGTTTATTTTTTCCATCCTCTGTATAATCGAAGATTGGAAGAGGTTTTTATTGGTAAAGTGCCGGGCACCAATTGCTATACGTGAGTAGAGCGAGCGCACTCTGATTGCTTGGTAGAGCGCAAATCTTCTTCTAGTTCCTGCAGGACTTTGCGCTCTAATCATCGTAAAAACTGAGGGATAGAGTTGGGAGGAAAAAGTTTCTTCTAGCCAGAAGCTCCGAAGTTCTTTCCCTCGACTTTTCAGATATTACTACAGAAGCGGAGAACGAGCTCAATAATCGTCGAATCTTCTTACGTTATGTATACATATATCTATAGTCTATACCTATATTATATATACCTACGGAAACATGATTTTCAGGCGTACGTGTCAACCGAACGTCAACCGGTATCGTTAATTTATTGAACGCATTACTGGGCTCATACTTCTCTCTGTTGAGTCGATCTGATCCGAGTATAAAAATTTCCTGAATATAATTTCCAAGGCGAGATACTCTTCCGTTTTTGTTGAGAAGCGAAACAAGGCTTGAGATAACATATGAGCTGCTTGAACTCCTTAAGAAACTTTTCTCCCCGAATTATGTAAGGCTAACTTTTCTTCATTCTGGTCGAAAGCAGGGCTGAGTTCAATTTAAAGAATGTTGAACAAGTACTAGGTATACGAACTGACTATGAGTGCAAAACGCCAAGGGAAGGACGGTGTAAATTTTCCATCAGTTTTCGCGACTTTCGTATATATGTATGCACATCCTTTCGTATTACAAATAGGTATCTTGCGAGTGCATGTGGATGTGCGTCGTTTCTGAGACACTCGGCGAGTCCATTTAATTCTTATAAATGCACCAACTGCATCTTCCCGGGCGATTGCACTCCAGGGGATCCGGTTTGCGTCGTCAGCCGCAAGATTTGTCAAAGTTACTCACTTACTTACTTACTCGCTCACTTACCCCATAGCGAAGTAGGTACGTATATATATAGTACAAGTATAGACTCAGCCTCCGCCGGTCTGAACTCGAACTATACTTTCATCAATTCCATCCGCACTGTTTGCTCTCTGTTTAGAGTTTGATGAAAGTTTCATCGGAAGTTTCTTCTCCGAGTTTATTTGAAATCAAATTGAATTATACAAGAGCGGCCTAAAGTACAATACAACGAGTGTATAAGTAGAGGCAATACATATATAGTTCTCGTGAATATCGCCAACGATATAGAAATATCGTCTGCACAAGTGTCCCGATGGAGATATCAATTTACATTACAGAATTTACGTAATATACCCAAAGTACAGTAGAGTCGAGTAAGGGTCTGACATGTGAGAAATCTCTTCATTTAATACAATAACTTAGTTTCATTTCTTTGTAATTATAATTAAAACGCTTAGAAGAATTACGCTTCTCTTCTATTGTCGGGATTCTTTTGTATTCTCGGCGTTCCCACCCCCGCAAGTCTTTGTCTTTGTTTCTCAAAACTGCTTTCCACTCAACAATGAGTTCTCTACATTTTTCACCGCCACCTTATTGCGGGTTTTTCAAGCCCGAAGGGGGGAAATTACGCGCACAGACCAAGAGAATTCCATTTCCATGAACTCCGCGGATCGTCTCTGCTTGAAATAAGAGAGGGTTACCCTCGTCGTTATACACGCGGCTTGGGCGCATCTCTCGTTATACGGTATAGTGCATATACCTATGCCTATACCTATGCCGTGTAGCTGCAGAGAGTTGGCGAGAAAAGCGAATGCGAACGTGAACGGGGAACCCCTGTAATAGCCATTGGAACCCCCGACACCGAAACTACCCTCGCATGGATCGTGCTAGCCTCCCCGTCTATTTCTTACTCCGTCTCGCCACCTCTTTATCTTTCTCCTACCGCGCTCTCGCTCCGTCCTCGTCGTTTATCCCCTAGCTGGCTCAGGCCGGCGCGGCGTACGCTGCCTGGGTATTGATATTATTAAATATGTAGCCAAAGTGGGTAGGTACACCAAGAACTGTGCACCTTGCCGCTAAATATCGATTGGCATTGAAACTTTCGTGCCACGTGGCACAAAATCGTCTCTTCCCTTGACTCCGTCGACGATCATCGTGTCTCTCAATTCTCAATTCTCAATTCGATTCTTGTGGATTGGTTCGAGATAGGTATACGCTCTACAGCCATTCCCGCGAAAACACACGAGCGAATTTCATCCATGAAATATTCAATTCTCTTACGTGCACCTATATTAATGCGGACACCTTCTTTCCTCATTTCGATCACGGATACGGTTTCGTAATTACAGTCGGGATTCGCTTCAACTAACCGCCTCTATATAGGAAATTAAGTAATTAGACATCCGGCTATTTGTAGTGCTCGTGGAGCTGAAGCTAGGTGAGCATACGTGGGTGGGTATAGGTACCTCCACTGTACCTTGGTGACTTGATAACGCTTAATGCGACAACGTGGCGTCGAAAATCTCCTGGGGACAAGACACAAAGGACGAATAATGAAAATTGAATTAATTATACTTTCCCATTAATCCGGTCTACTGCCTATCTGCTAAGCTCTCACAGCCGGATGTGTATACATACCGACCTACCTACGTATACCTGGTAGGATAGGTACCTACGTTTTACCGTTCATTTGCATAGTCTATTAGGTCATCAGACTCAAGTTGATAATGCGTATGACTTTAAATTTAGAAATTGACACGAATGAAATACAAGGTCGTTGTCGATTTTCAAGCTATCGTGTAAACGATCAACTTTTCGTAACGAACACGACTCATTGTTAGCATAACCGGTGATCCTTGGGAATAAATTGAATCTAATTGATATCCACGCTTAAAATTAGGGTTGGTATTCCAGGTTCGGGGTTGTACCCTGCATATACATCGCGGATATTCCTCTCCGTTTGCCTCACAATCAGTTCAAATTTTGTAGTATGATAAGATGGACTTGCAACATTGTGCACTAAATTCCATTCCTCTTTGCATTCTGGCGATATTTCTGAACCATAAAGATCTTGAATCATAAATTACAATAGTCGGACCCATCCGACATCCGTAGATATTCGGGAACTAGGTTTTTCCATCAAATCGCGAGCGTTGCCCCTCGCTATTATTTACCCAATCTCCCTCGCCGATGCTTAGATATATATAACGTTCACGGTTTCACGGTATATTCATTCGATTTAACTTGTATGGGTCAACAAGAAATATTCGCATAGTCTCCCGAGGACCCGTAGCCCGTAGGGCGTAGACACATACCTACACCGTTGCATATACCGCACCAACGCCAACTCTCATCCCATCCTTTTTTTTCCATCCTCCACTCAAACACGACTCGATACAGTCAATTGATTTCTTATAGCACTTTCGAGCTCTCTAGCTTTCAAGCCCTCGTGCTCGCGAGGAAATGGGGACTCGCTGAGATGCCTGCCATTTAAAGATATCCCGTGAAATTGCAAGCCAACTTACTGCAAACCGTTTCGCAGAGATATAACCGAAGATTACTCTAATTCTAAGCCAGGGCCTCTGGCAATCCGCGTATGCCTGAAGAAGTCTGAACGGTATATCAATTGCAACATCGATAAGGTCAGGACGAGTAATATGTCTCTGAATACCTTTCCATAGAACCGGCGAGTGTATGTATTATTATTTGAAACCCTTTTGGTATGAAATCGAATCCTCGCGGTACATCGTCGTTTCTCGTTCACATTACCTATACAGATATTGTACGATGGGTAGATATATCTATTATCTATTGTACAGTACAGTGGACGGGCATACATGCCTCGGTGCGGCGAGTGTGCAGAGACTGAGAACTAAGAATATCGCGTATATGGGGTACATGGGGTATAAAGGTGAGGTGAGGTGAAATGCGTGTGGCCTGGTCAGATTGTTGCGTTCAGTCGATAACACTGCGGGCCGAGTTCATTCCCCTTGTGTGCGGACGACTCCTCTTCTCGTCGTCAGTTTACGTGTGTCTTCTCTGTGTTCAGCCTCAGCCCCTGTTTCGCACGTAAACTCTGGGCTACCGGGATACCGGGAATACCCGTTGTAAAATAACTCTCGTCGATCGTGGGTTCGATATTCTGGTAATATCCGGTCAAGCGGGCATAATACGATCGGGGAGGATGGTCACAGTGCAGAGGTGTCATGTGTGAATATTGGATACATGGGGGACGTATATAGGTGCTTTGTCTATCCGCATGCTCCGTCGACCGTTCGAAAATTCTTCTTCCTGGCGGCCCGAGGAACGGACGGATACCCCACCGCGGCGGAGAATCAGGATGGAAGGAAATACGGTAAAGATGAAGAATACAATCTCGGTTTCTAAAACGACTTTCCGACTAGACGACACGGGTCACGGGGTCTGACTTTATCGTTTTTTTGTTTTTTTGTCTTCAACAAAAAGATAACCTGTCCAGTTTTATCACGATGATGGATTCATCTATTCCCGGGCGCAGTTCAGAGAGCTTTCAGTCGGTATTAGTTGTACCTGCAATGTACAATGGGGCGCAGTCTCAGTAGCGTAGCTCCGGTACATAGGATTCAGTACCTACCCCTAAAACCGTGTTGTTTTCTTCACTGCGGATGTAATAAAGCGAGAATCCTTCTGGATAAACCCCGAGAGAGTGGATGTCGTCGGGTATTATCAAACGTTTTAATTTCATCGCTGCAGCGTTCACCTAACAGCAGTAGAAAAGTCGATGAGAAGAACTTAACTTAACTGAACTCTGAAATAGGTAGGAGGTACTCTTGATCTGATCCGTGAGCTTTGCAATTCCGTTCCGGTGAAATAATTGACATTTATATGGAGAATAACAAAACGCATTCAATTACTTTAGATATTTTATCACTCGTCAGTCAGCCATGTACCAGCGAATAGTGCATGTTATACGCAGTATACGTCTATACGTATGGATCTACTCCATAATGCATGTGCATAAATTCACTTCGGGAAAACTGCACTGCATCTCGGCATGCGTAAGTTTTAGTAGGTCGTTGATGTCCTGGCAGCCATTCAATGCGGCTTTTGTGACATTGACCCAGAATCGTGTGATACTTCGTGTCCAAGGTAGGAGTTTCTACGCCAAAACATCTCCCGTATATAGCTATTTCTTTTTGGCTTTTTCATTTATCAAATAACCGTTTGTGGGATCTGGTGCATTTGCGAAAGAAATGGCAAGGGCCTAGCAGGGGACACGTCACGGCATATATCTATATATGCACGTGATTTAGACGCAGAGATTCATGCCATCGGGGAATTCAATGTAGCTTATACACGACATTTATTTCGCATTATATGAAAATCCGCGCGGGGAGGGATGCGTTATATTGTTCTCGTCGAGCCATTTTCCGAAAATGAAAATAAGTTACGGGGGCGTCTCCTCTCTGCAAGGGTACATACGTATATATATATATATGATTATATGGCGTAGGTGTAGAGTAGCCTGTAGACATATATACCCATGGGAAGATCGCATAGTGACATTCTCCGATATTAATGGCCAACTGGCGTCGAGTCAAAAGTTATAGGAAGTCTCGAAGTCGTAGGTATACCAATACCATATCTTTCCCTCGAACAGTACATGTAACTGCAGAAAATATCGCGTGACCTCTTGTCCCCATTTTTTAGAATTCCTCTCCACGTTGGTCCTGGTAATAGTTTGGATAGAAGTTTGGCACACCGCGGCGACCATTCCCAAATTACTTGTGAACTCTGACTTTTGGGATGGTTCGAAAAAAAAAAGAGGAGATGAAAACCTGTTCAACCTTTTTAACGATTCGTCGAGAGGTACACATACAGTGCATCGTACACAGATCTCTTTGTAAGTAAATCATGCGGGGCGAATAACATCCGGTGCACTCGTTAACCCTGCGGATCAGCGCTCTTTGTTTCACAGTCATTGACGTACTCCGTATACCTACTCCGTACTCCGTACTCGTTTCGAACACTCGAACCCCACTAGACGGTCTTTTGTTTTATTCGGAATCAACTCTCGGTTTCTCGCCCAATTGTTTTACGATCTGCTCTTTATTGGACGTTAAGGGTCGCACGGGGGTGGGATAGGCGCTTCAAGACGTAGAAATGATTTTGATTGTGCGACGATAAAGGGACGAAATTTTGAGACCCTCGAGGGATCATCCTACTGCAGCACTAGAGGAGGAAAAGCTATAAGGACTTTTCATTCTCCTCTAAATGTCTTTTTTGCTTCCCCCTCGGATTTTGCAAGATTATCATAAGTGAGGAAGAATTCGCGGGGATCGAACGCCTTCCCAATAATTATTTCCATAACGTCTTCTTTTTCTCCCTTCTCTCTTACGCCAGCGGCGTACAAGCCTCACATGTAGGCATTTCAGAGTTATAAGTGTCTTTTCGAGCTATTCCCGCTTATCCAAATTTACATTCGTTCTTCACAGCGATTTCTGGTGAAAAGACAAACCCTGCAAGCTCCGTGAAAAGAGAATAAAAAATGGGCAGGTCTTTTGTCCCAAATAAATGTTTTCACCTCCTCGATCTCCTCGCAGAAAAGGTATACTATTCCCCACTCAGCGCTGAGTCGATGCAGGCTCATTCGAATATCTACTCGACAAGTTGCTCCGAGTTGCATAATTTACTTTCGCCCAAGGGAGAAGCATACCGGCGACAGCGATGTATATAACAATACGTTAGCGCGGTATAAAAACTGTAGAGTTTACGCGAACATCATATCATTCGTCTGTCTCCCATAATTGTTGGCGTGACTTTATCAATGATTATTCCACGATGTAGCTAATCAACAGAACGGACGTAACATGTTAATTATTATACGTGAATTATTGCTTCAGGCACAAATTAACCGCAGTGTCCAATCCATACGATGATTTGCAACGATCGGTTCAGTTTCGTAATGCAATATTCCACAGCTCTGACAACTGCAGATTCGAGGAACGATTCGGCGCAGCAATACGATGCCGGCGTTGACAGAAAAAAGCAGAAGACAAAAAACAGAGAGATCTTCGGTATTCCCAAAAGACAGACGAGGTTCGTCGTCGTATAGGTATACCTACGTATAGGTATAGTTCCGACGTTCAATCGCGGAAACGATCTTAATAAAATGTCAAATATGTAACTGCAATTTGCCGAGATGCGCGAGGCATTTAATCTCGTATGCCGCAGGGGAGTCACCGCCCCGTGTCTCGGGCATAGTTGACATTTCTGGCAAGTTCTTAGCTGTCGTTCGCTGGCATCCTGCACTCGTATATATTTATAGAGATTTAGAAACGTGTGCGTGCGTATGGGTTGTATAGTTCAATTCGCACGGGGCGTGCGCCAGCCCGGCACTGTTCCCCTCTCGGAAAAGAATGAAAACACGTTACTGAGTTTAAGGGGTCACAGGGGTGTCGCCGACATATGACGCGGCCTACGTACCGTTCCGAAAAAATAGGGGCTCCTTTATGACCCTCGGTCATACGAGCATCAGATGTTTGCATAAAATGAGTTCGAATACCGATGTATGTATTTTTGCAGGCTCGCAGTTTTTCTTTAATGAAATCGAATTTTACACGGCAAACCGACTCCAACAGTTCGATCGTCGCTCGCCTAGCTCTTGTTCAAAGAACTTGTTCCCAAACAATTAGGTGGACAGAGGGACGATGAAGCTCGGCTAATCCGCAAAAATTTCTCGCAAATTGGCAATAGCCGTATATATGGCCGTATATATGGGCTTACTCCTCCACGTGGCAAAACGTGCGCCGAGAACGTGACAAAAGTATGGATACGTAGATATATTGTGCAGCGGTTTAGCCAAATCTGCGGGGTTTGCCGGCGATAATTCTCAGCTGCCCAATAATTTCCGCTAACCTCGATCCCTAATTTGCCGTAATCTGTTTAATTTCCATGACAAAGGATGCGACGCAACCACGACTACCACTACTACCACGTCTCGTCCGCAATTACGAATTTATATAGGCATATGTACCGTGTGCACATAGGATATGCATCAGTATATACATATATATATATTTAAAGAAGCACCTATGCCTACGTATATAAGGGCAGAAGTGTCATGAATTTCCACCTGCGCTCTGCGAGTCCTCGTAGGTATGGAGGTACATATTTGCCTATTCGTTGAAAAAAGAAGATCCTATATACTATATAGTTTCTGCGTCAGGTTTTAGTTCGGATTTTTCTCCCCGCAGAGAATGACCGTAGGCGGTAATGAAACTCTCGCGTAAGCTCTATCGCGTTGAACAGAGTTGAACGCAGAGTTGAACTCGTTCCGCTGCAGCCCTTGGCGATAAAGCTTTCAGTGCGCGGCGCGCAGGAATTAACGATAACCGTAAAATGTCTATCTTATTCTCGTCCGGAGGCAGCTCATGGTGGGAAGTTGAGTTCCGTTTGATTGTCCTCGCACTACTTTTATAACAATAAGTTACCTGTATGGCTGTATATACATGGCGTCGTCCGCGTCGTTAGAGTCCAGTCCGGACTAGTTGACGTTGTATCAGAGCGTGCGGATAACTATACTATACCTTGTAGAGATGTAGACGTACAGACCGGCGCGGGCGTCCTCGTCGAGGGCGTTGAAGCCAAAGTTTTCCCCGCGAACGCAGCGTATTACCTCAATCAATAATACCTACACGTATACAGAATTTTCTAGACGGATCGACGACGACGCACATACAGTCACGCTAGGTCATTGCAGGTCACGCAAACTAGCGTGACTCCAGCACGTGCCCTGCCTGCTCGCCTACACCTACCTTCTTCGCCATATGGTTCCCCGCAAGTCGTTGACATTCAGAGTTCTTTTTCCCTTCTATTATTTCTCATTTTTTCATTTTATTATACATTCGCTGTCCCGATTACGGAAACGCAATCAAGGAATGGATCGCTACCTATGCGGTCTAACATCCTGAAACTTTTCGTTCGAAGCATTAATTTCATTCTTATTCTTTTTATTTCACTGCAGCTCTGCAGGACGAGCGGAAGATCAGATTTCTTCGTCTTAACTTATTTCAAACTTCGTATAATGTACCCGACATCTGCAAAATGTTCTCTCACAGTTTCTTGCAACACTTTTATTAACCTGACGCGTATAAAAGCCCGGGTTGGAGAATTCTGGGATGGAGCGGTAGTTGTCAGATTAATGTTTAATCAGATCAGAGATCGGTGTAACTTTGCGAAAATAATAAGAGTTCAGCTGCTGAGAATAAGAGTATATTTTATGACAAGTCAGAGTTTGTGAATCAAAAGGATAATACCTAGTATAGGTATAAATCTCGTCTGCCGCATCGAACAAAGTTTTACCGCGATTACAATTCACCCTATGCGATACCTACTACCGAGATGTAATAAGAAAACCATTCGCGAACTCTTCGAGGGTCGAGAGGGGAAAATTCGAGCCTGTTGCTTCGATTCCGTACCCTATACCCGCAAGTTTCGGCTGAGAATTTGATCGCTCTACTTTGCAGAAATTTTACGAAGCCTTGAGCGAATTTCCCAACTTTTGTATACCGCCTGGCGTGAAACGGTCCAACCGGATCGATATCAAGTCCATTAAACCCGACCGGTATATGTATAGTATACCCAGTGTAGGAAGGAGTGACAAGGGCTGAAGAGTATTCTCTACCTGAAGCTTCACCTTCGCCACAGCCCAGCCCAGCCCAGCCCGCAGGTAGGTCGTTATAGATATTCCGCGAATGTATCGCGGTGCAAAAGGAAGTCCGCAAATGGGTCCTCCTTTATTGGTATAGGAAAGGTGGCGGCAATTTATCTCCCGAAAAATGTAAATTCCCTGCCATTTGTGCTCAGGTATAATATCCCTCGCTGTCCGAGGAAACGAACGCGGAAAGGCGGGATGGCGGAGGCCAGGTGAACAGGAATCCTGCAGGATACCAGCAGACCGGGAAAGCACAACTCGCGTCTCTCGAGTCTGTAGAGCAAACAGTAGCTGGTACCTACATAGAGAATCCTGTACGTAGATTACATAGGCTTATAGAGCACGGGGTAGTTGTGCCCAGACCCGGTACCCCTGCATGTCCGAAGGCGACCCCTTCCGCAAGTGCGTTGCCATGGCCACCGCGGTGGGAAGATACGCCATGATATGTAAATGTCGTTCATGAAGCAGCTAAGCCGATTAATAGAACGTGTGACGTAATTTCTACCAGTTTCGAACGCCGATTCTCGTAGGTATATATATACATTGTGCATATATATGTATACCCGAGTGGGTGTGTATCTACGTACATATATATATATGTAGGTATTGGTGCATACAGGTACGGTATCATGCAGCGACAAACTCGACGGAAAATGCTTGTCGTGTAATTCTCACGCGAAGAGTGGGGATAACAGCGATTGCCTTACGATTAGTTTCATACACCCAACTGCAATAACAATCCCCATGCTCTCAATTATCTCGAACGAACGCGAAATGGATTCTTGATCGTTAATCTGTTCCTGAACTTGAAATTAACCCGGGTACGTAGAGATACGTAGAGATACGTAGAGATACGTACATACATTATACCGCCTCGAATTACGGAGGGAAGTTTGTGCTTTCGGCGGTGTATATACCTATCTTTATAACCTACCTATACCTAATACGCTCCAGGGGCAGTCAGGCAATTCATTTCACTCCAATTCAGTTAGTTCGAACAACTTTGAATTGCTACGCCTATTAACTCGAGGAGCCTATTATTTCTAGGATATACCGTTATCAGCTCATTTGCTCGGCGTAATGTTCGCCGAGTCCTATAGCCTCGCCCATGAATAATCCTGTGATCGTACCTGATCGTACCTATATATTTGGTGTATGTATTCGAAAGAATTTACCCGCCACACGAGTGCTCATATCTATACCCACCCACTCAGTTGGCCACGGAGGGAAACACCGAATATATATACGGAGCGTAGTATCGATTATTATGTAATGGCTAACTGGCCCGACGCGACAGAAGCTGGAACAAACTGCAGCAGAGGGAGAAGCACCGCCGACGGATGGGTGGACGGATGTACGGGGGCTCCATGGGGGGAAGAGTTTTCAAAGGAGAACCGCGCGTCTAGATAGTCGGTCTGAACGACGAGGGGTGAATTGCGGGATGGCGGTCGGGGGTCTGGGGATCGGGGGATAGGGGGATAGGGGGAGACACACGTCGAGTCTCCCATTGTCAAGCAAGCGCGTGGAAATCGCATTCGCAAATTTATTGCCACGGTTTTGACTCAATTGTATAAACGCCGGGGCATTTCCGTACCTGATTTATATTTATCGTATACTTTTTTAATTCGTTTCATCCCATTCAGATAGACACAACAATACTTGCCATATTTATTACCACACAGTCCGGCACGGACGGTAGTACATTTTTCCTGCGATAATTACGTCGGGGGGAATTAAAAAAAAAAAACGCAAAACAAAAAAAAACCAATTGATAACAATTAATCTACCTGTATTCAGTCTGACAATTCTGTGTTGGATAATCTTCCCACCTTTGTGCGGAATTCTACTTATTTTCACGAGACAATTCATCGTTGGTTCTTATGAAAATTATATCGAGGATCGGAGAGAAGTTCTCGCGCCTATCTCGCGGGAGAAACGATGTTAGAAACTAAGGGGTGAACGATAAACTTCTACAATTTGTTCTGCTCCTAATTTTCAACACCTGTATGCATAGATTTATCCACTTATGACAGACAATAAATTACGAGCATTGTGAGTCTCGTTCCGAGCCTGCCACGTCTCGGTATAATTTCGACGTACAAAAATTACTAGATTTTCTCCACACCTCTCCTTTATTTTCCTGCCAGATGTTTTCCTTGAACAAATACAGCCGCAGCAGCATTGAAAGCACTTTTTATTTTGCCCTCAGGCCTGGCAGCGTTCAGACGCAATTACAGGATTTACCTCGTATACCTATATGTATATTCACCGCTTATTTTTCCTGTTAATGTTTTTTCAAGCACTTGAAATATATGTATGTGAATTAGGTTATTTGCTCAGACACGTTTTGGCGAAATGTTATAGCCCGGCTGAACTGCCCGGACGTTTCGCTTCTCTACGAGGTATGTATGTATGTAACATGAAGAGTCTGCAGGCAGAAGTGTATACGGCTGGTATTAGAATTACATTTTTCCTCCACTGAAACCATTATGGATTGGGAAATGAATTGAATTCAATAAATGAATACCGCAATGACAGGGCACAGTCCCGAAAAACTGTTCGACGACGACTTGTTGCACTCTTGCGGATTTTAGTCGAAGATAGTGCAACGATCAATGAATACAAAAACGCATAACAAGACAATTACGGCGAGTTAACTCGTAACTTGGGTATGACTTTGTCAATACTCTTAACGAAGTATTCGCATTCCGTTTGCCCGTTGTATGCCAGGGCTTCCGCAAATCTAGAAAGTGTAACTCCTCTCCAAACAGGAGGGGGGAGAAAGTGAATACAGATATACGTATAAATTTCTTGAGCAAGAATAGTGACTTGCTCTGAAAGGAACTCGCATAAATGATGTTCCTGGGGTCATGACAAACTAAGGGTGGGAAATTGGAAAAGTTTTTGCAATATTTTAGAAACAACTTCCCGCGTACTGCGTTTTTGCGAAATGGGCACCGGCCGGAGGCTCGCACACATACCCACAATGCGAACGTATACAAATTTCATAATTGGCTTATGGTACAACTTCGAAATTGAACATATAAAGCGCGATTGATACAATCAGTGCATCGTACCACATTCACTGGGAATAATTAACTAGATTTCGAATAAAAAGAAACTACAGACTTTTTGACGAGTTTTATGCGATTCACGGTACGTGCAGTGCGATGGGAATTTATAGGCCACTCGGAAAAGAACCAGCTTAAAATCTGATCCTGCTCTCTCCTCTCCCGTCCCGATCCATGGAGGATCATCATACTGCTTGCTGATAATTTTTTTCGAAATAATATCTACAATTACGGATCGAACAATTGACATCGAGTTGCTCTGATTTGTAGATAAAAAGAAATCATTTCCATTATTCGTTTACCTATTATATTACGTATATGTATATTGCATACTATATGCCAGGAATATTGTCAGATGTAGTCAGAGGTCGACTTATGCGGCGGTGATCTAAATGTATACACTTTGATGGTTACTAGGGAAAAATCGATCTGGCCTGGTTGGTACTGTTACAGTGAATATGGGCTATGGCAAGTCTCGGGCACTCCTTGGCGGACGCTCCCATCAAGGGCGAACAAACAAACACGAATTTTCGGCTGAGCAATCTGCTAATGAAGCAATCGTTGAACCTTCTCTCAATTACTCGCCTCGTCTCAATGATTTTCAAATCGAAGTAGGTACTCTGCACGTTACAGCCTGGTGCCTCCGTCGAGCAGTCTCGCTTTGTCGCTTTATTATCACAGGCGAATGATTATGCCGGTCTTTATTCAAGAACGATTCTCACCTCCAGATTCCTCGATTGTCCACAGGTATAATAGAAGCTGAAAATTCACAGTCAATAAATAATATCCACATTGCCACTTCACTTTGAAGTCTTTGAAGTTCGCCTTTCGAACTTCGGCTACACTCGGACAGATCCAGCGTGGCAGCAGTTATAAAAATTCACCTCGAGCCGAACAAAAGCCCCCGAAATTAACACAGGTTGATGGTATTAATTTTAATTAAACATTTCCTCAAAGTTGAAACCTACTTCGGGTGGAAATTCTGCCGCGCGAAATATGCTCGCGGTTAACGAATACAAAACATAGGTATACCTACCCCAGGTTCGGATCGCTCGCAGATAACTTACCCACCTATACCGTTACCCACTTTACTCCACGAAACATCAAACTTTGTTAATAAAATCGCCTCGTCTATAATTCTGCCCGACCCAAATGGTGGGATGATTTTTTATGTATAAAAATCTGAGTACTTGAACGGCTAGGGCTTAGGCTAGGATAACGAGGAAGGTGCGGAAACCTAACTGTCGGATAATATAATAACAGCTGATCAAATTGATTGGATCGTAAATTCGAGCTCCGATAGGGTTCTAGATTTCTGAAACGTGGTTCGCTCGACAGGCGTTTATCCGGTGAATCTTTCCTCGTTCAGAGCGATTCCCAATACACCACCCTGCTTGGAGGTGTTTTAAATTGCGTAATTACTTCTCAGCAAGAGCGAAAGCCGTATCGAATAACGAGCAGCTAGAATAGTGTTGTTAATCAAAGGAAAGTTAATCACTATCGAGTGATTTCAGAGCTATATACCTACATATACCTATGTATAGTTGTATACTATACGGATAATAGTTTCCCATCAAATACCCAAACGCTTGCGTTCTGATTGTTCTACCGATAAAATTGGAGATTTCCCATATTTACTTTTCGTCAATAGGTAGGTAGGTAGGTACCTTTGCTACGTTATAATTTTATTGCCCCACTGTCATACTGCGCAGGGGTTCCCGGTGCTGCTCACAATGAAATTCAGACATTCATTCGGAAATTCTCTGCCTTTCTTCTTGAACGCTCTCTCAATTCAATTCCAAGCCTTCAGAGATTGGCACGGCGATTTCATTACTACGTGAACGAATAGCGTCTGAGATTATGATCGATGGATTTATTCGATGAGTGACTGGTGAGGAATTTAGGAAACTTGCAATCGGAATTATCGTAATGGTCTGTACGTACAGAACGCACTACCAGCTACTTAGCACCGGCGATACAAAGCAGGTATAAAAAATCTAAACGGCATTACGGAAATTACCTAAATTTGAATAATTTTCTTTTTCAGATTGTTCAACCTCATTTACAATGGTGGTGCACAAAGAATAGCTGGCCAGAACATCTGAGTGGTGAGTAGAATGCAAATCACTAAAGTTAGCTTTTAAGCGCGACGCCGGTGTTTCGTATTCTTCTTTCTTTTTTCCTTTTTCCATTTTCCTTTTTTCCCTTCTCCTTTTTCCTCTCTTCGCTATTCTGTTCAAAAAATTATAATACTGGCGTCAAGAAACTGGGCGCCCCGGAACAAAAGCAACTTTTACGAACGCACATGCGTCCCCAAGAATCCAAACTTTTCGCATTAAAACCGAGAGAGCGCGTCTGCTATGCGGTAAGTATACTTGCGAATTTTACAAAATCCTGAGTGAATTAAGTCCTCGGGAAACATGCGGAAAATTTTCTAACCCATCTTCTGGACTCCCGGAATCCCACCGAGCTTGAATACACAAGAGTGTACAGTGTACAGTATAATCGTGCGATAAACCAAATTACAACCCTAATCTCGCGATTACGCCAATGAGGCAGAAACTGCTTCGTCCGTCACGCTTCTCCCCTGGCCGGAATCCGGAATCAAAACTCATACCGAATCTACACGAAGTTAAAACGTTTCTCAAGTCTGTCGCTCTTCGGAAGCAAGTTGAGGAGAATCATTATTTCAGGTATAGGTGTAAACGAATGAAGCTAGTTCAAGTCCAGAATCAGAGCCTGCACGCGCAAAAAATCCCGTCTAATGAAACACTTGATTCGCGAAATGAAAAGCTACCGGGGCATATTGGAGTGCGCGTGTGTCGCGTGTGTCTGTCCGGCACGTTTATGTCCCTCGAACAGCCGTAGCATTTGAATGCAAGCCTGCGGGAACGGAGAAGTATATTAAAGCCCTAAGGGCGTGCGGTTTTAATTGCTCTGGAGAGGTGTACGTGGTTTGTTTCGAGCATTTGCAAGGGTGCAAATGCGTAACGTCAAGTCGATATAACAACTAAGTTGCGTGGGTGCAAGTCTTCTGAGAAAGGGGAAAAGGGGCTGAGGTTCCTCATTTGTCGCGCAGAGGGCTGCTCGTACTCGGCTCATTGTCACTTATAAACTTACAACATGCTTTTGTCCTCTATGCCTCCTTCTTCATACTTTTCTTCGTTTGTCAGTGCTCAAGCTTGATAGTCCTGCGACAAGGCTATTTCATCCCATAGACTCGCAGAGATGTCCATTTTAACTTCAATTTCAATTTCAATTTCAATTTCAAATGACATAAGTACAGTCGGCAGACAGCCCGTTAACCGGGTTGTTTTTCAGCCGTCTTGAAGACAGAAGAATGCAGAATATGTACATACATATATATACTAGCAATATCGCGGCACTTTATTCTGTGTCCCTATACGAGGAAAGAAGCGAGGGAATTACATTACCTTTGAAACCCATAGTTACAGACGGTCTTCCTGCCCAACGAGCGAGGCGTCAGCTAACGATACATCGCGACATTAATCATTGTCATTAAGTTATATATTTTCATTCTCTCACGGTAGATTTATACCCTGCAGGGACATCAATCCGTAAGTACAATTATTTATGCGAAACGAAGAATTTCATTGCCTATACTTGACGCGTGTTTGTCATGCCAAGTTTGCGATTTGAGAATCAAAAGGCCCCCCACGGTCCTCGTTATTGAATATAGGTACAATCTACATGTATATACCAACGGGATCTACGTACGATACGATTATCAAGGGATTCCTTGATAAAGTCTTTTTCTTCCCGATGAATTCCCATTCTATCCGGTTCATTCAATTTTATGAATAAGTATAAGTAAATGTATGTATTATGCATACGTCGGTCATTTTTCTAAGTGGTACTTCGCTCCACGGTATTTTTTATACATGTTTTTCATTGCGAAAAAGAAACCTCTCCTGTGACTTGCCCCGCCGCATTTATCTTTCCGAACCGAAAAGGGAGAAGGTAAACGAAAAGGAGAAAAAAATCTTATCCAACTCTATATTAAAACTGCTTGATCTGATTTCCGAGGCATGAAATTTCAGCGGGATCAAGCGCTACATGAGAGTAGGTGCCTCTTGAAAGCGACGCCCTTGCTCATATACCTACAGATATACTGGAGCTAGCTAGATCACGTATACAGGCGTACACACATTTAGCTATAGGTTTACACGTATTCATAGACGCTGAAGGCGGCGGCATCGCCTACTGCAGTAGTTTTTGCGTCATCAAATATACCTACGTATACCTACGTATATACATTTTTCGAGGATTAGGACGTTCTTAAAGAATCCTTGGTGGCTTTTGAGCGAGCAGGGTACACTTTACAGATGAGATGACACTCATATGCAGGTCGCCCAGAAGTGCTGGCTTTCAGCCAACAAAAGACATACGATGCCTTATACCGACGTTAAGTACTGCAGCTCGTAAGAACCAGGAATTGATCTGGTCTGTCCTCTTGGTCCAATTCAAATTATACCAGCCCAGGCAAGTCCCCATGGAATTGCTTTGTAACTCGGATAATCGCGACTGCAGAGTGCAATTACGAATTCTAATTCGCGCTAGGAGGTTTCCAGGGGTCAACAAAACTTAATCCACACATCGCGTGTTTTCCTTCGCTTCGTTTAGGTGGCCTTTGCCTTCTTTTTGCGATCTTTTTTTCTATCTTCCTCGCTTCCTTTTCTCTTTGCGCCTGCTTTCATTCGCCTCTTCGTTCCTCGTCGACAAAACGTAATACAGAGTGAGTTGTACGCGGTGATGCCTATGCCCGTGTTTGAAAATCGCCGCAATAACATAATTTGACGCGCAAGCCGATCGCGATGGGAGGATAGGACCCAAACCCATTATGTAGATATGTCGCTTTCATATCGGCATTATATATATATATATACATATAAACGCGTACATCAGTCCCTGCACTCTGTCGTAAACGTGCAGCAATTCACAGCAAGAGATTAATCGTGTGTATATTACAGTTCACAATCTGCAGTCGCTTCTTATCAGCTATGAAAACACGCGCGCAGTTAGGTAATACATACATATGCAGCTATACGTGTACCCGTGGAGACGTTATATAGGTACAGACTACAGCCGGAGTTACCGGCGTTGGGACAGAATATAATATGCAAATTATTTAACAGTATATAGGTACACGGCCGCGCCTATACCCCTAAGTCTGGTGGATTCGAAGATTTCGGTTTGATAAATATTTATGACAATTTTGTTTGCGACGGGATTACCGTATCTGGAGCTTATCGCATGATACAGGTACTTGAAATTATCACCACTGTTGTACCGAATATTATACCTGTGCCAAAGTATCTAAATACAGCGTGTGAATGTATATTATACTTAGTCGCCGAGTTACACAAGGACTGGCGACCCTTTGTGATGGTAATTAAAATGTTAATTAATCCGGGATATAGGAAAGGTTGCCCGTACTCACTTTGAGATATTGATACCTTGCCATCTATCTCGGTATAGTAGGTATAGGTTCATATTATACAATATCAGCACGACGGGCTGGTGAATAACTTCGTGTCTCAAGTTTTCTAATTACATCCAAGTGGCGGCTTTAACAATGCTGAAATTTCTCAATTCAGTTCCTATCGCTTTATCAGGCAAGCTTATACTCCCCTACCCTTAGCTACATTCTATAACTGCCGCGGCTCGCTAGCTGCTCGAACTTTTCGCTATGTCTAACCACCATGCATATACCTACCCCTAGACCCTCATCCCTTTAGTAGCCGTTGCTTTACTCTGACCTGATATAGTATTCGCGAACGTTTTCTTATGTTGGTTTTCAGTTTTTAAACGCTTCACTTTCGTAACAACGGAGATTGCCATCTTTTTGAACAATGCTCCGCGTCCATTGAATTTTTTCCCGTGTAATCGAGAGTTTGCATCTCCAATTTTTTCATTTTTCATTCTTTCTTTCGCCATAGCACGGTCTGTCGACGCGACGGTGATTCAATCTTGCTTTTAATGACTTTTTCTACTCACCGGGTTCGTTATTGAAATCAGAATGAGAGTTATCGGCATTTAAACTCGAGGCAAAAATTTGTTCATTCCTAGATCACTGTCGAGCGGTGGTAGAGGTTTTTCAAAAACAGTGAAATCGACAAACGTTTGTATACGGAATGCCGACAAATCTCTTCGGAATTATTAACTGTCGCAAATGTTAAAGCCGATATTCCGAAATTAGACAAAACAACGTTGAGCCTTTACCGAACAATCACTGTCTCTAACAGATGACGAGAACATCATTTGCAAAGTCCGTGGGCTGTGGCTGTGGCACTTGGATCGTACGGCCCGTGATTTGACATTCTCTTGTAATCGAGGCTAAATTGTGGCCGAAACCGGATGAAACAAGACGGCGACATGGTTAGGGAAAACTTGCGGCAGATGAAACATAAAACACAAAACGGCGCCGTTTCGAGACGGAGTCTAATGAAGATGAAACAAGATCGTTAAATATACCGCGCCCTCGTGCCGAGGGGCGAGACGCACGTACTTATATTAGGTGTATACGAGTACTTGCCCGAAGGTTAAATGAATGTTCAAAGATGATAGTTGAAGATATCTTGGGTCAAATGAAATGTTCGCGCCTTGGTCCAGTCGACAGTCCGACTTGATATATGTACATTTATATACCTATACCTAACTGAATAGATCCAATTTGCTTGTAAATGTGTCCTAAAGTAACACGATTCGAATGACAGAGAGTTAAATTACGGTCCCAATTAGCTGAAGCGTTCGTTGGATTACCACCATGATTTTTCACTAGCGTATTTATTCATTTGGATTCGGATGAATGACGGTGAATTGGATTCGGCAAAGCATGTCATTCAAAGAATAGGTATTGACAATTCGTATACCGGTGTCGAGGGAATATGAATCTACCAGGTAGAATCTCTTCCAGCATCTATCGATGTGCTCCGGGCTGTTTGATAGTGGAAATATCAGTGTTGGCCCCGTCCCAGGAGTGTGATTTTATTTATATTTGGTGCTCGACAAAATGATTGGGTGCCAGGATATTTTTGATGCATAAAAGAGAGAGTCAGAGCTATATGCACATACAGGCATGGCATATGAGTATAGGCGAATTTGTTTGGTGGCCTACCTCTTGTCTCTTTTGCCTGCTTGGCTCCGTATTAACACCTGGTTAAGTGACTTGTCTTCCAAGGCTCAATTTACCCGGCGCGGGCGTTCGAAGCTGCGGGAACCGTGTCGAAAGATATTTGCTAAAGTATGAAAATGTATGGTACATACATATACGCCGTCGCGCCTTCGGAGTCTTAATTAAATTGTCAAGATTCGCGAGGATAAAACCCCATCTTTGGAGTGGTGACTTTTAGGACCGCTAATCCTGCCTGTATCTCAACCTCGGGTCCGCTACTCTGCTCAGCCTGCTCTTCTCGGGACTCGCGATTTCGTAGTTAAGATACCTTACGAATTCCTCAAATTTCTCAGGCGTAATATTACACAATATAGACTAATTAGGGTAGACTCGACTGGGCGGGAAGGGAAACTTTTTCATGCTCTTTCCAGTATTACAAACATTATAGTTGCTCGATGTTTGTGCATACTTTTTGCAAGATTAATTACTCTACTGGCGAGAGTTCTAGACTTTTGGAGAAAATTTCGTCTATTTCGGGGCAAAACTGAAACAGTCTAGATATAAAAAGGGTGGCGGTCCGCAAGGACTCGACCTCGCCAAAGGTATAGATATTGCAGTAAGTATATGCTCGCACGTGAGGTCGCCTATAACGTTATACCTTTACGGTTGGGACCAAACCTTGGGCCAAACTGGTCGATGGTTGAATTCAAAGTTGAAATAGCCACGGGAAATCCTCGCGGGACGACTGAGGTGATTATATTTCACCACCGCGTTCTGACTGGGTGATAAAAATGGAAGTCGATATCTATAGGTACATGTTTTGTAAATTTGAGAATCGCATTCTCTCTACAATGACAGTATGAATCGCTTTTTTATCGCACATACATGAAAACGCTACTTTTCCATGCCTGTGGAGCGGGAAAGAAGTTGCACATTGTACTCCACTGGTCTCACTGCATCTTCACGCATGCGTATATCCGAAACGCCTTTTCATTCTTCCCTCCGGGAGTAACAGGGTTGACAGGAGGGAAGAATGAAGCCGAGCGCGCGCCAACTACGACGGTGCCTTCTGTTATTATTCAAGATTTTCAGCTAGAAAAATAAAAGTGCTCAAGGTTATGAATGAAAGCAAATTTTGATAATTGTGGGCATACAAAAATGGCGCTTCCATGCATGTATGATGTATGTATGATTAAATATAGCGCGTGCGATTCGGGAGGGAATGGTCCTTTTTAACTTCCCTTCCAACCAACTCCCCTCCCTTGTCACATAATATGCTATCCTGTTTCACTTTTATCTCCCGCGGGCTGCACTTCCCTTGAATTCCCGTTTTTGCAGGGTCGGAAATTTCAGCAAATTTTTTTGTGTCCTGCCTCGATTTATACCTCTCGGCTCTCGGAATTCGGCTCTCGGCTCTCGGCTTTCCGCTCTCGGCACTCGGCGGTACTTTGTGGTCAGTTTTGGACTTTTAAATATTCGCGGCCCCGCGGCAATTTAGACAGTGGTTATAAAAAATATATAGCACGCATTATAAATATACCCGTATACATATATCGCGTATCGAAACATAACTGTCAATAGTTGCCGGCAGCGATAATTCATTTTTCATATAATTTCGGCAAATTGTCATTTGATTTTGATGCGGTGCACTCGTCGTGTTCTTTGCTCGTTTCGCCAGGCTGTGTAGTTATAACAATCTGCGAGTCACCTATTTCCCGAATATCACGTCTTGGTCGTAAAGTGTTTGGGTCGACATAAAGCCGTAGGCATCCCCAAAGTAGGTAATCGCCCATGCCGGTCATGATGTTGACCAAAGTCCCAGCGAAGCTCGTTTGGCCGTGATCTCGATGTTGTAAACAGTTTAAAGACTGATTGAGAAGTTGAATTTTAATTGCACTATGCTCAGAGAGCTTTCCATGCCTCGTTTACTTTAATTTCTGCAATATTTGAAAAGATTAGGCGGTTGCTAGAGGGGTTGTCCGAAGTCAAGGTTTGAAACTAATAGTAAATATATATAATATATATGTTCATCTCCCCAATACCTAATTTGTTGTAAGCCTATACCTATGCGGGGAACTTTGAGGAGTTCTTTTTTGACTATTCGGAAGACTGACTGCTTTTTTGTCTCGCTCTTGAGTGGCTCTTCCATTTTCCCGTGAAATGAAAAATGCGAAATGACGTACGATTGTCATTTGTTTAATTACGCCCGGCAGTGAAGCACCGAGGGCTTCATTTCTCGATCGGGGTTCCCTCAATAAAAGACGTTCGCACGATTAATTGCATCAAATAACCTCTTGGGGGATTCGGAGTGATTGATTCGAATGAGATATCGGATTGATGAAACAATTTTAGATTCATTCGTGCAACGCCTTGGTCCTGGCTAATTGAATTTCTCGGGGGCAAGAAGGAAAACTTATTATTATCACACAATGATGAAATTCACAAAGAAAATAGTTTCCAAGACGGAGTCTAAATCCATACACCTTGCGGCATAGGCATAGGTATGCGTGCAATTCTCACGATATTACGAGAAGAATACTTGAAGTCGATTTCGGCAACTATAGTTGAGAACCCAAACCGGGACCGGGCTAAGGTTCAGCTTGAGCCTAATTAACGCTCATAATTAGAATGAGCCATTTTCTATACGGACTGAAATGATTGAGAAGTAATTTTGTAAGTCTGAAGCAGAAGTTGTGATGGTCCAACATCAATCTAAAGAATCGTGAAACCAATTAGTTTCGAATGGGTGTTGTAGTGCAGGGTCATTATTTCTCCCTGAATTATAATCCCGTTGGCTGAAAATGTTACTTTTCCCTTTTCCCTTTTCCCTTTTCCCTTTTCTTTCTTCTTTTCGCACAATATATCTACTTATTTCAAGTATGAAGTTTTCCAATGCCACGATGGAATAAATTCTCAGTTGTAAAGTGTTGCGATATTTCTGAACGCACTTCATAATAGTACTCCAGAGATGGTATTAGAGAGATATAATTCGAAGCAAGCTGCAGGGAACTTCCGAGTAACGACGCTGCCTGATCCAGATTAAAGGAACTTAATTGCGATGTTTAATTATGCTTCAGCTTGTGTTAGGGTTTCGTTTTCAGATTCATACGAGCGTTTGCAAGATACATATTGTTAGTAATGTTTTCGTTTAGCTCGCAATCGATCGAATTGAGAAAAATGTGTAACGAAATTTGAAATGAGAACTTTTACTCTGATCGCAAATCGTGTGTAGCCACGGTTGCCGTGATCAACATTTTTCCGGCATATTTACTCTCATCGAGAAGCGAATCAGATTTCGTGTTTGTTTGACCATTGAATCATTGGGATCCCTATATATAGCGATGCTGTACTCAACGAGAAATAAAAACTGTTTGAAGCGAGATGATTAAGAGGTGAGAGTTCAGAGTTCGCTTCAATTTCAATAAAAAATTCATATTCATTCATTAATTCGTCTTCGTTCGTGCCAGGAGTAACATTCAGTATCGTATCGGCCACTGAATCGAGTCTAAGGAGACGAAGCAGTTGCTACTACTCGGTCAGACACGGTGTAGAAGTAGTTGCAGTCCGCGCTCTGTCGGCCGTAAGCAGTCACGACTACCTAGACTCTCGCGAATCGGAGGAGTTCAGCCGCTGGTGGCATCAGACTCGCTCTAGGTAGTAGTCACATTCCGTGTTATGTCAGCCACGCGCCACGCGCCTCGAGCCGAAGGAGTTGCGGCTAGTGCTGCGTCAGACTCGCTATAAAAGTGGTTACAATCCGCGCTCTGTCCGCCACGGCGCGAGCGAAGCAAGACGAAGTGGGCGAAGCTGCCGTTGCGTCAGACCCGCCAGGCGTAGTTGGACCCGCGCTGTGTCAGCCAGCAAATTACGGCGCTCCATTCAGCATTCCTATATCGAAATTTGATTATAGCGTTAAGCCAGACGCCCAGCGTTTTGGAATTAACAAATTTTTTATGGATTGATTTCGATGAGCGGGATTGATTAGTTTGCAATTTCATCGACTCGTTGTCAATTCGAAGGTTTTGCAGAAAGATCGATTGAGACGCGGAAATATTCATAAGCGGAGATTTTTTTACGAATTAATGACCAGGAATGAAGAGACTTCCCAGTCGTATGATGGGAGCTAATTTTTCGGTTCGCATTTTACCCCAACCTATAAATCAGGACGTAATCTTGCGCGAGAATCTTGAATATTAGATAACACGCGACATTATACGAAGGGCTCTGGCGTCTCGTGTCAGCGTACAATGTTCCCATGGCACATACTACGGTACAGAGGATAGTTCGGTTGGGTCGTGCTTCTCAGTTTTCTCTTCTTATTCTCGCTTTCCCCCAACTTACTTCGTGAAATGTCTCCCGACACAAAAGCGGACCCTTTGGGTCTCTAGCCGCTGGAATTCCGCCAAGTTTCTCTAACGACTGGTAAACAATGCGTGCGAAGAGTGCGTTCAAGTGACACGGAGTAAGGTGAGGTAAGCCTACGTGGAAACGCAGAAATCTAGACCGCGGAAGGACTCCGCGCGCACTCGGTGTTCAATGGAGCGAAAACTTACTCACGTTGGAGCAAGGATAAAAGGAAAACACCCGACGTGGAAACTCTTGTGATAAATGAAAGTGATTTATTACCATTACCTTGCTCCGGTTGGATTTACTATTTACTATCGTCCGGGGAAACTGGTCCATTTTCAAGGATCAAAGATCAACCAAAACAAAATTCATTTCCCATAAACTGAACTCCCAGCTTTATCCATCAGATTAAATGCACTGTTCTAACTTTACGTTTCACAATGACCCGCGTTAAATTGACTTCGCTCAACTGTGATCCCTTGTGCTATGATATATCCTTCTCATCTTTCCCCACTCGCTACCTATAGCGCAATAAAAGATTTTATTCCATGCCCTGTACGGAACAGCCTGATTCTCCCTCGTCAGAACAATATTTCGGTCCAGATATTACTAGATCACGAAATATCGGCCACCATCCATACTAGGTCTGTAACCTAATGCCTAATGCTGACCCGAACCGCACCCACACCGTGCCAGTAACTATGCAGCTATACGATTACGAGAAAATTGGTTCGGGCTTTGGTATATGGATTCGGGGCTCCGCCATCAGACTTCTGTAATGGCATAATGGAGATGTGTGGGAATCGCGCGTGTTCAGTGTCCACTTAACGCCGGCTACGTATTTCTTCTGCATATATATATATATATATATATATTCGTTTCCCCGCAGCGAGCCTACAGCGGGTATTCGAGGTAAACTGAACCAACCGAATTGAATTGAATTGAATATGTTACACTATGGGCTCTCTCGAATCTGCCATCATTCATAACGCTGCGTTTATGCAAAACAATGTATATCCCGTCAAAATGACGCGCTCGCTGTGCCTTGTTGGTTCCAGTCCAACAGATAACAAAAAGCTTGTCCTGTATGTATTTGTTTTGTACCCGGAAGTGGTTCAGAAAATGCACTGCTCGTATATGTATATATAAATTCTAGTCAAGTGTGAACGACACGCGAGGCTGACAGGTATACTCGCTACCCTCCGCGGCATACATACATATATATGTCATACATACAATACTTCATGGCATTAGCTCGACTTTCTCATAGTAGTTTAAAACGTTGAAAAATATTTTCCCGAACCCGCACTGATCGGGGTTGTCGACTCTTTCATGAATAAGATGCTGAAATAAAACGAAGAACGAGAAGTTATGATAACTGAAAGGAATTTCTCCCGATATCATCTCTAGCTGTAACATCCAGAGGAGAATTAAATTTATTTCTACCTGCAGCAAAGATCGTGAGAGTTTCAAAGTTCTGCCGGTTTAACGCCTTTGTGAATAATCTTCAGGCTCCATCTGCTCGTGCAAGTCTGAAAAATGCAAATTCATTGTGTAACTTTTGGACAACTCATTGTCAGACTCATTTCCCCATATTTGTAGAAGGTCCACGATTATGTTCGCTCTGTAGTCTATAGTTAGGCATCATTGTGTCCGCAGTAATATTCGTAGCATTTACTAAATTTGAAATTGAATCCAAAAAATTGAATCAAGTCACACCGTATACCTAGAGGCTATAGAGGCAACGTGAACGGGCAACGCCTCTACAAAATAATGCAGTGAACTCACCCTCACCCTCTAACTAAACTGCCTCGTGGTTCTCGATCTCTCTTTTTACCTGGGTCCTCTCGCTTTTATCCCTTGGTCCCTTCCACCTCTCAAATTCTCTCTCTCTCCCTCTCTCCCTCTCTAGTCTTCTCCAGTATCCCGCAAACATTTCGCCTCGTTCCATGTAGCGGACTGGGCTGCGGCGCTAAAGGAAATTTGAGGGGCGCTGAAGTTTACGACGAGAATTTCCCGGACCATCTCACCTGCACCAGCGGATATCAAAGTCAAAATGAAAGCCAGATACACTGTGTTTAATTCTCTCGGCATGGATCAGCCTCTAAGAAGATGGGGCTGTAGTACTTTTATAAAAACCTGCTCGTATTTTCATCTGGCATCATTCCTCCTGATACCCTCGCGAATCACTCGATTCTGTTCGAGCCCTCAAGGCGGGAGAATCTCTTTGCGAAAACCGCGTTGAAACGTGAATCAAGTGTGGCACGACTCGGTGTTTGTTGGCTTGTAGCTGCGGATACCGCTTCCTCGTATACGTGTATACTGTACAGTTAGGTAGGTATATATGTATAGCCTCGGCATTCCAGATCTTTTCGTTCGACTGAACAAGTCGCGAGAGCTTTATCCCCAGATAGTCTTATCACCTTTTGTCGGGATTCCATCGTCAGTATAGCGCAGATATTTCTCGCCAAAGCTGATCCTAAATTAGACAGGATGAGAGCCGCTGACCGGCAAGTAGTAAAAGCTCGAGAAAAGGGCGACGGATAGAGAGACAGACCGCACGAGCCAGCGCTGGAGGGTGCGGCCGGTGGTGCATTCCTAATTTACAGCGAGGCTCAAGATATTTCGTATATACGTATACATATATATATATATATATACATACATAGTGGGTGGTTCTCTACTTTGACGATGTCTAGCCCGCATTGCCAGTCGTTACTTTACCGCTAAATTGCCGCTGCAGGCTTTAGCCTTTTTCCAACGTAGACTTTCCTGCAGCTACTATCAATTGTACGTGTACCACCGTAACTAATCGTCAGCTACAATACTCACTGGATTTCGCGAACTGACAAGTATAACGCCTGAAATGAAATCCTCCACCCCGCACCTGGTCTAGTATTCATAATTATGTTAAGCCAGCGATTAAGCAAATTGCATTGATCAGAGTACTGTGTAACCGTCCAGTCATTCCTCACGAACCATGCCCGGAAAAGCAATTTCATTTCAGGTGCCGAGCTTTCAGACAAGCACTACCTTCCACCAGACTACCAATTCAAACTTCAATCGAATTGAGTGGTCGCGAACGGAGATGCCAGATATCTCGACTGATTGTTGAATATCCTGAGGCTATATTTGTCATCTGCTTCCGTTCAGCGCCGGAATCAAAGGAGCAATTACTTCTTTCGGCGGCGAAATAATTTCGGCATGTTCTTCAACGGAGTGCTTTTCCCACTCATTTCCAAATGACAATCTAACGATTGCGATCGGTATAGGTATCCAAGTATTTCCCATCTTTATGCTCCATTTCGTGTTACGTATACCGTACGTGAGAATTGGTTCAGCAATATTTCAGCGATTACTTTGGGAATACAAATCCAGTCATAAGTCATTCTGCTGATATAGGTTTGGCGATAAGCCAAAGTGCCAGATGCAACTTAAGATCGTATATGTATATATCGCAGCGGGTAACAGAATAGATGATTTCTTGCCCGAAAGATATATGTATATATATATATATATATATGTATATGTGTGTATGCCGGCAACGAGTAGAGTATCGCGAGAATGTGACGAGGAAGACATTACGACGCCCTCATTTCTCTATATTTTACTATTTCAGTGGAAGAGAATGCCGAGACCTCTTCACTTTTCAATTTTCACACTTGTATAGTTGTATACTGTATGGAAGCAAGCTGACCATAAGACGATTTTCGAGACGATCGCGATCTCGGCATCTCGATATACACAGATTTACCGGAAGTTTGGCGTAGCACGGAATTCCGGCCCAAAGTTAGATTTGAATTTCTGATCTCATTTGGCGTGGAATATTTACCTTGATTCAACCACGTTAGAATTTCTAATCAAAGTTGGGTCAGGAACTTTGTACTCATACTCAACAAAGATCACAGTTCAAGATCATGTTATACAGAATAAATTCTTGGCCAAGTGAGAGACTGGACTATTTTGGAATGTTGAATACAACCGAGGCCACGAACCTTCTGTACGTATACCCATACAATATACATACTGCACCCGCCGTATTTTACGCATCGACAAGTTTTCATTTTCATCCCACCGAACTGGTTATTTCCACTTTATTCGTCATCCCCGACTATATTATAATTGCAGGATAATCTCTTCGAATATCTATTCCCATCACGTCCTACTTCTTCTGATTATCTCACAAGTTTTCCACGAGCTACAGACTCTGTGGGCTGCGATAGAAATGGATTTTGCCGAGTTTGCATTAGCAATGTTTTTGCTCATTACGTTCGTCGGCAAGGGCTTGGTTCGTTATCGCAACTTGAACCCATTGAACTCAGCAACGCGAAGTGTTCACCGGTTCCCAGTGGCTTCCGCACTAGACTCAATCTCGAAGCGACTGTTCATCGCAACTAATTGAATAACCGCGTAGGTATGGTAAACTCACAAGTACCTGGTAAAAAACAAATGGTCAGTTCCTTCCACTCAATCAGTCATTCTTTTTCACCGGGCAGTTTTCGACGGCCGCTTCTTTGAAAGAAGAAGAAAAAAAGAAAAAAAAAAAAAAAATCCACCATACACCCTCGCCACCCAATGAAATTTCGCAAGAATCCAAACTTACTTGTTTCAATGGAAAACAGAGGCGCGGGGATGATCCTAACTCTCGCGTAGTTTATCGCGAGGTGGTGGCCTTCACCTCACGCATCGTCTGTACAGAATATAGATCGTCAAGTGAAAGCTCCCTTGGGTGTTGTAATCACGTTCTAAATGGTATTTCCTTGGTGTAATTAATTCATTAAGGTCACGTCTCTGCGCCCCAACTTAGAAGGGACATCTTAATTATGTACTTCTAACTTAATCGATCTATTTCCAGAGTTAACCGCAGAGCAAAATTATTGGTCTTTCGTGGGCGGCGGGTAATTCGTTGCTTCGAATGCCTCGAATGCCTTGACGGATAGAAAGGGATTGTATATTCTGTGGTTCAATGAAATATTAGCTCGTCGCCGCAGTTGTTTCCCTCTGGGCGATCGCGATCAATCCCTTCTCGTATCTTTTCACCTAAAAGGAATATCTGACTGCTTGAATTCGAAAAGCTTTGATGCACGATTTCCACTTCTCTGAGGAAAGGTCTGCGATATCAGGATGGTGGAATTGAGTTGAGGCAGCCAATCGGTCAAGTGTGATGAAAAATAACATGATGATAATACTGGATACGTGGCGGATCGTAGGTCAAACCGTGCCGTAAAAACCCAATCGCGAAACTATAAAGAAAAGGCCGTAATTCTTGACTGTTATCGAAAGATAAAAAAATAGCGACGAAAGAACACCGTGTATATAAAATGTGTTTGAATTTCAACACGTGACTCGGTGATAAATTACAATAAACTTTACATACTCGCCTCGAATGACAAGTAGGCGGAACTACGTTTCTCTGGCCAGAAATAATTCTCATTTCGCAGAAAGTTGTCCATTTTAGAAATCAACTACATCTCTCTTCAAATATATCTAGTTTCACACGCAAGTATGTGTGAACGCCCGTACATGTGAACATGGGAATTCTGTACGTCTACGAGTGGTGACATATAGAGCTTCTGTAAGCTCTCTTTGGGTTTCTTTCATTTGACGTGGTAAAGGAAATAGGAGGAGGCGAGTTTCTCGAATACCTTGAATCATGGAGGTCTTTAGGCCAGGCGCTACAGCTTCGTATTCAGAAAGAACAGAGACCATATTATGGGAGTGTCTAGGCTTCGAGGAAGAGGTTCTTTATACTCGACTTGAAATTTGTTCAATCGCGTAATTTGCAGCCATTCAATGTCTCATTGTTGTTTCGCACGCGTTCCGTTTTCTATACCGCGTAAAACCGAGCGTAAAACCTTTCGATGCGCCGGTGTCGGGAATAAATACGATTATAGTATTCAAACTTGAGAGTAATAAGTTGCCCCTTCAGAAAATTGTCGGACAATGGTCCTATCTTTCTTTTCATTTTGCGTGAATTTTTTCGGTAACAGCGAACCGAACGACAGAAAAATTCCTCGAACATTGTGCCAGGAATTTGTCGGTCCTCCGGGAAATATAGCCTTCGAACGAAATCGAGTATAGGTAGGTAACTACCCTCTGGTATTTTTCGTTCCACAACGTTTTTCCCTCTCAGAAAGTAAACATTAGTGTTGAAAGGAAAGACTGCCCTCCGACAACTTACTACGAACCGAACGGTGAAAGTCTTCTCCAAATTATACTTCATAGCCATAATCGCCATGCATGATACCCAAGTTGTTGTAACGAGCCGGAAGATGTCGTGGGAATTCGCCGAGGAGGCGAAAACAGACCATCCGCCAAGTTAATTAAAATTTGTTCCTTCTCGACAGAGATTGAGCAGTTTCAAGCCCATTTATATAGGTACACGGTATATATGTATATTGTATATGTATATAGAACGTTAATCGGTATAGGCACAGCGCTCTACGACTCCGAGCCTATTAATCCGCGCTGCCTTGTAAAACATAACTATATTCAATTGATCCCTGTGAATAGTGACGGTGACATGAATATTAGAGCTTAGTTCAGCCGTTCATAAATCCATAATGTACTGCCATAGAGGCGTATTATTATTATATAAATTCAGTCCTTTCGTGGTGCACGGATGAGAATTGTTCTCATAATCCCGACAATATCGACAAGATATAGGTAGAGGTATACATATACTAGTTTGTTATATCATTAGGAGAGTTGGACGGCCGTTAGTAGATTTGCGATAGGGTATTTGCGTCAGGGTATGCGCCTAGGTGTGTAAGGTTTGCTTTGTTATTGCACTAGGTCCGACACTTTGAAAAGGGCACGCGCATCGTTGACTGCACAATGTTCCAGAGCACAGCGGATTAGACAATAGGCAGTTAACTCAGTGTTTGTCGTGCGGGGTGTATAGCCTGTATACACATAGGATAACGGTTTATAGTGAAGATTCGTGTACTGTCGACCGCACCACGGGGCTGTGTTTACACCAATTTAATTACTTTCCAAGGTACGAATCGCGAATATCGCCCAAGGGCTCTGGTTGTCCCTTGAAAAGCTTTTCTCCCAGACACTGTTTCTTGAAATGTAGAAATTAATTACAAGGGGGTACGCTGATTTTACAAAAGATATAGGAGAAAGTACCGATTCCGAGTTCTCCGCTGACTGACAAAATTCCCACATTTCGAAAGCAAACAAATCTCGTTCCGGTATTCAGGAGATTCTGAATTACCCGTATCCAGGCAGAGGTGAGCATATATGTATGCCATAGTCACATCCTACATGCATACATGGGTATATATTATTATTAGGTATATCGTACATGTTTCTCACTCTATCCTCTGTTCTAAATCATCCAACGATAAGATTTCTCGTTCCTATCTGTTCCAGAGGCAGTCGGCGTAACGAGCCACCAATGCCGCAGTGGACATGAGTTGGTTGTCCAGCTGGTCGCCATTGCAGGTTCTGCTTTTGATTCTTCTCAAATGTGGTGAGTGCCGAAATGATTTTCCTCATCATTATTATTTTCACATATGATCATACAACATTCCAGTTATAGCAATTACCTATACACTTTGCCATAATATTACAGTGTAGACTAGCCGCGTATCGTGGTAAAGGCTGCATTTAATTAGCCAATAAACAATAATTGATGTCGGCAGCTGTCGCGGATTGTTTTATCTGCCTAATGAAATTCGAAATCCCGCAGAGGCCATATTATACTGACAATGACTTATACAAGTTTCACCGTGCTTCTCAATAGGTGGAATTATTCAACACTTTTTGTGCTGTCGCCGTCGCGTCGTGAACATTCGCGAGCAGAATTACTGATCTCTTAATTCTATAATACTTGTCAAACTTAATGAACAAACAGCCCGCATATAGATAGGTGTATGTATACTTACTATTATATATATATATATATATATATATATATATATCTATGTATGTATGTCACGCCCAGATCCAGCATATAGGTACTCAGATTTACCCTGCTCAAGATAATTTAGATCCAACCTACGTCTACGTCAACGGCAAAGCGTATACCTGATGGCGTGCCTTACTCACAACCGCACCAATAATTTCTTTCATCCCGAAGAATAATTTCTAAATTATATTGTCTGTTTGACCACAACATCCAAGAGGCAATGTTTAATTACCTGAGCAAATAAGGAGCGTGCAATTATTCGCGTAGTTTTATCTATCGTATATGAAGGGGGATGTCAGGGTGTTCGTTTCAATGGGAAGTCCGCATGCCTTTGGCTCACGTAATCGGTGGGATCGGTCTGAACATTTATCGGTTAAACTTTAATCCGACAGAGATGAGAGATGAGAGATGAGAGATGAGAGATGAGATTTTTCGCAAGGATCTAGGGAATCCTGTTTATTATCGAACGTCCAGCGGCTGAGGGTGCCACAGACGTCTGGAGCCTTTTGACGCAGTACGTGACTATCCGCTGTTATATCCTACCTAACAACGCTATTCTTTATATAGCAACGTCATTTCTATGAGCATCGATTCACCCGATGGCGAACTAGTATACCTACAAAGTTATCCATTTCCTAGGGTTACGTCGATTTATCTCGATAACAACCTGTCCGATCCTCGTCCCTCTTGCTAAACAAGATATATTATATTATATATATATATATATATATATATATATATATATATATATATATATATATATATATATGTATATACATACTATTTATACACGTATATATATACACGCGGCGTGTGCGTCGGAAATACCAGAAATCATGAAATGCGAATAGTGACGGCTCGACAAAAAAAAAAAAAAAAGAGATATGCTCGGATGTCATGCGATTCTCTGTGCAGAAGTAAAAATTGTCCAGGCAAAATTGATAGAAATTCGAATAATCCAATTGACCCAACAAACTTCAGAATATTCTGTACCGCGATTCAAACAACAAACGATAGATCCGGTGGCATGTATTTCAGCGAGACACCCTGTACTTGTATGCTATATATATATAGGTATGATAATATGATATATACTCTACATGTGCACGCGGACAGGTCTACGTATGTAGATCGATTAGGTACAGAAGACGAGGCCTGCGAGAAAAATATCTTCCAATCTACTCGGTGATTGGATATATTTCTTATTCTGGCAAAGAAAGTATCGCGATACATCATAGGATTACGCTAGGTCAGCCAGGTCAGCTACTGCCGTTTTAGTTATCACAATCGACAGACTGGGGCGGAGAAATTTGGATACAGTCCGCATTGCGGATCTAGTAAGATATAACATTGACGTCGTCGATCTTGTTCGTCGTTAGGCTGCAGGATTCCTTTCGTAAATTATCGTATCGCGTCTAAATAGTAAATACCTTACGATTGGTGGTATGTATAAGTAATCACCGTGGAGTTGATTTTACCCAGTATACCCACTGTTCTTCGCTGATTGTGCCCACAATCCATCGTCGGCTGAGGCCTCACGTTGAAATAAGGAGTAAATCTGTATGTACATTGGATCGTATATTCCACATTCCTTATACACCACAATATCCCAGCTCACATCAATTCGTGGTTACTTATACTTATAAAGTGGTGATTATCAATCAATCCTCTGATCCTCTGCCTGTTTACGTATATACAAATCGTGTTGGGGTGGAAAAATGGCAAGTCCTACCAACCGGCGAGGTTCGCTCAACCTTCCGCGAGACATTTAGCAGGCTCGAGAACGTTGAAGGATGACTACGATAAAGCCCAGCTAGGTTGTGGATGTTCCGTAGCAGGTGGCAATACTGTCGCGGTTACTGCCACCATTAATACATGAAACGTTTTACCGTATTTCTGATACGTGCGGCAAATCCTCGTAAAGTGAAACAATACGATGATGCGTATATAGGGTGATTTACGAAAGCGCAGGTTGTCCTAATTATGGAAAAATTCCGCTCGTGCGTTCCAACGATCGGAATGATGGGACGAGATATGCACATCTGCAGGTGTTTGGGGGATTCGGCGACGGGTGAAACCATTATCAAAATTGGAAATCACCGGATATTCTCGCCGTTCCATAATTTCACAATTTCCGCGGTGTACATACCTACATACAGTATACGGGATACGATGTTAAACTCTCTACATTACGACTGGAGCATAGAAACGAGTATCTATTCTATCGTCGTAATTGAATGAACTGCACGAGTAGTTTAGTCATAGATATAGTTATAGTTGTAATGATGCATTTCATCGTTTGTACAGTGACACGGCTAAAGGAACAAGGATACAGCGCAACTGTTTAGTGAAAACTCCAGGTGTAATAATTTGTAGAAAACGTAAGCTTCAGGTATGTACTATACCTACTCGCCGACGAGCGTGCAATTCACCTTGTACAACGTGAATTAAATTCCCGACGATGAAGCGACGACGTGACTATAGCAATTGATGACAAATTGCACTAGACATTCTCTCGTGTTCTGCAATTATTTCAGACCGTTACTCTTGTCGAAACTCCTTGCTACACACCTTGCGGATCCTTTTCATAATATTCAGTTACGCGTGGTATTCGCACTCGTTACCAATAGCAAGTGCCACTTTGTGTTCTTTGTGCAAAGAATATCCAGTAGCGATTTCTTAGTAGTCTTCTACTGACTGCAGGAGAACAGAAGAACAGAGAGAAGGGCGAAGATTTTATAGTTCTACCTCTCGATGCAGAAGACTTCGATGTGTACTGATCCAGAGAGCCTGACAACTCTTGAATCGACTGGGATTCGAACAATACGTGATTAGTCCCGGTTTCATTTCCTCAGTGAAATTCAGGAGAAATCTCGAAACATCCTTTTCTTTTATTATTACCTATACCTAGTTGGGTTTTATCTTGGGTTTTTATTTCTGACGATTAACCACCGCGTTCTCCTCATTTCTGCCATCGCAACGTTTTTTTTCCCTACAGGAAATCGACAGACTCAATTCCTTTCTTATGGTCGTTAAATATATTTAGCCGATGGCTAGTTTGTCGCTTTTTCTAACGAAAATTGTGTCCAGGGTATGTCAGCTTAACACATCGTGTTGTATAAACGACTACCTCCATCCTTTCGCCGGGTATTCTCATCTGCCTGTAATTCTTATCCTCTCCCCCCGAAAATCAGCAGTCGTCCTTTTCATCTTTCTTTTCCCTCCTTATCGTGCCGCTATCATTTTTCTTTCGCCCCCATACTTCACCTGGTGGACTTAAAATGGTCGAAATCTAGCTCGGCGTTGAATTACGCCGACTTAAAAGTGCCTCGAGTATCATAACGCCGAGTGGTGGTGGTGCAGGACCTATTGTGTACCTTGGCGTCGAAAGACACCCTTTCAGAAGTACCGCCTACTCGTTTAACCCAAGGAGTCTTTCACAATGCCGGGACTATAGATAGATAAGCCTGAAGCATCCCGCTTCTGAAGTCAAAAGTTCGCGGGGGATGAAATGCATTTCTAAGTCCGGACACGAGCACGTGTATACACTATACATATACCGGCATCTATGCATGCATGGGTAGAATATATCGGAAGTATACGACATAGTCTGGACGGAATATTGCAAGGAAGATCATAATATGGTCGCCAAAGTCCCGGGATTCAACGATAGCGGAATCAATTGAAAATAGAAGGTTAAAGGATACCCAATTACTTTGGTCTTTGAGAACTGTGCCGAGTTTTTTACCTCGTGCCTCGTTTAAGCACTTGTCAAAAGTCATACCTGCACCAGGGTGTCTATTAATTGTCGTTGTGTACGTTCCTTTCATAGTATTTTTTTTTTTTTTTCTTATTCCATTCTACTTTGTGCGAAAAATTTCGACTTGAGAATTTAATAATGGCTCCCTGAATATAGTCGCGACTCGCCGGTTTCCGTTATTAGGTTTTTTTTTTTTTTTTTTTTTCTTTTCTTTTCTTTGTATTGAATTAATGCCGAGCTTTCCCGGGATCGCAATTACGTTTCATATACCAAACCGATCCCTCTTCTCTACCTAAGTCTATTCGTGTTAAGCCGCAGAAGTTTTGGGGCTTCTCACCACCGCAGTTCACTTCTGACCACTCAACTTACCGAAACTAGACACGAATAGGGCTAACTACCTTATTCCCTGATCGTGAATTCGGCTCTCAACTGTCTAAAAACCCGATTCGACTAGACGAAGAACTCGCTCTTGGCATCAATACCGTGCTCGCAAGATAAGGTGGCAATAAAATTGAATGTTCATAGGATTAAACAATCGCCGTGGACTCGACTTCGCCCGTATGGAATGTGAAACCAGAATGAAAGGTCCTAATTTATTTACTTGTTAGTGAAGATTGATTCAGTAGCTAATTACCTATTTTCATCCCCCGGTAATTTTCTCTTACATCAGAATGTTATATCTGAATTAAACGACGACGATCGTACTAGCTGTGCGCGGTGATCATTTACCATAGGAGATTCTCTTTATTTCAGAATGTTCTTTGTGCGCTTTATCTGCCTTCGGTAACCCCCTTTGGCTACATTGACATATAGTACCTCTGGTAAATTTGATACACGCGAACTTCACCTTCGCTAGGTCCACGCGAACGCTAAGAGGTTTTTAAATCAGATCATATTATATTCCGGTTGCAGAATTTCATTCCATCGAATTACTGACTTCAACCGTATGCTGCCGACAGGCAGGGCGCTTCTATATTGGCGAATGATTTCATCGAGTTTTCGATTAGAGAGAAATATCTTATTCTCTCACGAAAGGTCGATCAAACTTTGCACGAAGACTGCTGAATCTGCCCTCCGTAGTCAACGTATCTGACGGAAAAGTTGTTTCTCCCAAAATTCATTGACGCTCGATTGTTGTTATGTGGTTATTTTTTCCATCCAAATTTCAGCCAATAGAATAGCACCATTCGACGTCACGTGGTACAAGTTACACGGTTCCAATCTGATAATTTCCCTGGCTACGGGGTAGTTATCAGACTGATAATTTCCCTGTAGCCTGTCAATTGCTTTCCCCGAATGTGACAGATTTCATTGAAATATCTGTCACACCCGTGTCCCAGTTTGAATCAATTTCAAGACGCTAATCTCAAAATGAGTCGATTTGGAGAGGTGGAAAACTTTCCTCGAATACTGCAATCTGTTCGGCCGAGATCGTAATGGACGAAATAATTCTCCGAATACCCCTCGACCTTCAAAATTCATCGGATATTTCCCTCAAGTTTTCCTGCCTAACAACGATCCGGATCAATTTTGAAGTAGAATCCCTCTCGTTGCTGTGCAACAAAACATTCGAGAAATATCCGATAATTTTGAAGGTCGAGGGGTCTTGGGGTATTATAGCTGAATATTATTACCTACCTATACGTCGTTTCATCGACCATTGGCCTGTGGCCCAGAGATATATATAATCTAGTAGCCCTCGGTGCATGTGGTCGAAACCTTAAAAGAATCGTTCTCTCTGAACTCATGGGTCTACCGTCTGCTACGTCAACGAGATACGCGATAGAAAAATCTGTTCCTCGTTATCCATCATAGATTGGAGTTTCTAACCTTGCTGGAGTATCGTGTAGCAAGTTGCATCGGGCACGTTGTGAAAGGGGATAGAAATATTCTGCAATGTTAGAACGATGAATAAATTCTAGCATATGTTGGCGATATACTGGAATTCGTTGATCAAATTGCTCTCGTTACTTCAGCGCTGCGTAATCGAGAACACGAATTTCATACAAATTCGGGGCTTAATTTGAATACCTTTGCCTGTATAAAAAGGCGGTCGAATTACACAGCAAAACAGAAACGCTTTCAATCCCATCCTTGATTCTACCCGCTGCTTTTTAGCTCACCAAAGTAGGTATATCGTTTACACGCGAGTCAATCAACCGTGTACATATTAAACATTTTGAAATAACAGTTAGCTAGTAAATTGTTCACACCCACCGTTATTCAACCAACATATATTATTCAAATCAGAGAAGACTCGCGGTGAGGATACAATATTTCAATATAATATGGACGCTCGCATGTTTGGCTAGCCACTGGAGAAAAATTCTCGTCGAAAAATCATCGCAGCCTGAAATATCGCATACCAAGGGGATAGTGAAATCTTGTGTACAGTTTCCCACGCCGTTGCTACAGTTCTTATGCGAAAGACGGTTCAGAGTTGTGTAATTGTATTTCGTAATATTCGAAAATATGCCTCAAGTGATCCTTTCGCATCACTTCGTCGAGAATAGAAGAAATTGTCCGTTCAATTTCGCAGGAATTTATAAAGAAAAGCAATCATCAGCGACAGTTTGATATCACGTTCCGGGACTGGAAGGCTTCCTACACGAGCTTTGACATCGTGACCAAAGTTATACGAGATGAGAACGTTGCTCTCCAAGATTGCTTTCTGTTGCTGTGAGATTAAAAATTTCGCCGTACTAGAGAAACCATTAAACTGATGAAGATTCATGTCAACAGGGCAGCGTAGCAATGAAATTTCGCTTTCTTTTCCTTTTTGCTCTTCTGCATCTGCTTCTCTGCTTCTCTCTATCTATCTCTCTCTCTCTCCCTCTCTCTGTCTCGTCTCCTTCCTTTCCTCTACTCGCTTCCCATAAGCATGAAAGTTCGTTTCACGTTCACCAAACGCGGCTTTCCGGCATAGATAGAACGGGAGACGATACAGGCTATTTATGCTCTGGATAAGAACCTCAAAGTGGTCCTCAGTTTTTCCTTTCTTATTTTTTTCCGTCTCCTTCCCGTTCCCTTTGTTTTCTTACCGTGTAAGTGGAATATCGGGAATCACCAGAACCGTGCGGGTAAAATTGCTGCAATATGTTTGCGTGCACGGAGACCTTGCGGTACAGCTCGGCTCTTCTTATCGTTAGTTGCCCGTTAACTTAGCCGTGAAATTAGAGAATAGAATGGACTGCGGGATGTCCTCTCGCACGAGAACTCTGCTCTGGGCGCGGTGGACTCCATTGCAGGGGAAGTTGTGCTCCTTAGTTTGTTCCAAAACAGCCAAGCTTCCGTCTCGTTCGGGGGATGATATGAATTGCCTGCGCATTTGGTGGCACGGAGGTTTGCAACCTCTGTCAATTGAGATAGCTAACACTGACACAGGCCGAGGTGAAGATAAAACAGTGATCAAAAACTTTACCCCAGTATTTATCTCCCTTAAGAGAAGACGTTGGTTGACTTATCAAATACCTGTCCCGAAGGAACAAACGCCGGGACATATCGCATCAGCTTGAAGGATCGTCAATTGACTGATTGCATTGCGAGTATAACTCCAGGCGGACGGCGTTTCGAACGCGTTATATTCTCTTTCGATTCCCAACAACGTTGGAAAGAGTCTTCGTCCCGTCTCGCGGGGGATTTATTTTCATCCAATAGGATTCTTTCACCGCGGCTTCGCTCACCTCTAAGGGTTTGTTAATATCCCCGAGTATAACGCGATGTAACCCTAACCCCTGCGTGAAATTCTTCCCCAAATTGGGGGGGGGGGGGGACCAACCTGCAAAGATCTGGTCCCGAAACAGTTGGGTGCAAACGGCAAACGACGAAGGTAAACTTGGCTTTTCCTAACTTCTCTAATAGGATTCCCGCAGCACCCCCCATGAGATTATACAAAGCCAAATATTTTACTTGCCCTACTTTCAGACGGTAACAGTATCAGCTGTAGACATTGGCAGCGGCGGAGCAACGCTGCGCGCTATAATTCGGGAAAGGAAAACTAAACCCATTGTGGCTGGGAGAGTGTTCATGTAAAGCTGTATCATATATACAATTATAGATATATATTATACCTGCGTGTATTTGTATTACGTGCACAGGTGTTACAATCCGTTGCAAATCCTTTGGCTGATTAATTAATTAAGCCGTGTATTAGCCATGACACGCAAGGCTTAATCCAGACGAAGATTTATCGGCTGCTGTATAGCGAAATGCAAAGTTGTTCAACGATAAGTCGGGGACTCGTTTGGTTCTTCGGGGGTAATCGATTATAGGTACACTGATTCAATAAGTGAAATCCATCGCGCTTGGAGCTGGGGATCCAAGGGGCTGAATATTTGTCGTTTGACGTAGAAGCGATTCGGTCGAGGAAGATTTGCATCGACGAACCCAACTCACTTCCTTGGTCTCTCACATTTTTGTCAAATGGAAAAACTTGCCAGTTCCCCGTCTTGCAAATGTGGAACTTATGTTTGAGAGATTGAAACGTAAACTCGTAAGTTTAGACACGCCTGGAAGATTCTCATCCTTCGCTCGCGGAGGTGCAACCCCGCGCTGAAAGCTCGATCGTAGAGCCTAGGCAGGTTTTCTTTGAAATAATAAAACCTCTTCATTTAAATTTCAAACGAAACCGGTGAATATCGATGCGAGATTGTTGGATAAAAAACTATGGGAAAAAATAAATTCCGCACACTCTTTGGGAAATGAGAATGAATAGCAATTCGAAGAATGAGAAATCGAGGTGGGTACTCGCTGCACGTACTGTAGGTACACTAGAAATATCATCATACCTGCAGTTATCAAAATTTCCCGAGTCATTTCTCGTTTCTCCTGGAAATTACGCCAGACTCGACTTTTCATTCGTATACTCTCAATCGGTGTCGAATTGCCGCGTCTCTTCAAACATTTTTGGCCCTGTCTCCGATTACGCGCATTAAAGCCTAAGGCTTCGCGCGGAACTTCATTACTCTAGCATGGCTTCGTATAGGTGTAGTATATACGAAAAAAAAAAAAAGAAGAATCTATAGGGAAAAGAACCAACGAGTGCCCGGGATCGGGATTATTTGTCCCCTTAATTAAACGCATATCTTATGTCGAGAATCTTGGAAAATTTTCCTCTCGACGAACGATCAGATATCTGATTTGAAAAATATCCAGCCCGTATCGCCAGGGCTTTCAGCTCCTATCGGCAAATATCATTTGGCGAATAATTACCGGCAGTGAAAAAGTGATGAAAAAGAACTAAAACGAGTACCTAACGATAAATTGAATTCTGTTTTTACGCTACCGCGGCTAACGTCACGTTTTATCCCCGGATATTTGCCAGCGTAAGCTTCGACAGAAATGCGGGCTGTAATAAATATTATCTTATCAGGTGATACCGTGCTTGTTATTTCCCCATGGTTTTTTTTTTTTTGCTTCATTCCATGTTTCCTTACCCCTCGATTTGCAGCCCCAATATTATATCACCGCGGAACTTTCTAAACAATTATTTTTTCGAATTTCAAGCACGCCCGGGCGTTTGCGTGCTCGCTCGCGCCTCTGTAGATTACCAATTATGATAGAAACAATTTTAAAACCGGATTATAAAACTCGACAAAATATGTACTTACCTATATTTATATCCGGTCCGGTTTCAAAATACCTACCTATATGTATATATATATACACAATATGTAGGAAAGCATGAATTCCCATACGTAGGTACCCACGTTCTGCTACCGTGGCAGGAACAAAGAGAAGTTCATATTTATACACGCTAGAAGACTATTCAGTCCACTGTGTCTCCCCTCGATATTCGTCACCGGGACGTAAACGGGCCTAGCCGAAGAAGATGTCAAAGTGTAATTATACGCGTGTGTATATATGTACATAGGTATACATTACATACTTGCACACAGTCTTCCGAATACAGAGGCTAGTAAATTATGTCCACGGGGACGTTCTTCGTGGATGGGATCGTATTAATGGAATTACGGTTCTCAGAACATTACCTACCTACCTACCGTATACGAAAATGCATTCCCCAGTAGCCATTGGGAAGTTATATAGGAGCACGCGATTCGACCATTTCTCCTCTGTTATTCGCTCTGCACGTCAATGTGTGTACCACCCACCTATATACGATACATATACATATGACCATCCACAACGGAAAAGGACTAGAGTAGACTAGAGTAGACTAGAGTAGACTAGAGTAGACTAGAGTATACACTATACCTATAGATAATATACGACCCAGGCTAGTTTCTAACAATCTTTACGACGCGCGGTCACCATACCAGGCTATCCCCCATATCCCGTAAATATTTGACGAAGCCTTGACGAATCGTGCTGGATGTAGATTAATCCCCAAGTTTACTCCACCAGTGTTGAATTTGCGTTTCAGATGCAACCGAAACCCCAAGTTCATGGCAAGAACCTCAACTGGTCTTAACTCCTCAGCCAAGTAATCAGCGTGCAGTACCCTATACCCGTATACCTATGTAGGTACACATATAGGTATATGTAGGTAGGTGTCCTAGCCGTTTGCAAACAACGCGTGCGCTTCTGAAATAATTCGGGACTCTACAAGGTTCCGGTAATTATTGACCAAATTATAACGAGACAGGATAGCTGTTGGTGGCCTGGAAAAAGTATTCACTTCGCATTGGAAATTCTATAGGAGCGAATAATTTCGGACTCAATTAATCACTGCAACACATCGACGATAGACCCGTATACATATAGGTACATTCTTAGACGAAAGTTGTTTGCGGTACGTAAATTTATTGTTTGAAATGCGCGTGCCAGGTGTGGATGCAGAAACGAGTCTTTGTCGCCAAGTTGCCAATTGATGCGTGAATGAATTAATATTCAGATTCGCCGCATATTTATATTCCGTGTACGATTCAACGTCAATGCCACAACGTCGCGTCGGAGGGACAGAATCCGTCGGAGTGCTAATACATATTCTTGGATTCCAGGTATAGGGAGGTATCCACCTTTTATGATCGTAGGATGAATCTCTTCTCCCGGTGGTGGCGTAGGAGCAAATTTTGTGATACATATTTCCTGAACGTCTTTGCAGCGAGCAATTTTCTGTCTCGCCTGAGTTTCCCTGGTTTCCGAGATATTTCTACGACTCTATACAGAAACGTCGTATACCATCCGTCGCCGTCCTCAGATTCTATACGAGCAAAGAGCTTTTGAATTTCGGTCATCCTTTTGCCGTATTTCCACCCGGCAGGACACGAACGTTTTCGAAACAGTAATTATACCCACGAGATACCTACCTATGAGAACATTTGAACAACGAGAAATCAGATCAAACCACTGATACCATATTATATTTATCGGTAGACATGTGGTTCCAGGTACTGTACGTATGACGCGTTGAGAAATCAGTGTCCGAATCAACGCAAACTGTTGCATCAGTTACCGACACTTTTATGCTCTCTTTATTATAAATTAACCAGGGATTCCTGAGCTAAGACGGCGTCTTTGGAGGTGAAGAGGTGGTCTGGTAAAAAATACTAAAGAGCCCCCTAGGAATCGTTTCGTCATTTCAAACTATAAGAGATAAAAGAAAGATGATGGAAAAAATCAAAAATTATTGCTGGAGAGGCAAGAAACTCCGAAACTAGGATTCCTCTGTACCTACGGTATTACAGAGTAGCGACAATATTTCAGGCTAAGAGGGCGTTTTTCGAAGGGAAGGATCGCTCTGGTGAAAAAAAGGAGAGAGAAACCTTTTCCTTCGAAATACGAGAGGCGAGAGAGAGAGATTATCGAAAAAATGAAAAATGCCTGCGGGAGAGGCGGATAACTCCGACACTTGGATACTTCGGTAGCGTATTATAATAGTCGTTTTCATTTTTCCTCATCTTTGGTATCGACGCGACAGTGTGATGATTTATAGGATTTATAGGCAAGCATTGGAGAAACAGATGTTGTAACATAGATCAGTGCAACAGATCATATCGCATGTATATAGGTACGGACACGTTGTACGTGGAAATTTCACGCTAATTATAATCGTAAATTACAAATGCCATTGGCACTAGCGCAATACATACACCTCTCTCTCATCTCTGTCAGATGGGCAGATGATTGATTGATTGATTGATTGATTTATTTATGCCCTAGTAACCTTGGGGGCAAATAAAGAGAGAAACAATGCAGATTAACAAAAAATAAATACAGAGAAGCATACAACATACAGGAGAAAGAAAGAAAAAAAGAAAAAGACACAAGAGCAAACAGAGAACATACCAAAAAGCAAAAGTAAAGTAATAAAGTACAATAAGTAAAATAAAAGTAGCACAAAATAAAAAGATACATGCAGTAAAGTAAGTATAAAAGAAAAGTAAAAGTAAGGTATAAACATATCAAATAAGTAAAATAACTATCAAATAAGTAAAAATAAGTAAAAATAAAATACAAAGACTAAGAATAAACAAATAGAACAAGTAAAAATACGGCAAAGGCATAAAAACGCAGAGTACTCAAGTCGACTCGGTATCGCGGGTAAAAAGATGAGCACGAAGTTCAGACTTAAAAACGCCAATAGAGGTAGCAGCGACAATGTCGGGAGGCAATGAGTTCCAAAAATAGAGAGCAGATAAGACAAAAGAGTGACGAAAAGTGGTGGTGCGATGCGCAGGGATACGAAAGAAACCAATTGAACCCAGATGGGCAGATGGGCAGAGACATTTGTCACTGTCTGATGCGAGTATCAGCCCAATTGACAGCTGCGCTTACACATAGGTATGCGCGCGCGCGCGCGCGCGCGTGTGTGTACAGATTTGGGAAAGGATGAATAAATACGCGGTAAATTGTTCGTAACGCCCGAGGAGGACGGTCGGTGTTTCGTTACGAAAACGCTGATCTTTGAGAATACGTAGCAATTGTCCGCTTGGCAGGAAGCAGGAACAGGGCGTCGGGTTCACGGGCGTCGATACGTGCGTGGATCCATCCCATAACCTGCAGGAGTCAATATCTATCCTCTCGGTATCGTCGTTGGAGATGCCCCGCGGTAATGCCACCTTGGGGAACCGAGGGTTCCGTGCTCGGGTTCTTATTCGTTGCAATTTGCACTTCTACCATTGCCGGGGCGAGGGTGAGAGGCGAGATATACAGATATACAGATATACAGAGGCATTGAGGGAGGGCCGAAGGAGGGTAGGAAGAGAGACTTGAAGAAACAGGGCTTGAAACAACTCGGTTTTACAGCTACCCAGAGCCCATTTCTCCCTACATTTTTGCCTACGTATTAATCTTCGTTCGAATCACCTCCTCCATGGTCTCGTCTCCTTCTTACCAGTGAGGCTCGTTGATCTCGTAGGACGTGCGGGCGTTAAACCGTGAGAAGAAGACGCTATAAATTCTCCGTAAACGACTGATCGTCATTTGTTATTCCCCGCCACGTGAGATAGCTGATGCGAATGTATACTTATATAGATCGTACAGCGTGTATAGGTACATACATACCTATATTGTATAGCTGTATAGCCCACCTGCCTACCGTATTTTGGAATTTCCATGGCACATACGACAACACCTGCCGGCTTCGGCACAATGACATGTTATCGGCTCCGATAACAGATATCTGCACCTAATGTTGCGGTACTTGTGTACCTCCACCTCGACCGACAATTGGAGTGTCGAGCAGTCGCTGCAGCGAGGAATCGATAGCGTAACCATTTTTCCGGATTGTCGTTTTGATACATGGAACTATCGGTACGCGGGGTAACTCTGCGAGTTCCGAATGTTGCAATGAACTTTGTCAATGAATGGAACAAGAATTTCCTCGCACTCAGCGATTTTGTCCAATCGCATTTTTCTTCCAATTAGTTAGTCTGATTTGTCTGAATTCCACGTCTTCGTCACCTTCCTCAGCTCTCCGCAGCTCTACACCATTCACACCGGTCTCGTCGACACTTACGCAATAACGTTCACTCACTGATCTTCCGCAACCGTGGCCGTGCCATTTCAGCTGAAATTATACCGTCACAATAATTAACCACCGCGGGTGTATTTGTCATTAAACTCTGCGATACATCGTGTCTAGTCGATAAACTTTGAGACAATGCCTTTGGATAGGTTTACACGTTGAATAAGCACCAGATTGCTTTGCAAAGTCCTCTTCACTCGCTCGCGATCAGCTCCTGAACTGCGTCTAATTTGGATTTTCAATCGTTCCAACCGGTGAACAAATTTCTCAGTGTAAAGCCTGTAACCTTGTTAGATTCGTCGACGAGAGCGTAAAAAGGAGACGGTCCTACGTCTTTGAAATGTACGATGAAAGTGTCGACCCTATAGGACACACTTTGTTCGATCGTTGAAATTGAATGGGGTTTACCGTTCTCGTTATCAGCTGTCCTCGACGTCTCCGAGCCCAGTGTTATTTTTCGATTCACTCGCCTCCGCGAGTCTGCCAGACCAGACGATAAACTCCCTATTTTCTCCTTTCTTTGAAAATATGCATTCCTGTAAGAACTTTCGTCCAATAATATGCCATTTATGAAGTAATCGTAAACGGGTCCCCGGGCTCGTAGCTGGCTATAGAAAATGAAATGTCAATTATTATTCCAGCCACCTTGACGGCAATTTTACCCATGGACGAGTCCGTCTTTCCACGGGTGGTAGTCGCTGCTTCGCACGCTGCCCTTTCTGGCGATCTGGCAGTCCTGATCTTAGGCTTACCGCCTCAGGATCGGCCTACAACCGTGTTGTCAACGACTACAGAAGACGTGGACATTGTCATGGAGGAAGAGCGAGACACTCGTCCGGAAATAGACGGTGGGACGTCTCAAGCACCTCTGGTACTACGGTGCGTGTGCAAAGGTCGTGCGACGATTCTCTGCGACATATTACAGAAAATATAAAAAAAAAGGTCATTATAATGTTTCAGGGTGTTGCGTTTAGATGGATTCACCTCCGAGCTTGTCGGGGAAGTGGCGGTTGATCCGGTACCTCCTCTGGGTGGAAATCTCTCCCTGACCGTGCCCTGTGGTTTTTTGTCACGTGGGGGAACTTACTCTCTTCAACTCCAGGAGAAGAACTCTCCAGTGCCAGCCAAGCTGACCGACATATCCTCCATACACGATGTCCAGGTAAAACTTTAGGGAGCCGCCAAGAGCAGACCGCGACTATTCTCGAGTATCAAGCTGTCGTTAGTATGACATGACGTCCGTGCGTATAGGCGCGGAAGGAAGACGCCTGCGAGATGAGGTGAAGTGCGATGACGCGACTGATGTATGGCCTTTGGTTAGCTAAGTTTAGAGACAGCCGCAGCAGCACTCCGAGATGAAACTCGACATGATGGATTATTAGACGAACAAAGGCTTTCGTAGTAAATGGTTGAAATTTTATCGCCGAAGCGAAAGTAACGGGGAGAAAACGAGAAGATTACACTTAATACTTGCTTTTAGCCGTCTCGCTTTATCTGCGCCTGGACTTATGAGAACAATGAAATCTTTGCACAATGATTTCCCGCCGATCGTAGGGTTTTCAAAAAATGACTCGGAATCGAAAGAATTTCCCTTCACCTCGAACAACCCTATCAACGTCGTACCTACTGTTCCCCGCGGACCTTGAGACTTATTTCCAAATAAACTACAGATGAGAACAACCCTGGACGTCAGATGGCCAACACCGTCGCTATCCTTGGAACCACAACACTTGGAAACATACCCGGGGCAACCGGTGCTGGCGACTTTGGAGTATACCGGGATATCATGCACACCTTCGCCGGGAGTTCCGATCGCCACTTACTCCATGCAGCTAATATATTGCGGCTCGAGTGTGCTCTCCTGCGATACACGCAACAAAAGTCACGTCCAGGTTGGTCGTTGCTTCGAGAGGAATGTTATTCTTCTTCTCTTTTCAGCAGTACCTACCTACCTACTATTATAAGTCTATCAACTAGTCATTCAAAGTCTTTTGTTTATCTATAATTATTAATTTAACACACGCGCAACATTGCTGGATTCGGTTTATATTATTTTCCATTGGTTCTCTCGTACCAATTTCCACGTATAGAATGGCGGCTTGCAGGTGCTGTACTCTGAAGAAGTCAAAGGATTCCCTGGTCAAAGGGTCGTCACCCTACGATGCGAACTGTTCGGCCAGTCGGGGCACTATGCGCTGAGATTGAAACCAACCGCCGGAAATCCAACGGCACCTACCACGAGTGCTTACATAAGAGTGAGTATTTTTATCCCTCTCATCCCTCTCATCCCTCTCATCCCTCTTATACACTCTGATACGCCTATATGGATATACACGCGAATTATAGAACGCGAAACAATTCGCGCCGTTTCGTGGATCAGAAATCGTGCGCAATTGGCGATTTTATTCAATACCCGAACCCTGCACTCATCCCCGTTCCCTGTATTCCAGGTCGAATGGTCCGATCAATTTGTCTTCAACGTCCGTGCCAGATCGGTCTACCCCTGCGACGAGGGAAGCGGTGGGATTTCTGTCCTCTTCGAATACCCAGCATGTCGTCTTCAGGGCGATCGCGTCCGTGTATACGGACGTCTTAGGGCGGACGTAGCTTCGCCCGCGCCACCTTCTACTTTGCATTATTTAGCGGAGCTAAAAGCACCGCCTGGCAAACACACCTTAACCTTCGACTGTGACATATTCAAAGAGAGATTCGTCGAGTACTGCTTCAGCTATGTAAGCCAGGCTATCACCGGTGCCATGTCACAAGTTAGGGTCGACTGCATTCCAACATTTCCACTCCAAGGTGAGTAACAATCAAATCTTTCACATCTCCCGATACTCGCCACCGCCAATGGCTGAGAATGCATCAGCCCTCTTCAATATCGCTCTCCACGTGCCGAAGCCCACATACCAGCCTTGAATGATCAACTTCATGTCAGTATCAAGTGTTTCGCTTGCCATGCTTCGGTATTCAACGCAGGATTTCATAAGGCAAGCTTGGCCTCTTCTCCCTTCAGACCAAAATTTGCGTACGCCCCCAAACGCGTGCTACCCTAACGAACTTCTATTGATTAAATGTTACATCACCCGCGAATTACGCCACGGAAGAACGTATACCTACATACATTCGCTGCAGTCAGAGCTAGATGCGTTACCGCCGCAAAACCTGATCCAATAACTCGCGATGAGCTTCGATTATTCCATATACGTACACATGTATGTTACAGTTCATTCTATCTCCCGACTAGCCTAGATGGTCAATATCAAATATACTATGAGAATATTACACCTCTGTCTGCACGTGAAATTCGATCGACGATGACGGCATTCTCTTACATCTGACTGGTACACTGCGGTGCTACGGTACACTTCCAAGTTTCATAGCGCCCATCAGGACTTACTAATCCTCGATTTATCACGAGATCATTCATCTCTGTCACGTGTGACTACGGAAGTTCGCGTCCGCCACTATAGGAATAACATAGAGATACTATACGCCAGATACTTTACCCTCCTATGAATAATATGTATGACTATACGTATAGGGGAAAATGTCGATCAGGTCGATCAGGTCGATCTTCGACTAGAACGAATTCGTGCCACATACGTGTGTATCTATACTCATTCTCCCAAATTTTCACAAATCAAAGGGCGCCAGTTAATCTCAAGTAACAACTAAACTGCACACGAATATACGTATACTTATAGTTATAGAAGTGGAGCCGTAGTTTACGTCTACATCCAATTTTATATATCGCGGGTGATGTATCGCCTAGTTCTCGTTAGATAGCGGACCGTTAAGGGAAACGAGAAGGTGTGCTTCGGTAGCCTGGAGCCTAAGAAAACCCTGAGGGAACAGTCTGAGAAGCGTCTAACATTGCGGTACAGTCAGTGCCAGAGAATATACCCTCTATACGCTCATACAGATAGCGCAGAAATTATTCCGCGGTCTACGCCTATCTTTAATTTTTCCGAAACTTGAAAATATTCTGTGTATGCTTGTCGGAATATGATATGTATAACAGTATAAAAAGGAGATGAGACAAGAAGTTCAGAAGTGCATTGAAACATTAAAATCTCCATGTCGCGTCGTTAGAAGTAATTGTACAATGAATATACACTTGACCGAGGATCGCCTAAGCTTCACCAATTTGTTCAATTAAATCTAATGCTTCCTCGAAACCTCGATTACTCTGCGTGAGAATTAATTTCGAATTCATTAAGATTGAGAATTAATTGAGAACATTGCTTTTATCCAAGCTTATCATTAACCAACGTATTACCTTTTATTATACCGGCCCATTAATTTTTTGTTCAAAAGTTCCGCGACGGAACAAGAGTTACGAAGGGCTTGGGTACTGGGAACCCGATTACAAACAAAGTCCTCAAGAAGATTCTATATACACAGGAAGATGAAAAGTTACTTCGCAATTTCAGTTTGGGAACTTGATAAATAGATTCGGAAGGGGAATACAAAACAATGCAACGTTTTTACAAAAGTAGATCCGTTATATAGGTATATTTATGTACCGGGTGTTTCTTCGCCTACGCCTCGAGCATGCAGGTCTCGAACGTTCACCGCGCGACTACATTATATTGTACTACAATACTATGGATATTTGAAAAGCGATCCTTAGTTCCGATATATTAACTAAATTAACCAAGTTCCACATTATACGTATACATATGGCTGGTATGTATACCTATATGAGGGCTGAAACCTTTCGCGATTCAAAGATTCATGTGCCAATTCATTATGCTTCCGGCGTGTGAATAATGTGTCACGACATACTTCAGTGTCGGGTGTACGATCACCGGTTAAAAAATATCAGCACTCATTCGGTTCAAGTTCGACGTGAACTTTATCGAAAAGCTTTTAATGCGTCTGCCGCAATATTTTTCCACTTACACGTTGAATGCGGATGTAGACTGACGTGAAGAATATTGTGTATATATATATATTACCATCTCTGAAAGCAGAAATTCTCTGAAATGAACAAGTAATACACATAATTATTATACTGCCGTGAATATATGTATATACTCACTTCTAGTTCTACATATACCTGCAGTAGCAAGGCTCCCCAAAATATGTCAACCGAAGAAGTCTTCTCGATCCAGCAATATTTGTAGATATACAAATGCATAAGGTCAATTGTGTGTCTCCATCCGTAGACAGGCATACCCAGGTATTGTATATGGATGCACGAATCTTCTCACTCCGTGTATTTCAATGAATCTGCGATATTCCCGGTTATTTTGACTTTTGGAATATCGAATACGCAGCTACAGGAGTTTGATTCGAGAAACAAGTTCTCTATAATTAGTTGAAAACTTCACAGCATATGAGCTCTGGATCCTCGACAAACGATAAATTGCTGAAAATTGTTGCTTGATATTTATCGTACACCCAGCTTGTTTATGGGGTTGACACTGACGTTTTCCTGGGATCGAGTGAGAACCACGGCGCTCTTGAGCGAGAAATTTGCGTAAATAATTTCGCTCGCTCTTGCCGCGAGGGATGATTTGGCCGTCCGCTCCTCTGCCTAGGCTACAACGTGCGAACGAACAGAAGAATAAAAAGTTTTTCAACGCCGGCAGATCACGCAGTTGATACTGTCATTTTTGCTGCTCGGGAGATTGAATCTAGTGACGGCATAATAGAGGTCGATATTTTGTAATTGCCGGCCACGGTCGTGTGTTATTCAGAATTTGGCTTAAACTCGAGTGATCAGAATGAAACAAGTTAAGGTTTGCAAGTCGCAGCACAATGGAACTCCGCGATGTCGGAACACTTGTTGTTCCTAATTGTGAATGTAGAGGTCTGAAAAAATAGAAACTAACGAAGTAGATATAGCATATGTATAGGTATAGAGGCATCGGCCGCGACAACCTTTAGAGTTAACAACTATATCCATCGTGAGCAATGAAAAGGCCTCGGTAGGCTTGAACTCTCTTGATAATTAGCACAGTAATTACAGTACCGAGAGTTCCCAGACCTCGTGCACGTAATCGGTGTCCTAAGACCCTGGTAATCGTCAAAGTTACAAAATTCATTTGGAATAATACGTATATAATCTCATTTCGACCTGCACGCTGTGGGTTCACTTCGTTAAGAGGCTGCGCTCTAAAGAAATTATCTGCATTTGCATATAAACTGCATCGCGCTTCGCGCCCTCGAGCGGGACGATTTACTGTATTCTTTCTATTTTCTTCACCTGCTCGCCTAAATATTCACAATGATTTTTCTTCCTTCCGTTTTCATATTTATTGTAAACACCGGTACTATTAGTATACATATTACATGTACCTATTCATCGCCTCGGTTCAGGGGAATGTCTTTCGCCGGAGGACTTCGAGTAGAACGACAAAAGCTTTTTTGAAACCACTTTGATGATTTTGACTATCCTTCATCTCCAGGAAATAAGACCTACTCGGAAAAGGCTCGCTTTTCTGCAGTCAGGCGCCGCTCCGCTGGCTTGTCCCGCGTTTCATCCAGAAATTTCTACGCCCCTGAAGTACCTATAACTTGAAAGGATATTATACCTACCTCAATTTTTGTGGGCCACGTGTGTCAACGATCCGAAACACCGATCTGACTTTCATGATGCAACTGTCATTTTCAAACACAGTCCCATTTGCATATTTTCACAATAACGCAAGGATATACGTACACGTATCTCGATAGCCAGCAAGGTCTGCACTCGCGACGGATATCTACGTACCTACATATATAGTATATACATATAAAGTTCGATAAATCTATTCCAGAGCACCGGTTCACCGGCACAGTTGTCGTTCGAAAACTTTTCTCCAGCTTTATTTAATTGGATAATCCGACCTAGTTTCATACTTTTCTTTTATCTTCTTCCCGCAGAAGGCGATGCTGGCGGATGGGGACCATGGAGTCAATGGACTCCCTGCAGCAGTTCGTGCGTCGGTGGCACAAGGCACCGGTATCGTTTTTGCGACACGCCACCTCCAAGATACGGAGCGAAATTTTGTCAGGTTCGCGACGAGTCGTCTCCTTCTTCCTCCTTCATTGACATGCCGCGTTTTCTTACCTCGTCGCGTCTCATTGATTCGTTTCCATCGTTGCAGGGTCAGGCAGTTGAGACCGAGACATGCGGGGGTTCGAATCAATTGGACCTCCGCGAGAACTGGACTCCCGGAGACTGGGAATGTCGGCATGGGAAAGAATTGGCTGCCGAGAAGCCGGAAGTAGCTGCTGAAGTTGGCACGAAATGTAGATGCGGTTGTCTGGTCGTCCTGGAGTCGAACAGAACGCGACGAATCCTGGCAGCCAGCACCCAGGCCTGTCCCGGTAGATCCTTTTGGGTGGTTCAGGCCGAAGCTGATCATCAGGTACGCCTTCACCTGGACCAAGCAAGATTCCCCTGCAAAGATCAGTACATCAGGATACGTGACGGGGACTCTCTGAGTGCCGAACTGTTGGCCGACGTTGCCTTCGACAAAAACGCCCCCGTTTCGGGCACAGTCTTCTCATCGGGGACAAACTTGTTGGTAGAGTTTTTCAGCGACGAAGAAGCAGCCGAGCACACATCCTGCGTTGGCGGATTTCTAGCCCACGCCACGATGTTCGGTATGTACATACCTCTGTCCATACAGGTCTTACAGCTTGAAGCTTCAAGGCTTGCGTATATTATTGACAATGAGTCGAGCTCTGGGCACTTGATCGAAACGAGATCCGAATTAATGAAGGAGATGAAAATGCGAGAATTTCCCGAGAGGATCTAGTCCAATTTATTCCCAATTGTAGGCAACGTTTTTCCGGATAACGGTACTACGGCGCCAGCAGACTTCCTCACCCCGAAAATAATGGCGGCAGCAGGAAGATGGGCTCTGTGGCTAACGCCCGCTCATATGGCCGCTGCGACCCTTCTCATTCTCATGTTCCTGGTTTCTGTGTTCTTGGCGTTGCAGTACGCCTTCAAGTACAGGAAATACGAGATAGCCGAGGATCTCGACAGTCTGACGGACAATTCTGGTAAGTCGCATTAATCCGACATTCGTACATAGTACAGGTGAGCAAATCACAACCATATGACCAATATGAGTAAATTCGACTCGTAAATTCTCAAGCTGCAGCTTGAATAAGTTCCGTAGTCTGCTTTATACAGTCTTATTGACCAAGACTCTTATCCAGTTTGTAGCGGATCCATGCAGGGCCTCGCAAGGAGGGCGCGGGCACTGTCGTCGGCAACTTTAATATCCGAGGTAGTTTCTCTCGTTCGACTACCAAGGAGAGGCTCGCCGAAGCACGCGAGGCTAGACGAGGCGCCGGCCGATCTCGAAGACGGCTATGAAAGCACGGAGACGCAACCTGAGTAAGAGGGTCAAGGTTGAATAAAAAAAAGAGAGATATATTGAGATAGATAGATGGAGGGAGAGAATGAAAAGTGAAAGAGGAGCAGGCAACTTTGATCGATTCTTGTTTTTCGAAACTTTTGCTTTTCAAAGGTTTCATCGGTGTTCGGTATTGTTTGTTCGCAGAGGCGACGACGAGGGTGGCGGAGGATCCGGGACCTTGAAGAATAAAGATTCGGACGAAAATTCGCACAATACGATAACAACGCCCAGTTGTGTCGGTACGCCGGTGAGACGTGTATCAAGTTCCGGTACTTCGACGTCAGGACAACCCGAGGTCAAGTACGCCCGACCAGTTAAGTAAGTTCACTCTAGACATGTCGCCTGTTAAGATGCCTCGTTTCGTAATCTTATCGCTGAGATATACATCCCACACAACCCCTCTTATCGCACGCTCGTTATTACATGCTCTGGCATGGATAATACATACCTATACATGGTATACCTGTATAAGCTATTATATTGTGTACATACCTATATGTATGCAGATATCGTAGAAAGTAGCCATTATAGGTCTCGATTACACACATAGTTTATTTTGGACCTGACCTGGACCTGAGGCCTGATCGAAGTCATTGTTTGCCACAGGCTACGGACGGTTGTTGGCCCCATCAGTCCAGTTTCCGAAGAGCCTTCGACCTCGGAGTGCAGCCGACGTTACAGCGTAACGAGCGCCTCGATCAGCCTGAATAACGTAAGAGTCCCTCACCCAAAACCATCCACCCTTCTTCAAGTCAAGGTACCTTGTCCACATATAAGTATACCTATTTACATCATTGTGTGTTTCGCTCTGCCAAAGATAACAAGAAAATTGTGCTCTCACGTAAAGCTTATGTGAGACCTGTGCCACGTACGCGCCTTCCTTATTCCAAACTTGTTCTACTTACTCGCTTGTGTGTGCTGTTCAATGTGAAAATTCATACGCCCGGATTGACTTGACGCGCTTTTTCTTTGCTTATCAATTTCCACAGGGTTTCTCCCCCGCTAGTACGTCCTCGAATATATCGAACTTGCGGTGCGGCAAGGAGTCCAAGGACAGACGCAACAGGGAACGTCTCCTCCAAGGACCGGGGTCCGAGTTCAGTCTGGCCAATCAGGACATGGACTTGGAACTGGACTACTACGACTACAACGTCGTTAACGCCGGGGCAGCACCCGGATCCTACTTGGGAATGGATCCAGCATTCCTCGTCTGGATACCGCCTCTGGATCCCGGCGAGTCGGACATTTTACGCGCCATCGAAGAGGATCATCATTACGAGGAGATACTCGAGCGAAGAAGCAACCTTGGCTCACGCCTAAAGCTGGATACCGAAGGGGCAGCCTTGACACCGGGCGAATACAAACTGATAAGAGAGACCAAAGTCGAGACTTGTGTCCCGAGTGGTGGGGGGGACGGGAGTTCTTTGTTTTGTCAAAATGAGATCTTGCCGAGGCGTATCGATCCCGGTGAAAGTCGTCTACACGACGAAATAATTAGCGAGTATAAAGCCAGGCTTAGCCAAGGGATCCTACCGATTCACAGGATCCTAGAAGAATCCAGAGTCAGGGTGAGCGATGAATCGTTGGCCAGGCACGTCCAGGACGATAACGACGTACACCCCGATGTTATCCCGAACAGGTTGAACAACGAGGGTGAAAAATCCGAGTCGAGATTTGCCCCCAAGGCGAACAGAAATCGGCTACACGACGAGCAGGAACGCGCCAGGGCCCCGAAGAATCTCAGCGCCAAAATGACGCGGCACACGGACCCAAAGAGGGAGAAGAAGCCCGGCGACGAAGTTGATCGGTCCAAGACGCCGGGAAATCCGAGGAGCAGATTCTCGGACGACTTTGACAGTTCCAAGATTCACGTCGGCCTGGGGATCAGTAGCCGCGTGTCCGAGGAAATTGTCAGGAACAAGGCGTTTGACGAGAACGAATTGTCGAGGGCAACCCCGACTGGTATCAATGAACGGAAGCACAACTATGGCGTGTCGAACTACCGCAAGGATTGCTCGAAAAGAAAGGGGACCGGAGAGCTGGATCTCGAAAACTCTGAGTCGTACGATCGCAATGATATTGCCCAAGACAATATGATTAGGTCGAACGTGGCGGAGCGGTACAGGTACAAAGACGATGTCGCCGAATTGAATACCGTCGGTGACATGAAAATCGGAGACGCTGTGAATATTCCTCTCAGAGAATTTCCCCGGGGTAGGATGACGGAATCACCCGCGAGGGTGCATTACAGCAGGACGAAGGACAACAGGAAGGAGACAAATCTTCAGAAGGAAATACCGAGCCCCGACTATGGGGTGGAAGTCGACATCAGGGAAGAATCCAAGGGATTCTACGAGCTAATCGGGGAAGGGGAAGACGGGTTAAAGTTCGCCGACGACGACGAGGACTATATCGACAACAAGATAATGGCCTGAATGTTTTCGCCAGCCAAATTTACGGCAACATATTGCCCTCGTTCAGTTGGATTCGAGTCTATAGGCGATGTATGTGGGTACGCAGTATCGCGTACGCTACACGTTAAGCTGGAATTGATCTGCACTTGGGGCATTGCAGCTCGACGTATACCTATACCTATACCTATACCTATGCCTGTGTAATATTGACATGTATGGAACGCGGGTCTACGGGGTCGTCGGTGGCGTTTGGCGAAGAGGCCACAGTAGGGTCTGCGCTGAAATCGAGCTGCATATACTTCGGGCATTCTTGGTGCAATGTATTATGTAAGGAATCTTATAGGCATATAAGGAATGCGGGAGGAACGAGACCAGACAAATATATGATTTACGGAAATCGACTTTCTGGTTTCTCCTTATTTGTGAAAAACAATCAACGGACTAGAATCGTCTGGTTTCCATCCTCCGCTTCTCGTTGGTAGTCTTAGATTATTTACAGTTGAGAGAGTAGAACCTCGACCATCTGAACCGTGATTCATCCCCGCCACGATAACCGCCGGTATGTCGAATCGCACTGGCAGCCTCTTATTGTTAGCAATTTGACCCGGAGACGCCGGACGCGTGGGGACGAAAAACGAAAAACGAAAAACGAAAAACGAAAAACGAAAAACGAAAAAGGCATGCCGTCTCATGTTTTCCGTCATATTTTCCCTCAAATTATAAGAATTTGTTCGCTAACCCGAACTAGGGCCCGGTCCCAATCGGCTCGGGTAATCGAGGTTATACTGTTACTTGATAGTCGATAGGTGATAGTTTATAGTCAATAGTTAATAATTACTTAAACAGCCGATAAAACAGTGTACTTAAAATTAGATATCCATAATATGTATATCGTATGACAAAATTGAAATTGAAAGTTAAACCATAGGACTCGAAAATTGAAGCTATATATTATGCATATGAATAAAATAGGGTATATATACGTACGTACATACGTACATACATAATATCGTGTGATATTGTCAACGTATTATCCGCGATTACTATAAATGTTTCATCTCGATGACTGTCGAGCAGAGGACACTTTACTTAATATACCTAATATTGTATAGGTATATAGACATTCGGGGGAATCTCTATCTCACATACTGTCGAAAGTTGTAGCCCTTACCTCTGAGGAAACACCCAGTATGCAAGCGTATATCGATACGGCGCATGTTCTTGTCGTTTCTTAAGACGGTGTTGATACCGTTCCTGAAACAGGCTGCATTCAATAAATTATCGAGATATTCGCTCATTGATGTTTGGCTCGGAATAAAATTGACGTTATACAGCTACTGCGCGTTTGCTGACGTTTAGATGTTTGGGACATTATATACTTTACAATGCCTCGTGAATATATTTATATCTCGATCTCGCGTAAAGAGAATCTAGTAAGAGACTATCGGACGTAGCTAGTACATACAGAGAGAATTCTGTGAAAGTTAACACTCAGTTATAACAGACTGGAGACTTCCCGTGTTTTCTCGTCGTGTCTGTTCGTTGCAGGCTGGCCATCCGTTCTTTTCTCATCAATGGTCGAATCGATGTTTCCGAAAAGCCTGACAAGCTGACCGGATGACCAGCCTGCAATAAACGGACGACAACACGGAAAGTGTCCAGTCTGCTCTGACAGAGTGTTAACTTTCACAGAATAATATCCTCTCAGTATAATTGTGAGAATGGGTGTATTATTATTGACCGGATGTATGATACGTGTATTCATTTATAATGACATTTATTTCTAGTCAATTATTTATTGTATAAAACATATTATATATACAGACACACACACACACACACACACACACACACACACACACACACACATACACACACAGATATATGAATATATATATATATATATATATATATATATATATAAATCTATACGTATATACCTATATTAACATGTAATATAAATATGCACATATTCGGACACACGGAGGAGTTCTATCCTGGATTTGATTTCGGGCTTGAGGCTTTCCTAGCCCTGGCCGAAATCAGACCGCCTATTATCGGAACTTACCTGGTTGTGCGTATACATGTATGGATACTTGAACACATATATCCTCAATGTTACTCGAGCAGTTATGTAGGATTGTAAGTTGTAACACATCTACGTACATTTCATTTGCTGTACCGTTACATTGGCCCATGTATAATGAAATATTGAAATGTATATCTTACGTTGTACACATAATTATATATATGAGCACATTTATGAAATTTCGAAAATTCGACCACGAACTGATGATACAGGTCGGGCTTCGAATTCATGGGATCATATTCCAGCTCTCCGATGTGAAGCTCAATTCATTTTCAACCGCTGATCGTGAGTTATCATAAAATTTATATAGTAATAAACTTTTTATTGTCTAATTGATTTTTATTACATCGGCTAGTACGACTATTGCGTAACGTGTATTTTGTAGCTGTTGGTTAATAAAATATTTACTAGAAAATACCTATACGTATATACAGTCATTTACTTTATCCAATCTACATCCTTTTATTTACGTCTATATGTACCTATACCTATATCTATGGATACATACCTACGGGCCTATAACTATTCCAATGTGAATCTCGCGATAGGGGACAAGTTCAATGGTACAGGGGATACGGACGGCGAAAATGATATCGCCGATTAGAAATTATTTTGTCAACGATACTCGTCTCGGTGCCTAAATTTTGTCCGAGGTATATGGCAGCTGACGTTTTGTGGGAAAAAAATCAATAGCTCGATGGTAAGCCAAGGGAGAAATTATTCTTGTAACATCAATTGATAGCTATCGTAATTAGGGCTGTTTGTATACGCGGAATGGCGTGATAACGAAAAGAATGGAGTGCAAATGTGATCAAGGGAAGTAGTCGAGCAATCATGAGCAATCAAAGAACAATCGTCCGGCATCAAAGATATGAAAAAATCATAAAGTTGCGAGCTATAGGTGCACATAATATGTAATATTATTAGGTACGAATGAGTACTAATCGATTTTCACCAATGTGCATGAAATTTACCGACGCGGAAATTTATACCGATTGCCGGACGCTGTTTGAGGCGAAAGTAAATCGAGAATTGGCCACAAAACTAGCGGAGACGCCACATCCGCCACATCCGCCACCACGTGGTGGCGCCATCATCTATGAGAGAAGTTAGGATCCATGAGAATGGTTCGGGAGTTGCGTTTGGTAAGGCGCAAACGCGTTGGATTTCTTTCATGTTATACCTCAGTATAGGGGCGAAACTTGGAATTGTATTTGGAGAGAACGCAGGGGCGGATCTATGAGATCGGCTGGCCTAGGGAATTCAGGAAATTTATCCCCCATTTCTAGAGTACGAGAACGGGATAGTCGACTTGGTCAACATGTATTAACAATTCAACGTCATATGTATATTTATTTATACCAACATTTGATAAACTCAAAGGAACAAAAAAAAAAAAACGTGTCAAGCCCCAATAAAAAAAAAAAAAATTATTTTCAAATTCAATGAGCCTCCAATATCTGCCGCCCCAGGCTCTAGTCTACTCAGCCTGGTGATAAATTCGCCCCTAGGAGAATGCATTGCTCTTTTCAAATCGATTATCACAGCATTTCCTTGAAACGATCCGAAGCCCTCGTCCCTGTCAGATTATAGTTTCCAAAAAAGCGCAAAAATCGTCGGCATTAACATAAGCCGATTAGGGCTCGTGTCGCCGACAGCTGCTATCGATTGATCTGAAAACTATTTCTCCATCCATCATATAGTTACATTCGCGCGCGGATATTAATCCCATAAATACAGAAATTATCGGGGGCAGGGCTATTACAGGATGCAGGTTTTACTCGGAAGACGGGAAAATCCACTACATACCCCTGCCAGAAGGGATTTGTTTAATAACCGGCACATCGGAAGGGTACCAGCACAATGCATCCCACTGCAGCTACTCGCGCATATGTATGTACATTGTACACACATACCTATCTACCTGGCCTCGCGGAAACTAGTGGCGAGATAATACAATATACATGTATATTTATAATGTACCTATACGTCGTGTACATTCTTACATACGTGCGCGACATAGGCCCCGTAATTGTAGGCAATTCGTAGTAGGTACATATTACATTCTGAGACGATTTGAACGAGTTTCATTGGTGAGATTTTATAAGTAGAAAGAAAAATAACGAAAGTCAGCTCAGAGTGTGAATTGTACTATGAATTGCCTATAATTGGGGTCCTATGGTGCGCATCCACGAATATTTGCGGTACCTATAGATATATAGTTTCTTGACCAGTTTCTTCTGTGGGATACAAATATATCCTTGGCCACTGCATTTCGTCACTTAGAAAATGCCATTCCCTGCACTGAATTCCCTATACAGTTCTGTTTAGTAGGTATACATCAATACATAGTATATCTTCGTTTCCACAAAGCATACGAATTTCCGACTAAAACCGGATATATCGGAAGCGATATCATGTATAAGGTGTACCTATAGAGAGCTACGACAAGCATAAGGATAACATGGTTATAGCATTATAACATCATATAGGTATGCAGTACGAGCTACGGTACATACATACCTATATAGACACGGGCGTCCACTGGTCATCACGAGTTTCCCGATCAGTTTGAGGAAGGAACTCCCGTAAGTCTGAGTTATGCGCAAGGCAATTTGTGAGAGATTACGCGTTACAAATTATAGCAATATATCGGAGGATTATACCGCACAAATCGGGAGTTGAAAGGCAGTCGCACAGGCCTGAGCAAATATGGAGGAAAGTTTCGTGCCACGACTGATCCGGTCAATGAATCTTGGGGTATACCAGCCCTGTGTCAAGGTGGGCACACACTATACACCGAGCTATATGGGGTAAATTTATATGGGCACTACACAAATAGTACACGTACTGGCAGGGCACGTACCCTCGCTAGGGGCTCCGATGTTTCGATATATACCTACTGTATACCTATATAATATATATGCATACCATCTTGAGGGTATTTATAGTCTATAGGTCCGACCGCTCGATTGTCCTTCGAGCAAAATACCAACCGGGAAGCGAATTTCTATAAACCCGTGAATTCCGGCGTACGTGGCGTACCGCGCTAGCCGGCAATATATTCCTTTATATTTTCAACCTGTACGATTTTCAATTGGCAACGCGTTCAATGCACGCCGTATAATTATATACCTATAATTAAGCGGCGTTAGGAGACTCCGTGGGAGAGGCAATGCCTATATAGTAAAAACACGGAAATCGTTCAGGTGTCGCGTGCTTCTGATCGTAAAGCTCTAAATCACTCTTCGAAGAAAATATCCAGTAACAAACAAACAAACAAGTAACCAAATTGTGTTAAATATCACTCTTTTCGCTTGTTCGATAATGTCCTATAGCTCTCAAAGGAAGTATTCTCGGCGATTGTTTGAAATCAGAGAGAAGGGTGGGTAATTACTGCGGTCTTGAAATTATCAGGGAATCGATACCTAATAATTATCTTCTGGATAAATATTATGTAGTGAAGCGTTTGCTACGTATAAACGAAAGCGAAACTTTGAAGGTGGATTTCGTGTTCCAGATAATCCAAGGAAATTCTTCCTATACTTTGCGACGAGTCGTCGGGAAAAATGCCGAGCATGTACAAACATGAAATCGAGAAACAATTACGGAACCAGTGGGTCAGTGGAGAATCAGTGGGTCAGCGATCGCCTTAAAAAGATTCTGTCCACCCTTGCGGCGTGGACGAAATAATCTCCTCAAAATTGAGACAAATGATACCCATACTGTACACACGTACCTATCAGGCCCAATTTTCATTTCGCCTCGTACGTGTTTCGCGGTCCCCGTCCGATGTATGTATGGATACATCACGTATATAATTATGTAATATAGACCTATATATGCATATCTATAGGTCATAATACATAGATGTAGACGTATTTCTCGAGCTTCAAAAGTTCTCACAACTTCGCTCAGAATTAGTGACTCTGCGGAGCGCCTACAATTGGCAATCACTGACAAAGAGCGCGGGCGAACACCACTTTGGCAACCCTCAATTATTGCTAAATGCAATATTGTTGTCGGGAGGGGGGTCCGCGGGACGCTCGTCTGTGAGACGAACAATCAAATGAACGAACAATACGCCATGAAACCCTAGATCCGACCGACGCAGTTCTTAACCAGGTTATGATTTACAGTACCTCGCGATATTATATTTCAGAAAAATATTTACGCTCGCACGCGACCACGTCGGGGCGTTAGGTTCAACCTGGCCCACGTTGAATGTGTTACGAGTGTATATATAAGTATTGCCCAAGTATATGTATACGTGATTCTCAATCTTCTCGAAACTTGTGCGAAATTTTCAAACCGGAAACTCAGAACCGACGCCGTGCCACACCGTGGGAAATTAGACATCTCCTCGCTCGAGACTCGATTAAACTTTCTGCTTACAGCACCGGAGGTCAAATGATTCCACTAATTTCGAGTCGCAAAAATTTTACCACCAAATTTTCCTCCGCCTGCAGGATCAGCTAATACTCTCATCCGCACGACTCTTCCGTATACCTACGTACAACGACTATCGTTCGTCGTATCGTTGCTGGCCCGTAACTGTCGAGTTCTAATCTGAGTTCTAATCATTTCGTTAGTTCTAATCTGTTCAATATCATTATCCAAGGTTTGCGGCGCTTATTAATTCCATTTAGACCTATGAAACTCGTTTATCGGGATACAAGATGGGCTGCGGGTATATTGCGTAGGTACACGTATAGAAGAGGCGATGGGGCGCATATGGCGATGGGTCTCGATTGCCGTCGTGTGCTTCCGACCGTTTCTACATCATCCATCCTGCAGCCTTCCCAGGATGCTAGGAGTGATTTCAAATTGTATATCTACCAGCGGCCGTCGACTAGAATATAATTTATCGTAAAGGACTCCGGCGTAACTAAATTCCCGTGACTAATTTTGGCCCTACACAGTGCCCAGGACTCACTCGAGTACAATATCGAAATACTTGAGCAGAATGCCATCTTTGTGTCATCCTAGTTTATTGCTGGGGGGAGGGCGGGGCTACTGCGATATTGTCAACCTTTCGAGCGATTCGACGCGCGTTAACTGCCGCCGCGGAAAAATCCAAGTCACAATGCTGAAAACTGGCGAACCATCAGCTCGAGCCGACAACTTGCGAAATAATTTTATCCGAGGTAAACGGCGCAGTTTGCTTCTCTATGTACCTACGTACAATATTTGCTTCATATCAGACGAAGCGCCCCACCCGAGGTAAGAGTCGAGAGTAGGTACATGTTCGTAAAGCATATGCAGGTATATAGTGCCTATCACATCCAGCAGGCATATTTTCACATTGAATTTTAATCATGCGCGACCCCGACACCGTATTCAAAACTGTGTGAAATTCAGAAATTCGGGCAAGGGAGGCGAACGTTAACGAGATGGAAACTGCGGTAGGTCTAGGCTCTAAATTTATATGGTTATCAAAGTTTCATCGCCTATCGCGAGGCAGGTATGAATTTACACCGGCATAGGTATAAATTCATTAATTTTCCACGCTACATTGGCTATACCGTATACATATTACATACTGTACGTGTATGCCTATATAACGGTTTAACTTCGGTGGAAAAAAACAGGATATTTATACAGATTATATCTGCAGATGGTTGTAATTCACTATATACGACATCCCTTTCCCTTTCCCTCTCCCTCTCCCCGTCTCTCTCGCTCTCGTCCTCGGCCCTCGCGAATTGAATTTTATTAATTTACGAAAAAGCAGCTCTTGCTCTCATATACGTAGAGACGGCATAGCCGAGAGTGGAAATCCAGCTAATGTCCCAGAAGTTGATATCCATACATACTGCACGCGGCTATGCCTGTATAAGCCTACATAATCAAAGTCCGTCAAAGTCTATTGTAATAGACCGATAATAAATCTTGTCGGGTATCTTTTTTCCTATACCTACTCTTCTGATTGAATGAACAATTTTTCAAACTCTCCGAATCCGAATACAGAGAGCGGTACTCCACCTTTGGGTATATATATATATATATATATATATATGTGTAGGTATGTGTATATGAATACGATTTGCGCACGGGTCATTGATCAATGAGAGGAACTCCGTATACCTACCGACATATTTTACCCGCGGACCACCGAAAATTCTTAGTTTTGGGCGGTGGTACTATTAGACAAATGAATAGCCACGTTGGCACCCAACTTGAACAAAAAGGACATCGTGCGGGTATACCGTATAATATACAAGTAGTACCGATATACCTATGTATGGTGTATGGTGTATGGTGTATGGTGTATGGTGTATGGTGTATGGTGTAATGTACAGAAGAAGGCGAGAATCCCAGATACTTGCCTACAATATGTATAGATATATAGCGAGGTTCTGAAAGCCGGAATCTACACCTGGACCCGGAATACCTCGTACCGGTAGTCATTCGAATGGAAAATTGCCGTAAAATTGCCGCAAAAGCGATATTTTATTCCTTTCAAGCGTGCGCGCGCGCGCGTCCGGCTAATCGCTATACCCTGCCTGACAACCCCAGTCTTTGGGGTGTTTATGTGATTTTATGGAGTCGAGAGGTGGCTACCCCCTCGACCGAGGAATAGCCGGGGTTTCGAGCACCTGGTTCTTGCCTAAAAATCGTCGTCAGCCAAAGTCGGACCCGCGAGCTATTCCCCAAAAATTCGTCATTACTCATTTCCGTACCTAATTACACGAACTATACGATAATTTAATATACGATTAATGATATAGAACGCGAAAACTATGTAGATGCGTTGCCCACGATTTTAGAGTCGAGAAACGCTGTAAATATTTGACAATATAGTGCCATGTGCGCGTATTGAATTTGGGATTTTGGCAATAGACCGTAAATTAGTGGGCGTCAATGAGTTTTGGCGTCGGGATGCCCGATGCATTTTCCTGGGCACGCGACCGGACGCGTTGCGCCCACGTGGTTGCAGGGGTCGACGTTGTATGCTGCGATTCGATTTTATTCCGACTGACGCCCACAGAGAAACCTCTGATTACCCTCGTCGCGGTAAGTAATGAGATTATGAGATTAGACCAGTACCTATACGCATCACTGTTGGGGATTGCGAGTTGAGGGATAAAATAAGCAAGGGGAGGAAGTGGTAATGATCTCGAAGAATGATCATTGAGCGACGACGCGTGTCTCCCACTTGTACTGTACCGATGCAAACAATCGGCGAGGAATTAGGAGCTGGAGGGATAGAGTAGAGAAGACGGGCGAAGAGTCAAGTACCACTTTCCGTAACTTTCCGTAACTTCTCGGACGGAGGAGATTGATGGTGAGGGAAGGCGACAAGTTTCACACACCAACAATGCCGTCGACAAAGAATATGATGCCATAGAACCGTATGCGAATCCTAAGCTTGGTATAGTATTCTTAAGATTCGTATATAGATTTCCACCGCGTCCGATGAAACTTTTGGGCAATCAACGCGTGGCTTGAATAATAATTATCTCTCGAGGGAAACACAAATCGGGGCAGGTATCGAGTCCTATAAATTTTCCAATGCGACAGCCGAGTGTCACGTGGTGTACGTAGTACCTATACCTACGCATCCAGACTGCAGGGCGTCGCGTCGAATGATATATACGAGTATAATTTAGATCGGGAAAATATGAGAAACGAGCGGAGGTTGTGTATGCATCGAGCGACGTTGACCGGGCCGATTAGGCCGATTAGGGAGCTTATAGTTCCTCGTAAAGAAGTTTACGCGATTGTCCGACCTAGTGTCCGAAGAAAATACGCTTATACTCCATATGCATGGAGGAATCATTTCACTGGGATACATTACAATGAATAAGTCTGCCTTTTAAGTCGGCCAAGGTTTTACGGTTCAATCATTACATCCTATGATCTTCTCACGGGTAAACTTGGCGAGTACCTTCACGCAGTAGGCATATTATAATAATACAGTTCATGCTGCTTGAAATTCATACCGAGTGTGCGGACGGATGGATGGATGGATGGATGGCCACGGTAGAAACTTGAGTTCCCGGTGATTCAGCGTGCCCAACAAGGCGTGGGGTACGAGGTATCCGTATACTATACCGCGTCTATCCGTTGGAAAGCTCTTCTGCGCGTGTCAAAACAAAAATTCTGTACATCGCAACGGGCATAGGGATACGAGGGTCATAGCTCGGTACTAGTGTTCGTAACTGAGAAATTACCGAATCATGTACGGTGGGATGAGTTTAGTTGCCCGATTCCAGTGGTAGGGGTAGGGGTAGGTGCAGAAGGGAGAGGAGTGCCCGCCATTGTCGTGAACAATACGTGCGAAACAATACGTCGGTGCCGACAAAAGGGCATCGATGATCCTTGTACGGATTTCCAAAATTTCGTCGAAACGCGGGACTGGACTTTTGAGGGATGCAATTATCCGACGAAATATACCATACACGTAGGTATACTTACGTACGTAAATAGGCACATAGGTATTATATACATATAATATGCCATATCGGAGCGTATATACCTACCGCTAGCCAGATAGCGCTCTTCGGACGGGTACGCCGAGATGGTACCCGTTTATCATCGCCAGCGACCCGTCGACATCTGTAGGAAAGCGGCACTTGAGAGAATTATCCGCGTCTTATGAGATAGCTGGTGGTATATCCGCGTGCCATACATACTAGGAAAGTTCAGAGTTCGCTGCCTACAAGCGTATATATATCCGGCAAGAGTTCGTAATACACAGCTATACGCCGCACCTTTTGCCTCTGCGTGGCATACCTACATGGAAGGTGAGGGTGTGCAGGAAGTTTGACGCCCTTGTCACGGACCGTATGACCGTAGTCACTTCAGTTCAGCGTACAGGGATACGCGACGGAAAGTTTTGCACCCCGATTCCATCGTCTCGCAATCCTTTCTTCGGGATCATCCTGTTCTGGAGGTTTTTATCGATCGGCAGATACAAGAGGCAGGAGTTTATAAAAAAAACTTCTGTCGAATGCGGTCGGGTGACATGTATTGAGATATTATAAGGATCTCTTCCATGAAACGGGTTAAGCAGTTTCTCAAACCTTTTAAAACCTAAAATTGTTGCAACCGATCGCAGATATCCCCCATTGTCCGTCCGACTTCGACAAAGACTCCTGCACACGGCACCGGTGCGTGGTATAGGTAATCGGTACAAAGGATTTTCGCAAGTTCAGCTCTCCAAAGACTTTCTCCCTCACCCGTGCATAGATCTGTTTTCTTTTAAATTATTTGCTTCGAGAGTTACCAAAGTGGTCGAAAATCGTATTTGCCATTCCCATGATTATTTATGGGATTTCATCTCACCCATTATGGATCTCCAATGGTGTGGGAGGGCGCTGAATGGAATGTTCTTTTGAAAGGATCTTCTCTTCGAAAATTCACTCCCTGCGTACGGGGTGAAATGAGGCGGTATAATAGGTCCACAATACAATTTTTACCTAAAAAAGGAGTACGACTTCCAGGCAGGATTAATCTCAATTTTTGAATTCCATCGGCCGTCAAATTTTCCATATACCCATACCGTGTCACGGAATCGGGAATCTACGAGATAATATACAGATTCGAGTTGATCGTCGAATTATGGACATGCGTGCATCATATAAATGTACGCATAAAATGAGGCACCTATAGGTATACCTAACTAAATGAAACTAAGACACCTACCTACCTACCTACCTACCTACCTAATCCTCCTAACCCTCGCTCAATTTTTCCGGAAACGCCGAGACGATAGTTTCGATTCGCCCCCAATACCAGAGTGTATAGTAAATTTTGAGCCGCGCTCATTATAACGCAGCCTCGGACATTTCATAAAAACGAGAGTATCGCGATGGGTGCACGATTATACTATATATACCAGCCTCGCCTTCGTATGCCTGCAGCTTTCCTATCTGGTACCGGGAGACCCCGATCGCATTAAAACTTATGGTAACACTATCCTATGGGTTTGTGAATAATACAAAATGCATCTCAGCATATAACGTGTACCGGTCTGAAGGGGTAATTTTTGATGGGGATGCCCGAACAGTGCGGCGCTCGCAACTACCCATCTATTCTATTGTATTCCACGCGAATCTCACGTCATTGCATACAAAGGATAATTTAATTTTTCAACAACCCCTGAGGAAGACACGCGTCTGATTGGCCGATATATGTTCTTCTGGGCGTTTCTATACTTATAGTAGGGCTCCGAAATAGGGGTGTATAACTTGTATCGCAACCTCGCACGACTACGCGAATATACATACGTATGGTATGAGTATTTATGGGTGGATACATCGAGCACAGAGGGAAATATACATACATATATGTATAATAATTCTACTACATAGAGCGTCAAATTTTCTATAACAACGTCATTGAGATCTTTTGGTGCCTACAAGAGCGAGTCGCGTATTATTATATATGTAAGCCCGTCATTCACGGTATCACGTACCAACCCATACGTAGAGTTTTCTCAACAATTTCATCTTTGTCTTTGGATCGATGTTTACCACCAATATGCACATTAACCTGCAGCTGCAGGTGTAAATAACATCAAAGTTCACACGGAGTACAACGTACAACCCCATGGTATAATATCCTCTAAAAGCCAATGACAATCATGGCGTTAGTATACATAATATTTACCCCATTACCCTACGTGTAATATTATAGTCTATAATAGTTCAGGTCAAATGTTAATTTTCCGGTCTGTAAGTTCCGGAGTGTAGAATTGTATACCCTGTATATTGCTCGTGTACGACTGCATACTGCGTGTTATACGTAGTACACCGTTAACCGTGCAAATAGAGTCGGATATACACGGATATGAGTATATAATATATACGTATATGCACAGGTATACGTACTAAGGGTCAATTTTTAGACGCAGTATAGGTACGCGCGAGAATTCCGAGAGCAAAATATCGGTCCAGTATACATATTATAGGTATATATTATATACCTACATATATATATATAATATATAATATATATCCGTATAAAACTCGCTGTACTATATATTATTATGATTCGTGAGCCTTGGTACGTATGTATGCATACACTACGCTTACAACCCGCCACCGCAGCCATGTTTTCGATTAGGTTTGATGAAAATTAAATTCAATGATTGATAGCAGGTAGAAAGCGACGATGTGTAATTAGAAGCTATAGCTCGTATACAAACATTAGGCGATATATTTGAATAAGTGGCGCTATGGACTCGAACCCCGGTGTATGTAGTAATTTTCCATTTTTCATTTTTCCCATATATCTGCACTTTTGAAAATGGGAATTTGAACGAAGTGGGACTATCTTTTAGATGGCCTCAGAAACACTCTTATATGATACCCATAGTCGTGGCTATATGGATGTATAACATGTCTCGTACGCCTACGTATCATCTATTACGTATCTACCTATACGACGGTCTTCACCATATCTACCTATAGGTATGCGAATATTGGTATTATAATATATACCTGTGGGTATGGGTAGACATTGGAAGACGACTTTTCGGGGGTTGGATAAAAACATACAGCCGAACAAAGGTTAAAGAAGAAGAAGAAGAAGAAGAAGAAGAAGAAGAATTTCCCAAGGACGCACCGATGAATGGAACAATTTCAACTTTCGACCAATCTACGTTATCCCATCAAAACTTTGCCGTCTTGAAAATCGAATCTCTCTACACGTCCTCCTTCGTTTCAAAGTTATCAGTTACGAAACCGTGTTCTACGACCAACCATTGCACACACACAGGTATACCTATACGTATATAAGTATAACTGGCATGGAGAATTCTCGCTTAGTATGGGGATAAAACGAAGTTATATCCAAATAACAATTGCAACTATTTTACTCATGTGTCCGCGGTATGGTCTAGTATCCGGCGATGCAATGCATGTTTTACATACGTATGATAAATATTATAATATATTCACGAATTATCTGCGCGTATCCCGCGGTAGCAAGAAAAAATCCTTCATTCATATATATATATATATACATATCCATTAAATTATAGCTGACCGCTCGAATTACCACTGCAACGGCACCCATATAGTATAGGATCAATGCCCAACATATCGGACCAAGTTCAGAATTCCAAGTTTCGGTCCAACGTCCGGTCATCGAATCACCGCTGAAGTATATACAGCTATGTATATGATGCTAATATACGTCCATATATGTATATCGTGTATATGTATACTATATACCTACTGTTATATTTTGTCCCCCCAGAGAGGGGCCCCCGTACCGATAGGGTGAGCGGTTCGGTACCCTCGTAGGGCGGGGCACCCCATAGAAAAGGGCTCCTTTCTCCCCCAGGTAAACCAACCCCTGGGTGGAGTTAAGGCCTCGTATATATTGGGCCGCGGGCCCTAAGAAAAACATTGCGTGCCCTGACCGTGGCCGAGGCAGACGCGCGGCGGGCTACCGAATTCGTCTAATCTCATCCGCGTGCAGCGGAGCTTCACACTGTGACGATTACGTATACTCGGAGGATAGCCTCAGAGTTCGGTGAAACGGTCAAACGAGTTTCCTAATATATAAAACGCGTCGGTGGCTGTTACGGAGGAAAGTGAAAGTTTACGACGTCTACGTGAAAGTGTACACCAGCAAGGATTACACCAGGACGCCCGAATCGTCCAAGTTTCGATTTTATGGCAATTAGTTATACGAGGACGCCGCCAAAGCCTGCCGAAATAATCTCCGGACGAAACCGTCTATGCATCTGGTATATCTCTACGCGGTTGTCAAGTTGAGGGAAAACTAACGGTCAGCGTCTTATCAAACCTCCGTGAAAAAAATGTCGCGAAGTTTCTTCGTCGACTCATTGATCGGCAATACCTCGCCACCTGCTTATCCCCTGCCGTACTATGGAAATCAACTGCCAAATTATATGCTCAACCTGTTCAATCTCGGACTGGGATATCAGCCGGTGAGGCCAGTTCCACGCCCGCCGCCAATTCCGCATCCGGGTACCATCAGTCCTTCGGGCGTTGCAGTCAGTGTTCCCCATCCACGACCGAGTCCCCCGGCACCGCTGCAGAATACTTCCGCTGGCAGGATATCAGGTACATGACTATTATCCACATTATCCACATTATTCACATTATTCACATTATATGTACACGCAACACCTATACCCGACGTTGGCCCGATATGCCTGTACATACGCGTACACGCAGATTGCGGTATGGTAGGTATACGCATACGCTTGCCGCTGTTAATCTCAGCTCGCGTACACGTATGTATAGGTATGATATGACATCCGATCTCATATACATGTCTGTATACATATATATCTATATATATATATATATATATATATAGTATATACGGTTGCTAACTCGGCTGTTTGCTCTTTCCCCTTCAGATGTATCCTTGTCGAACGAGTCGACGTCCAGGGGTAGCACGCCAACACCACCGCCAAAGTCACCGAACTCTGCGAATAACAGCTCCAAGAGGATACGCACAGCGTTCACGAGCACGCAGCTCCTTGAACTCGAAAGAGAGTTCTCATCGAACATGTACCTGTCACGACTGCGGCGTATAGAGATAGCGACGAACCTCAGGCTTTCCGAGAAGCAGGTGAAAATCTGGTTCCAGAACAGACGCGTCAAGTACAAGAAGGAGGACTTGCCCTCGGGCCAGAACCAGAAGTGTTGCTGCCTACGAACTTGCGGTAAAAAGAAGGAGGGATGCAGTGTCGGTGACGCTGAGAGAAAGTGCGACGAGGAGGAGTCCCTGCACTCGGAAGGTACGAACGACGAGACCAAGTCACAGATCGAGGCGTCGTCGAACGCGCAAGGTGTTGACTTGAAGGGCGGACGAGCCGTCGCCGGGCTCTTGGAAAACCTTCGAATTCCATCTGCGGCGTTCCATCTTCACCACCAGGATCTACAGACGTCCGTTAACGAGGGCTGCGGCCTGAGAGGCTCAAGTCATCAAAATTCATATCACCGCAGCCGCCGTGGCTCTGCATCACCCCAGTTAACAGCCCCCTACAATTTATACCCGCCGCAATTTGGGGATGTCCACGATCTGTCCCAGGGAATAAAGAGATTCCCTGTGTCTCCCGTGTCTCCCGTGTCTCCCGTTTCTCCCGTTTCACCCGTTTCTCCCGTTTCTCCCGTTTCTCCAGTAAATCCCGCCTCTCCCGACTCTCCCGTCTCTCGCGAAACTCCTCACGCAAAGAGGCAGAAAATTGAGTCACCCTTCGCAAGCCCCGCGGAAGAAACAACGTTGGCGCCCGGGCCAGTCTTCCGATCTATGAACTGTACGAAGCACACGGTCGATCGAATCGTCAACTCTTAGATTCGAAAAGCCAATTGTTGACGGAACGATTGTTGTGTACCGAAATAATGGGTTCAGGGACGTGTCCGACATCTACAAGCGAGCCATTCAAAGGTCTCAATTTTATTCACGTTCAGACAGACAGCGAATCCTGACGGTACGGTTGGTCGTGCGTATGTTCATGCAGTTTCACGCGCAAGACATCCTAGTGAGTGCAGCATTCGAGTAAATTGTGTAGTACATAAGGTTTGTCGAACGGAAATTATAATCGCTATTACTTTACCAGATACATACCTATACATACCTACGTATAGTATAGTTATACGTTTCGTTGTAGTTGTTCAGTAATGATTATTATCTAATATGATGACATGATTATGTGAAGGAACGAAAATGATTATAAATAGGTTTAAAGAGTGATATATATATATATATACCTATGATAGGTTCATTTTGGGTATTGGGAATATGACCCAGTGAGAATTGAACAAATTATCTCGTCTGTAAATACTGTATATTTTGACAGAACAAGGTTTCTCGTATAATACCTCTCTATTCGTACGCATGTAATATACACCTGGAAAGGTGAAAATACTGCATAAAAATACAATCATACTTTACCGAATACACCTATACACACACCTCGTTGTCATTTCATTGCTCAATCATGACCCCATTCAATGCAATTTCCTCTATAATGTGTAAGACTCGCACGCGCGGACAAACTGTTCACTCGGCTGCGCGAGTCCTAACGCTTTCAATGAGAAACACCCGTGCGCGGGCGTAATGATTATTCCCTATAATACCAGCTAGTAATAATCTTGTATAATCAACGTTCCATATCGTATAGGTACTGTGGACGGCAGTATAGGATATACACATAGGTATACCTACTAATAATCTCACGTCAGATTTATTGATTTCCGCCGCTCGTGGGCGGTCGGGACGGTCGGGACGGTCGGGACGGTCCTATTTATAGGTATAAATCCCATACCGAGTGAGGCTTATTCGGTACAGTCGGTTAGTTAGTTAGTTACATAGTTAGTTAGTCGGTTCTCGGGGTTGTTCAAGCTAGTCGCCAGTCCAGATATTGTTCATCCCCGACTCTGAACGAGGCCTGCGAAGTATCGGGGTCTGATAGTTCCGAATCCCCGTCGTGCTCACAATTCAAGGCTGATCACGTACTATAAAGCCGCAAGTTTGAGGTCGTCCTTCGCTCGCTCTTCGTCGTTGGAAACGTCGAGCCCCAGTATTTATTTATAACGTTTCACAAGCCCGTCCCGAAACGTGACCGTTGAATCGTGTCCCGTTCCTGTTACCTCAACCGAATTATGCATAATCTCGTTTCACTCGCGAACGGATCGCTCCGCGTTCGCACAAATTCCTACGAAACCGAACGGTACTTGTATACTCGTATACTCGTATACAAGTGAAGCCCTGGAGCTCCGAGGATAAAGCATGACGGGGAACAGGCGCTAATATAGGTACGTATACATACATATACCCGTACAGTGTATACCTTCGTAAAATCATCTACAGGTATAATATATAATATGCTTATAATTATATTGTGATAACGGCGAGCCTTTTCGAGCCAAGCCGACGTCAGGCAAACCGAAATTCAATTAATTTTCAAGATCGCCCACGGACGTCGCATTCGTGATCCGTAATCAAAGTTTTTTCCACCCAATTAGATGATCGTGTGTAGCTTCGCTGTGGGCATTTTACCGTCTCGTTCCGCGATACGTGTATACAAGATATTATATTGTATTGCTGTACACCTAGGTGTGGGTATATAGGTGGGTATATGCGAGGTAAAATTGTTGGGCTGCATTATTTTTGAATGGTCGTCGGAACGGACAGTTGAGACGGTAAGAAAACGTCCCCAAAGTTGAATATCCGCTTGGATCTTTCGATGGTGCTGGTGGTTGAATGGGATAGGTTTGTAGTATGCACATACAAGCCTATATCCGCAGTGCATAAACCATGGTACATTCAGCTAAGCGTTGAGACGGGCGGAACCGGAGGAGCCAAGGCCATTATCCGGGTCAAACCGTTTGGAAAGTCATAAATTGTTGAAAATTTGTCAAGAGGTACCAACCACGGGCCCCCACTTTGGGTCAAATTAAAGGTAAAACGTTGTTAATGGTGTTAAGGATCAGCTGACAATGCGCGTCTCTCCAGTTCCGACAATGGCGAACACTTGCGTAGTAAAGGCCCGGCGGGCGGTCATCCGCGGTTGATGTCTTTTCGGCAAGGCGCCCGATTCTGAGAACCGACGATGAGGCCCATTCACGCCAGAGTTTGACTCTTCCATTCATGCCTGGGATCAATGGGCTCTGGCAAAGTCGTGCGTAGGTATATACCTGTACCTATACCTAGTATATGTTCTATAGGCACAATCGACGATCGGCATAGCGGTGGTGCTTTCTGACTCGCACGGGGTCACATTACACATTATGTTGGAATACATGTGCATATATTTGTACTCCGGCCTATACACCTCCTCTCCTTCTCTACCTACACGCAAGAGTCTAATATTGTGTCGTACAATATAGTTTCACGAAGGGGGCGGCACTTTCTGATTGCCTATTAATCAACGTTTAGCGATTCGAACGGTGCGAGGCGTGGTGTAGCGGGCATCGATTTCCAGAACGTCGATCCTTCGATAGAAGAGAACTCATTGACGAACTTTCCAAACGCAGGCACTTCTTTACGCAGCGGGGAATTTTTTTCAAAATTTCTATCATCTTAGCTTTCAGAGATTTATAGTGAGTATTATAGTTACCTAGTATATACCGGACACCGGTATACATGTATGTACATTATACATACGTGTATGGTTCATCGGGCACCGTATCATATTTAAACGTTCTCGAGTCGGCATCCAGAGGGTCGGTGAATTTATAAAGATTCAACTTTACTCTCTGACAGACATTCATTTTTCCGAAAAAAATAAAATAAAATTTTTATCAACTTTTATAATCAAAGAGCTCGGCGTGTCTTTTGGACAATTTTTTTCTCACAACATATATAGGTATATATAATATTATGTCGGTGAATAAATTTTGGCTGGCAAAAGAATCCCATTTCCTTGAGATGAAAAACTGTACGAGTAAATATTTGTCCCTGAAGTACGCATAACTGTATACGCAATGATCGTGGTTATGTTGTAAAGAGCCGGGATTCCGATGGATGCGGAGTTCGTACGCGGGTCTTATTCTACAGAATTGAGAGTTGCATACGGGGGTGCATATATAGGATCAAATAATGAAATAGTTCAAGTGCGCATGTCGGTAGGTACCTATACTGTAGCTGTACGCCGATGCCGAAACGGAGTACAAAACTGACATACACACAGCCGCAATGCATCAACATCATTTTGAACTGCTGCCTCCGCTCCGCGTACCGCATCTCGGCTAATGCGCCCAGACTACGTCTAGTCTGGGAGAACGTCTTGAGAGAATCTTGGAAATATAGTTTCCCAGGACAAGTCTCCATTGAAAACGGGAGTTTACTGAAGTTTCGATTTGATTTTCTTGCACGCGATCCCGTCTCCCCCCGCGGGCGTTGTATAAAGTTTGCCGAATAATCACGATAAGAATTTAGGAATAATTTAAAATCCAATTTTCCCCAAGGTATCGTTTGATACTACCCGTATTTATCGCCCTCCCTCTTTCTCCAACCGCCCCATATAGAGAGAGAGACCGTTAGCCTCCAAAATATTTACCCGTTTTGATTGAAATTTTAATGCCGCGACCCGCAGCACGCCTCCATTCGCGCATATTTCATGAATTTCACCCTTAATTTAGGCGACAATCCCTCGTTTTGTTTTTTTTTTTTTTCTAATTTTATTTCCCCTTCTTTCACTTTCGTACCTTCAAGTTTTCATCACAACCCGCTGGTATATGGGCAAATCTACCGTAACGTTAACATTCCGAATTTTTTTTTTCGGTTTTTCAATTCGAGAGCACGTTTCTAAAATTTGAACGCTTGATAAATACTATCGAAAGATGTGAGAAAATCGCCGTGTAACTCTTCTTTTATGCACGGCGTGAACAAAAAGGTCTAAAATAGGACAAGATGCGTGTTTGAGCTTACATATCCTGAAAATTACTATGGCGACATCTCAATACATACCAAGTCTACTCAAAGTGTCCGAGGAAATTTAGCAAAATTAATTCAATTATAAATAATTAATGGGATCGAAGCTTTGACTCATTATACATGATAATTGTAGGTTATTGTGTCACGTAATTGGCGGAAAAACAAACAAATATCGCCCACAAATGATCGTTTAAAATAATAATTCGTCAAAGAATTCTTATTTATGTGATATTTATCCAATACTCATGAGTGCCGAATTTTGGTAGTGAAGTTATTATACCTTGCTAGCGATCACAATCTCTTTTCAGCAGATTGGATGCTGATTACGTTTGTGCCGAGAAAAAATGTCAACTGGCTTCGCGAGTTACGCATTGAACTCCGCATATTGAAATTGAATTTTCTCTGCTGTCTTGGAGAGCACAAGGACCCGAAGCATCAGGATTTGTTCATTAGCAATCCTAGAACACAGTTGAAAGAATAGATTTGAATTTTGTGGCACGGCATGAATGCTAAGTGACAAAAACTGGCAGCAGCTCAAATTTCAAAAAAAGTAATCACTACTTTTCAAACGAGTGTAACTTTTTTTTTATGATAGGCACATTCTTGAGCATTTATACAGCGCACCAGTGCACAGATACCTATCGAATGATGCTTGATCTAAGTTATTTGGTCGAACGGCATCGATTTGACAATAGTTTGAAATACCGTTTTTGTGATTATCACAACACCAAGTCTGGCAATTTCATGTACATATAAGGCGCCAATAGGAAAAATTTGGCATCTCAAGGTTCAAAACTCATTGAGATGATCGGGTTACGTTATTTTTTATTGAGTTTCATCGAAACTTCTTCAGAAAATCACTCATAATCGAATAAAATGCCGTGTCACAGTAATATTAACGTTGCGGTAGATTTGCCCATATATCTATACTATATGCATGTATAATGTATATAGATGTACAAATTTCCTACCAATACCTGCAGATATACAGTGGACCCTCCGAATAAGGCCCCTCTCAGTACGGCCGCTCCCCCAGGTTAGCACGTCGAGCAGTTGCTCCACTCTCAAGCAGATAAGGCGAGCTCGAATTTCATCCGTAAATATTCTCCATAAGGCCGCTCGACACACTGGTGTTTCACATATATACGTATGTACCTACATGTATATTTTTTCAAATGTAAAATTAGCGGAGTGGAGAAGTAAGATTCGCAGAAAACCTCTTCCCCTTTCCGCATTGACTGGCCTCATTGGGAGGGCGACTGTGTAGATACTATCTGGTATACCGACATCTAACATTCTATCAGGTATTCTACATAATTTGCCACCGTTGATGTATATACCCTAAATATTGCTGCAGTTGGAACTCAATATTGCAATAAGGTATATACCTACTGTGTGTACTCTCAGGACGACAAGTTCACGAGGTCGCAAGGGTTTTCGCTTTCATACTTTTATACCGAATGTTCGCGTTCATGTTTTGAATGAATACAATATCGACCGCGGACTTCCAAGCGGTTTGCGTTCGAAAAAACTGCTCTTTAATTCAACCGTTACTCGAAACTCAACGTATAATGCTTCCAACGCATTTTACACGGCGTGAATCGAGTTTGTTTCACCCGTCCAGGTCTATCGGTAGTGCTCGCGTATAGGTATTATTATATATTGCGTGCGGCTTGGTTAACTGAAGAGGCGCTCGATCAAACCGTGTAAAAGCGACGGTGACAAACTGACAATCGACCTACTCGAAAATCTTGTGCGGTATACTAAAGGTAGAAATATATGGCCCTGTCCATGTATTGATGTATACATGTATACATGTATATATGTATATACCCTATATACGTATGTAATACGTGTCCATGTTGACGGGGCTACACGAGAACCCCTCCTGACATTTTCGCTGGTCGCCCTCGGAAAGCCCGGCGATCCGTTAAAACTCACTCACTGGCTACAGCTCCCGCTCCCTTTCGCCGACCACAATTATATTCCATGGTTTCCGTTAAAAGTTAAATCTTGTAGGTACCTACCATCCGTTCAATGCGATGATAATAATAATACCGTCATGATGACGCGTATCATGTATCATGTGAATATGTCGATATTTTTCATTCCAAGCATCATCGGTATCTATATAATACGAACCGGTCCCGAAACCAGTTTTCTCTCTGTCTTCTTTTTTCGTCATCGCAGCCACGTCTGATATTTCCAAGCATCATAGGTAGTACATATACATACCTACATACGTATAGTCGTATCTGATTCTTCACAATGAAAGGTATATCAACGACCCGAAGCTATGATATTGTTGTACCGTAGTGCGTTGTCGAGTCTAACGATGCATCAAACTGAACGTGACATAATGCCGTTACATGCGAGACCAATCGACTGCAGGTAATGTACGGAACCGCCTACAATATAACGAATTATAGTCCAGGAGTCAGGACTCGGGAGCTGTACAGTTTTACCTGCGAGTTCAACCTATAGAGTTCAGCAACGTGTGCCGATGAAAGACGCGATATTCATATTGTTCGGTAGGTTCAAAGCGGCGGAAGGTATAGGAGAGGAGAAGAAAATCGATGCACTTTCTGTACCCAGCAGCAGACTCCGAGTACAGGAATGAGCTCCTTCGGCTGAGATACGCGGGTAGGCGTAGGTATATACTTGCAGTTCGCGAATTTCAAATCATTCGAAAGATCCATCTGTATATGATTACATATACATCGCGCTCAGGTACCGCGTACTCACCGCCCCTACCACATCTCTCAACGCCTTTTGATAACATCCTCCGGGGCAACTAAAATAATAGAGCGGTGGAAAATTAGATTAAATTTTAGCGAAAACTAACAGCCTCGGGAATCCACTAGTCATTAGACGGTCATTACCCGCGTTATATATATATATATATATATATACATTATGGTAAAATAGTGGGCGTCTACCCTGCACGTGGGACAGGTGTAAGGACGCGTCCCACCCTCTATGATATCTTTTACATCCACCGCTCTGTCGAAGTGTTCGATATTTGATCTGCGTTACACCGTGAAATAGTCACATTAAATGCACCTGTGCACCAGCACCCCCGATCGGCCACTGGTGCATTTGTGTATACATGTAGGTATATATACATATATGTATGCGTATATGCGTATATATGCTTATACGCGTAGTTATACCTATAGGCGAGCCAGGAAATTGCTTGTGAACTGAACAATAACTAGAAATGCGCCCAAGCGTATGGCGTAGTAATGTGTTTTAACTTCACCCGTCGAAGCAACGGTCAAATATATCATTAACAATTATACGTTACGCATCTACCTAGTGGAGAGAAATTATAATACCTACTCGAGGAAAGCGGTCGGTCTGACAGTGAGACACATAACGCGTGGTTGGTGTAGGATACATTTGTTTTCTCACCTTTCGCGAACTAAATGCGTTGTTTTCAATCACCGAACGATTTTCAACAGGTTTCGGATGAAAGATGCGATTCTTGGAGAGAAATTGGAAAGAACAGAAAAAAAAAAAAAAAAAAAAACGGGCTCAGCCGGGATTTGAACCCGGGACCTCTCGCACCCAAAGCGAGAATCATACCCCTAGACCACTGAGCCTCTTGTGTGTATCATGACTGTGTCACTGTTCCAGACTTTCACATCTGGTCCATTCTAATTTGCAATTATGAAAATCGCTGTACTAGCTTGTTATTATGATAGCATGATATTGTGTAATACCTAATACCATTCTATTCACTCATCCATCAGTTTGGACGTATTCACTACACCCGGCCAGAGATTCGATTCTTATCCCCTACATGTATGTACCATCGGTATATATATATATATATATATATATATGGGTATAGGTTTAGGTATAGGTATGGGTATTGGAGTATTCCTGCGGAAAACCCGGCGAAGGGTCGATAAGAAACGAAAGGAGAATCGTCGAGATTTCTTCCAGGTTGAAATTATTCCTGGCGCACACATAATACCTGCGTGTATCTGAAAATCTTCATCATACAGCGGAGCGAAAACGTCAGGGTCGACTCGACGCGACGCGACGTGACAAAATTATGAAGAAAACGATGAATAAGAAGGGACCAGCTCTCGTTGGCAAATTATCCCGATTATCGGGAGGATCAGATAAGAAGCCAAGTTATGGTTCAACCTGTCACTCGAGGGTCTCTCGCGTATAGTCCAGGACTTACGGCCGGTCATTCTTTCTATTCTCGGTCAGGCACTGACTCGACTCTGACCTCCGGCTTCGTCCGCGTAGACTCGCAGAGTCATCGCGCTGACAATGAGTGCTAATCCTCGTTTAACCCGGTTCTATCTGCGATCGAACTTGTAGGGATTAACTTAACAGTTCGCCGCCCCTATACGATAGATATACCTCTATGTATAGCCAGATATAGGCGGGTACACGTATAGGTATATACCGTATATATGTATATGTACCTAGTGGATACCATAGTCTGTAAAGTCTGCAGGGGCGAGACGGGACGTTGCACTTTAAGAATCGTCTCTATCCTGATCGCACATCGTCTTATCGTAAAATGATCGCGTAGAAAGTTGTCAGTCTTCGTGAAAAGCTGCACAAGGCTTTAGAGCTTTGTAATGGAAATTAAGTCGAGGTGAAAAAAGACGAGAGACCCGTACGATATATATGTATATATACCTATATACCTACTATATGGTTATACCTATACATTATATGTATAGGTACGCGCGGGCATGGAGAGAATACACGTAGTCCTACGCGTGCCACATGTGTATCCGGATCAGATATAACCGCACGGACGGATTGCATATAGTATAGGTAATTAGTCGCAGGCATCGCATCATAGTCATAGGCATAGGTATATGTATATAGGTACCTATATCAGACATGTAGCGAGAAGCGACGATATAAGCTGCACTCACAACTCCGGAACCAACGATAATTATAATTTTATGGCACGATGACGTGTTTGATTCAGGATACGCGCATCATCTAGATTCCTTGTATATATATATATATATATATATACACACCTATATATTATGTACCTATACGTATAGAAGAACTGTATGGCAGGTGCCTCGAATTCAAACGATTCCTCTTTTTCCGTCACAATTCGTGGCTCATCCGACTGTTACCGACGATGCTAGCTCACGGGTATAAGGTAAAGAGTTATATACAATTATGCATGTACCTTAATTAATACCTGATATGTACGTGTACCTCGACGTATGTATACAGATATTGATCATATTCTGATTTTCAAAAGCAGTATCGAAATGTTGTATAATCATAGCGAGATAGGATTGGAGTTGGGAAACTGCCGCGTTCACCCTTCTGTCTAGCGGCTCTTTTATGTTGAGAACTATAATGAGAAATTTGCATAATAATTTTTGAGCCCCTCTGTAGCCTCGCAGGAATTAATTCGCACTTTCTGTGGGCCCGTTGCCGGGACAATGAGCCACTCGTCGTAAAACCAGTTGCTAACTGATCATAAAAAATCGCGCCTACTTATGTTTATGCTAATTTAATGTCGCCCCGAGACCAATCACGCCACTAAATCAGCATCAGCCCATGAAAAAGGTTAATAACTAATTATCCCTAATTATCCTTGATTATCCTTTGTCTGCTGTCGCACTGCTGTTCCCGAATGAAATATAAATGACAAGGAGAAAGCTGATTTTTTTCTCTAATCAAAGTTTATTCTCCCTTTAGAGCACGGTTATACCTGTATACACCCAGGCACTATGTGCTATATATATATAGGTATATATATATACCTGCTCGTGTATGGAAAGTAGAAAATTAACTGGAATCAAATTAGTACAGGTATATGATTAATGGTCACCTGGCCGGTATATATATATAGCTGCCGAATATACCCGAGAACAATAATTTCTGGACCACGGTGAGCAGAGGAAAGTTTCCGTAGGTAAGATAAACAATTCACAGAATTCGAATTGAAGGGAAAATCAAGCTATCCGGTAATATAGAATTCCGAGACTTTTTTTCCGCAGAACCGATGATAGATGATGTTCAAACTTCCAGAGACATGTTTTACGATACGAACCATACGAACCATACGTACCTATATATACCTACTTAGCAACGTAGTCATTTATAAATTCAGATCAATAAGTATCTATACGAACGCGGGTAACAATAAAATCGATTATACTTCCTACGACGTTTTCCATTCGCTTATCAAGCACCGGTCGCTAATGTACAACCGCTGCGTCTCACCTTCCACTTGACGTCTCGCTCTTTCAGTCTGCACGTTCACATCGAGGTCAAGAATATTTATAATGAATTTCCAGCAAAAGTAAATGGCAGATATATTGAACTGCGGCATGTAGCGAGAGAGGATCGCCATATGTCTTTCACTCTCGAACTTTCTCTCCATCGTTGTATAAACTATATACGGATACGTATGACTATATGTACATAATATACCTACACCTATAGCTATAAGATGACAGGATTCAGAAGGCAAGTCTATAGCCTACCGCCAATAGATTACATCTCCAATCGACAATCACCATCTATTGCAAACTCTGTATCACTGCGTTGCGACGCCGCGCTGGTATAATAGGTATACCTACATACTGTATAATATGTGTAAGTAGTATGATATATACGTGTATACGCAAACTAGTTAGGACACATATATATGTATAAGTATATCAGGTATAAATGTGTGGGGTGAAGGGTGAAGGGTATAGATGGTAATCGTGGGGGGGCATAGGTTCGATCCGTAAATGACAAGACACCAAAGCCACAGATGAGCTGTACATGGGCTGATCCGATTAAACTTTGCCCGCAACTAGCGCTAATCAAGCTGATGATGAAAGCAGCCGTAAAAACTCGATCCGCCCGCTAACCGTCTATAGGCACATATTGCCCCGGGGCGGATTATTGAGTTCGGATGTATCCGGACTTTTGCGTACTATATAGTATACAGATTCATGCGATATAAGTAAGCTGTTATACAGCCGTAGAAAAATGAGACGTAGGAAAATGTGGAATCAACCATAACCGCGAATGATAAGCTAGGTGCCTGACGGCAAATCCATAATTTCGTAAAAAGAATACCGCTCGATAAGGTATTGCAGGGGCGGGAAAACGAAACTGATTTTGTACGAGTTTTTCAATTTGGCATAAAGAATAGACATCGAGTATATAGAACGGCCTCCGCTACAGTTTTCTTGAAATTCTTCCTTCTTTTCGCCATAAATTATTCCTCCACTTTATCACGGGTTGACGCTTATACAGATTCAGGTACAGATATAATATAGCTTCAAGTATATAGCTATAGCTACGCTATAGGTACGCTATAGGTACAGGCCATTTACCCACTCACTCTGTGCAGCTATATACATTATATACATTATATATATATATATGTATACATACATATATATGCCCGATATATCTCGTTAATGCAATAGCGCTCCGGCAGAGTAATCTCTCGCTCTGCGATACGGTTTTATCGCCCTTCGTGTCGGCAAGTTCAAGGTCGTTACCGCTATCTCTACGCGAACGAATAATATATATACTTGCCTACCCCGTTCCGGGCCGGAGTCCGCGGCTGGCAGCACCGCAAGACGTGACAAAGAACCGCTCTCGAGTGCCAGCCTCGATCGAGGAAGATTCATGCCTGATTTGTAGAGAACGCAGCTAGGAGCCGCTGACCAGCTACGCCGCCTATGCGATAGATAAGATATCACGGGTCGGACGTGAGATCAAATGAAATGGAATTATGGGTGGGGATGATACACGGAGTTGCCGGCTGTCGGCCGCCTGCGGCGCGGATCGATGAAGAGTCAGAATCCTTCTTTATACCACTCACGACTCGGTTGCGTCCTATACTGCGCTACGCAATCGCCTTCTCCATTATCACTTCGCGGCAACCCTCGCTATTCAATGGAAAATACTTATCAGCTCCTTCTGATGATCGCAGAGGATCCCGCCGAACCCGAAACATGGATCCCCGGGTGCTCATTTTTTCATCTTCTATTAATTTATGCGACCTGAATCAAATATAATTACACGCCGACCCGGAGTTCGTATTCGATTATTCTCCGATAACAGATTCAACGTATCGACGGCAGTATGGAAAAACGTGACATCTCAAATTGTGCCAGACGAACGTGACATCTCAGCTTATGCCAGTAAAGCTTGACATCTCAAATTGTGCCAGAAAAACGTGACATCTCAAATTGTGCCAGAAGAACGTGATATCTCAAATTGTGAACGAAGAACGTGACGCCTCGGCCGAGGACAGATTTTTCACCAATACGGCACTCGAATTTTGGGTGCATGAATTATATACGAAGCATTTTTTACGAAATTCTTATGTATATAGAACATGTATATTCAGTCGAAATTCCAGCGCCGGATCAATGAAGACTTTGTCTTCGGTCGAGATGTCACGTTCTTCCATACTATGCTGTCGCGTTGGTATGACGTGTACTTACATTGTACACATTCTGATCGAGCCGATCGAGAGAAGAGAAATTTTCATTGCGTGCAGCACATCCTGAGGTTATATGAATCCGTGAGAGTCGCAATTTGCTCGCGACACGCACAAAGTTATCTTCTCGTTGTTCAATGCTCTTCGGTCGCTCTCTGCAATTTGCCTTCAAAAAGTTCAGCCTCCGCCATTGTCGTTTGTCGTCCCGTATACAATAAAGATCCTCTCAAGTATACTCTGTTTACCTATGTATACGCAGATATATAAGCAGACGCCGGCCCTATGTAACGGCACTTGGAAATCAGGGGGAATCTACCTATGTACATACACATAGATATAGATGGATGTATGTACAATCATCCGTGTATAGGGAGCGGAGAGTTGCGATCAAACACAGAGACTGGAGTCCACTATACATATTATAGGTATATACCTATATATAGGAGGCCCAGCTCTTAGCGCTGTAACTTTGCTAGGGAACTTTGTTTTTTTCTTTCTTTTTAGTTTTCGGCCAAAGTTCTCGACCAATTAACCGTGACGTATTATTAATCGAGCCCCCCCCCCCCCCCCCACACACACCCGCCCAGCTATTGTTCGCCTACTGCCCCAAGTTAACATCTGAAACTATGACCGGCCAAATTTTATTAACCATCATATGCCCATCATGCCCACATGAAAACAAAACGAAATAGGTTGGCGAGGTATAATGCCTGTTATAGTTCGCTGCAGTTTTGAGGACCTGCGACCGAACCGATCCTCTGTCTTCAATAGTTCGGTATTTAACCATGTATGACAAAATATTTAGTATGTATACATTGCATTGGTTCTATGGTACCACCGCGGCGAAAGCCTAAAGGAATCATGGGTTCCTTTAAACGGAAATGTCAACTACAAATATACATACATAGCTACCACCACTTGCACCCTTCTGAGAGACGGCAATTCATCATGCCGTCATTCCGCAGCCATGCAACCCGAGCATCCGTGATAATCTGATTATGAAATCAGTGGTGAATTCTCCGTGAAAATCGATCCGCCGATTGGAGACTTGGCGAAAATATACAATCGCAATCGTGGTAACTATATATATATGTATACCTGCGTTTCTTCCGACTGAACTCAACTCCAATTAGTAAATTTCTCACCACGCCTCGCAGTAACTCTCCTATCTCGGCACACGCCTGTGGACTCAGAGTTTCATTATGCAAAGCTTTTAAGCCCGCGGGGACCGGAGTTGGGTGAGTTCCGAAATACCATTTGCCAAAAGTATGCTTTCCGAGTCTAGGTCGCATTACCGATGAGTAAAACGGGAATGAGAACTAATTTGCTGGTTGACCGTGCCGCTGATCAATGCGTCAATTATCAATCGCGCCCTTATTGCGCGATCCGCACCTAATCTGCCTAATCTGCGCGGCTATTAATAGGTCACAGTCGCCGGGGAGGGGATTACGGTCGGAAGAGTATCATTGCCAGGGCTTAATCTGATCCATAATGTTTGGTCGTCGCTTCGGGCGAGATAATGTCAAAAAGGGTAGGCGTTTGTGCTGTTTCCATTTCAATCGTGCGCGACCGGCTCGCGTTTTACATCAGAGAGCTCGGATGTGTTTGCCTTGGTGTTTCGTTATTGTCGTCGCCAGTAAATACATATATACAGTATACACACACATATATTGTATAGCTGTTTATTTAGTTTTCCGCCCGTGTCGCGTTTTATTTGTTGCGTGCGACAAAGCCGGTTCACCTCAAGTCCCACGAATCGTCGTTGGTATACCTAGATGAATACATACATATACCTATACTCACCGGGTGAACGACAAACGATCGCATCACTCTGCGAAAATGTTGAGTTCGGGATGGGAGATAAGAGAAAGCAGGAGAGAAGAAAGGGAAATAGGTGTGTAGAAAAAGCTAACAATAAGATACCAGACCGAACGAAATGAAAACTCACAAGTTCCACGTGCCATAGGAGATGGTACGTATGTTACATATATATATATATATATATATATATATATATACAGTCGGGTCTCCCAATAGTGCCGGGTATGAGAGATGATGGGGGAAGAGTTTTTCTACGAAATTGAGGTACCCCCACTTTGCCCTCTTCGCTAGTCGCACCATTTGTTTTCCGTCTCTCTCTTTCTTCGCGCTGGTACTTCTCTATGGGACTTGCCATGAAGCGGGGGAACGCTGCGAGCGAGAAACTGGGGAAGCGGCTCTATTGCGGGCGGCACTATGTAGGAAACCCGATATTGAATAGAATAGCTATAGCTATATACTACAGTCGCCGGGCAGCGCGGCGGTGCCGTTTATTGAACCATTAAATGGATAACGATCAATTCAAAGTAGGTACATACCGGCCCATGTTCCAGCCAGGGAAATATGGGTCAGCGATTCAGCACGCAAGATCGTTGACTTCGGAAGCGTGAAGCGGATATCAAGCATGCAGGGGCGTTGAATGGTGAACCCCGACAAGAAAGGATAATTGCAGGAGGAAGTATATACATTATCCCGGGCAAGATTCAATTCTTGACGTTTGCCCAGGAACGAACAGTCCTCGCCATTCTCCTTCCGGCACGTGTGTATAGATATATATATATATATATATATCTATGTATATATGTATATACAGACATGTATGGGTATCTATAATAGATACCTACAGATGGATCCGAGCCTTTAAACCTTTAAAGGCGACGCAACGTATGCCAGGCTTGAGGCTGACACTTGTATAAATAGGTGCCCACGTCGCGTCGCGTCGTTGCCTACCTCGTTATTATGTTATAGTATATTCGAAATGAAAATATATTCCCTGCCCGAGGCAACTAAATTATGGTTAGATGGGTATGGTTACTTGTAATATTTCACGGATTTCCGTGTCTATCTACGTACTATATGCATTCATATATATATATATATATATATACCCACTGTGCCTACATAATAATACGTTGCGTACATATCCGTGTAATGCGTAGACTGTTGTGCGAAGAGGCCTAAGTAAACGGAAGTCGGAATCGCGCGCGTACCCCCATGTGCCTATATACGCGTAAGTCTATAATTGTAAGTGAGGTATATGGATACAGGCCGTACTATTAAAACGCTGCTGTAACGCTGTAATAACCGATCCGTTATACGTGTAGAATGTAGATATTGTATGTATATGCACGCCTGCATGCTGCAACATATGTGTATATGTATAATACCTACATACCTATATGTGTACAAGTATCCGAAGTAACGTGTAGGTAAGATACGCACACGAGTTGGATACGTTTTTGCCGAGTTTCGCCGTGCCCTGTAGTATACTCCTCAGGTCGGAGAAGGTTTGGGAATAAGCCACGGTCGATCCTGAACATCGCATGTGTTTGATCAAAGCTTTTGTGCTAGATAATACAACAATAGTCGCCGATCGAAGCGAATTTCTGGGGTGCCGGTGGCTATTGTAGGCTCCTGCTTGTAACGTGTACCTACCTATACCTATACCTATACCTATACCTATACCTATATTATACCCTATACCCGATGTGTGTGCGCAAGTACTTAATGCAATAAAGCAATATAAAGATACCGTCGGGGGTTTTGAACTTTCTCTCCTAGCTGTAATGAGGTATGGTAGGTACACCTAGGCGATGCACACGAACCCGGATCGAGGTTGCAGGGAGATATCTGCAACAAGGCTTGCGGCGAAGATCCGCTTCTCGTTATATACCCTCCTATAAATTATCAGCCAATTTCAACGAGCTTCGCACAATTCGGTTTAAATATGGTTATCCCTTGTGTGGTGCAGTTTCACACGCATATACATATGTATATATATGTATACCTACTATACATACCTATAACTATACCTACATATACGCGTACAGTGTAGATACAGGCATGTCTTGCAGTATAATTGTGTACGCAACTCCTTGTTAGATATCAATTGACCCTATAATTTTTCAGCGGTTTACAATACATCGGCCCACCAACGTGTGGGCGGTTATGGAGTTTCTTGAAACATCTGGTTGGTGAAATTTCACAGTGGTCACAGAAATATTCGGACAAATATAAGCGTACAAATATATACGTACCTATAGACATTATACCAAGGGCGTATATGTATAGGTACCTATACATGTATATGGTCGTATGTATGTATAATGTATATACCTCCAGGCACGCATAGATTTCTCACCGTTGCCGCGCCTATAGGTACATAGCTTATAGCTTGTCATACGCGTCACGGTGGATACTTCCTGGTTTAATTCACTAAATAGTGAACCGAGTCACGAGGACTCAGGGACGCACGAAATTCACTCGAGAGGCCGTGTAAACCATGAGAGAGGCGTGAAATCATGGCGGTCTCCCTGTACCTTCCATCCGAGTCTTTTGATAATTCGCGTGCCGAATTCATACGGGCTCACTGTGTTTGCCTTCTCTTACGGCTGACAAATTGTTCTCTCGAAAAAGGCGCCAAGGGGAACAAGGATCGGAGAGGCGAGGCGAGACGCGCAGCTGCTGGTTCTGCGGTTCTCGTCAAGTCACAAGTGTGACTTAAAGATGGCCGTCCCGTAGGGCGGTGGTCCTTGGCCGCGAAGAAAGAAGGCTGTTTCACCTGATCGTGATTGGAAATTCGCAAAAATTTCTAAGAGGATAGGAATGATCGACCGGAGTGAATCTGGGCTGACAGGATGGATATACCTTATAATATTATACAGGGCTCGGGCATTCTTCGCCACGTACCTATACCGCAATTATCATGGTCAGCAAGAACACTCCGCATAATGATTTGCCAAGGACCGTTAATTGCGAAATGGAAATTTTCATGTATATACTAGTGCTTTCAGGAAAATGAACGAGGAGGATGGTATTACGCGGCAGAGAAAGAAATAAAGGAACCTGCTCCACCTCTACACGGAACCGGGAAAGAAACGAACGACTGGCAAGAACCGAGCTTTAAGTAACCGCATATCTACACAGCTGGAGTTTCTTATATTGTTCATCTCGTGGAAGTTTATCGCTGTGCACTGTATTGAAATTTGAAATTCACCCAACGCGTGTCTCGAGATTTCGAGAGAACTCACAATATCCCTCGTCCAATAGGTAGGCATATATTTGAATCATCCTTTTGCACTCGCAAGATATGCATGCTTCCCTTCGCGGCCACGCCCTGCTAATCTCGCCATCTCAGCTCTTCCGCCAGCCACGATAGCATGCCATCAACCATGGGCATAAGCGTGTAGAAAACTTGACGACAATATACCTATATTATACGGATCTGGAATACGAGTCAATTCGAAATCAATTCCAATAACTTTTAAGCCCCAGCTACTGTGAGGCGATTTTCTATTTTCAAGAGAAACACGTGTTAGACCCGACCCCAATATCCTAGATAAAATCTCCACCATAAAGTTTAGGGCCTCGAGAATTGACCAACAATGATCCCAGTCCTTCTCGTGCGAGATGAACCGTCCATCCAGATGTTGCACCTTCTTCTACCAGTTGCCTCTCTTTCCTCGCCTCTTTCACCTGGAAACCGTAGTATGGATTTCATTCATAAAGTCAATACTATAGACGAGGACGTATTGTAGCTCGAGTACCTGTAACCTAGCCCGGACACTCGTCTCGAGAACGTAACATTCAAATTTCTCGCCCCAGGTTATAGCGTTGCAGTTATTTTGGGAAGCGGGAAGCGGGCGGAACAACAAGAGTAGGCGGAGGCCGGGGAAGAAAGGCTCGCAGATATACAGGTATACATATCCATATACATTTCACACAATTCCAAAGTGGCTTATACCTACTACATTGCTCGGCCGTAGGACCTTCTCTGAGCCCATTGAGCCAGAGTTTAGTACAGATATATACCTGCCTATGCCTATATACACCTATACCTATACTGGATGTACACGTACACCTATAGCTCTGCATGTGCCCGCGCGTGGTACGGGTCATTTTCTAAAATCGCAACACCGGCCGGTGGAAGAGTCTGAATGAGGGTCGTGTCTCGCTTCGTACTCGCGGACGGCAACTCGCATAATAGGCGCGTATCGTTGAATGGACGAGCGCAACGGTACTCGTGGGCGTTCGCGTAAACGATAGTGGAAGAACCGCGGGGTGCCCCTGTAGCCCTGCAAGGATACTTTTCAAAAAGGCTTAGTTCTCCCGGTCTCTCGGATCCGTGTCCTCTTCAGAATCTGTGGCAGCTAGAGCACTTGGTCATCGATACAGGATCCTCCCGTTCCAGAGTAATATCCTACGTATTTTGTATAGATATACGAATGGGCCGCAGACAAAGAGAAAGAATCACATTTTTCATTCACTTTCACAGCTTTCGAAAGCTGTAAAGCAATTGTCACCGGCATCGTAGTATCTCGAATTACAATTTTTTTAACCCGCAAAACAGATTAGCCCCAAAATTTCCATATTACATAGTATCAAGCCGATCGAACAGGCGAATGCTTGAAATTTCAGTATGCTCCTCTACAGTCTGCATTGAAAAGATTGAAGCGTTGAGCAACTGGAGAATATAGGAAGAAAGAAAAAAAAATGGATTTCTTCGAATTTCGACATTTCCCAAATTCTTGAGCGACCTTCACAGGATTTGTAATTTAGCTGAAATTCGAGAAGGGCTCTTGAAACGCATCTAACAAACGAATTCTCATTTGCGCTTAAAAAGAAAAAAAAAGAAGTCGAAAAAATATTGCCAACAGCTACTGTAATACACCCGTGCTCCATTGCAGCGTAGAGTATTATAGGTACAGCTACAGGTCTGCGGAGGGCAATACTATTTCCAACTCGGTATAATTGATCTTCGCTCTGAGCTTTCCCACTCGTAAATCTTTATTTGTCCAAGTCTCTTAAGCTCTACGGGGCTACAGGGTTACGGGCCTATCCGGCTGTGTGTCAGACCTTGCAGGAAGTGTAGAGATCCTTGGGGCATGGCAACCGATTGTCCGGCGTCCGCCAGGACTCTGAATGAACTTCCGTAATATCCGAGAGTTCAATGCGTGATGGTATGGAACGGTTTGAAAAAAAGTCACGAATACACCTGTATATATATACCTATTCTCGAATAACATTCGAGGATACTTGTAAATCTGATTCCAATACGAATTTCGACCCGATAGTCGAAATCATTCAGGGAATCGATCATTCCGGAATACCCTCGTATACCATATAGGTATAGATATATACGTACATAGATATATTGCACTATGCGTACATATGATGCGAGAAAACAAATTACGGCATAGATCACGCGACATCACCAGGTTAATCTCGGGCATGTTTAAATTAAACATTCCAGAAGGCCCCTTCGTCGTTTCAAACTTCCAATAAAAATGTTAGAGCGTCATTCCATTCGCGTAATAGGCATACGTTCGTGAAGCGACAACCCTAGACCTACCGCAATGCCCCCCTGCGCCGGGTGATGGGACGATTAAATTATTAAATTAGGGGTTGGTGGCTGGAGGGACACCTAGACACGGAGCGTATATAGGTTCAATATACATCCAACTCGGTGACAATGAAGCTTCTCGAGGGGTCCTAAAACATCTGGATATCGTTCGATATCCTCTGTTTCCTTACGACTACGTTTCAACATCTACTATTGGTGTTACATATTAGGTACACCTATATAATAGCTCTTGCCAAAATTTTCACACACGCATGCCTATATTTATCAGGATTGTTTCAATGATAGGTATGCGAATATCTCATTTCAAATTGCAACTCCTCTTGATGCAAGGGAGTGACCAATTTTTCCATCGCGCGGTCAAATACAGAACATATGATACGTAGGTACCTATAAGCAGCGGTATTCGTACGTCGTACCTATACTAAGTATACTATGTACACGTGTATATATACATATATATATATATATATATATATATGTATATTGTATGTACATGCATTACGGCGGAAGAGACGCGAATATTCTCGGCGAATAAATGGAGTATTAATATTTTCACTGAATCGCGTTGCGCGTGTGAACCGACATACGAGTCGGTTGGGGTCGGAGTGGCTAACAAGGTGTTCGAAATATGACAATTGAACTGCCTCGTAACGCTGAAAGTGTTGCGTCATAGTTGCGTTAATTAAAGGTGTGAAATTCTAAGAGGGGATTAATGCGCGATGCATTACCGCAGCCCGTTGCATACGAAACGACTGTTTATATATTGTCGTTATAATAAAATCGTAACGTCATCCAAATGTGGCGGAAGCTCATTTATTAGGAACCGATGAATTCCAACGGCCGCTTCTTCATTTTTCTCATTCTTCTCGCATCAGCGACAAAATCTATCTTATCGTGTGATCCGCGTTGACTTTGCTTTCTATATCCGTACACTGTACATATGGAGAAAAATATTGTGCAATATTCGTGTCCAAATAAGATACGAACAGCCGGGATAGGATTTTGACAAGTAATCAATCGTAATTTTCTATCACATTCGGCGAATGTGTTTTACTTATTCGTAGAACACAATATATAGAACGGTGTGGTATAGTGTAGTATGGGTCACATCCAGGGCATGGATTATATTATATGTATACTGTATATATATATAGAGGTATATACTATGTGGATACTATCAGCTACGTAAGAACCTCCTACCTCTGGGCAGGTAACAACACTGAATAATCCCGCGGCATAGCACGACAAGTGCACCCATCCGAACGTCTATACTTCACATAATACCCACACCTGGTATGTATCTGCGTATATGTACGTATGTGTACATACTTTATATGACGAACACAGCGACGAACATCCCATTTTCTCAGTTGCTCATCATTGACAGCTTTGCTTGCATTGAATACGTGACTTTCTTATACGATGATCGAAGGTAGACGAGGCCTCGGCTTGTGATCAATAGTGGCGAGATATGAGATACACACAGGTACATAACTTGTGTAGCTTGACCGTGAAGATAACTGAAGGCCAAACATACCGAGGATATGGGGCGGTGGTGAATTTAGTTATTGACAAATTTTTCGTCCACTGTTAGTCTCTTACTCTCATTGACATATATATATATATATATATATATATATATATATATATAATATATGTATATGTATATGATCTCAATGTCCGCACCTGCGGCGATATCGCCCCAATGCCAAGCAAACGACTCCGAATCCCTTCAATATTAAACTGTACGGTGCATTTATAGAAAGCAAATACATACGCATGTATATGTATATATATATATATATATATATATACACGAGACGTACCTATAGGTATACATATTATACGCAATCACCGCACTCCCTCTTTACGACAATATGTGCTCGACCCTAAGCTATCGAATTAAAAAGGACAGCATCTCTAATTCATAGCGAAACGATAACTGCACTGGTGCAGTTACAAACAAAAGCCATCCCCCTCAACCGGAATTGAGGGGATGCGTGGAATGACGGTATAACTCGGAAAACATAGTTTCCAGATGAATAAGAAGAACGTAGGAACGTAAGATAAGCTGAACGTATATCCTAATATAATTTAAGATAGCATTAATTATAGAAATAGAAAGACAAAAAGTTCAAATCACTGCCATTGTACGCTCTGAAAAAAAACATGTTGGTGACTCAGTTTTTTTGCAGTGATTAGTGCTATTTTTCAAAATTTTTCAAGATTCTTCAAGATTTTGTGTTCCCCGCTGAACATAAATTTAATCTATCGGAAATAAGTAATTGTCGTAGGGCACAGGCTGCTGCGTTGCATGATATTTCTTCAAATTCGGAGGAAATATTCTGTATGAATGTAATTAAAGGGAAAACCAATAATATTTCATGAATTTAATTCCTACACATAGACATTTTTAATTCTAAGGCTTTGTTTTTCCATCGTTTTCGAAAAAATTGCTTACAATCAAGAATTTCTATGTCTGAAAATTAAATCAAAAAATCAGGTTTAATTAAGTTTTCGAGTTATACCGAGTTTCCATATCCGAAACGTTTCGCGCTTTCAGTGATGTCATCCGAGAACATCACTTCGATTATGCTTTCATCTACTGTGTGAAAAAGATGAGCGTACGATCGAATAATTGACAATTCTTGATGTATAGGGTCGGAAATAGTAAGTGGACTCATTATAATTTCCATTTAGGATGTAGGATCTATATGCCTACATAAATGAAGGCTTAATTCATCATTACGATCTTGCCAACCCGTAGTTCGGTAAAACCATTTTCTTGCATACGAAATATTACGTCGCACACACCAGAAAATCACAATGCTCCGTGAGAAGCCATATGACTTTGTCATGCAAGTCTATACCAGTTTTATTACTGCAGCTGCGTGGGGGTACGTTTAACACTTTTTCATGATTTAGCTGGTCTCCCCTATACACATATCGCATGGCTAATGCCTAGAGGTCGTGGATGATTTTTTTGTTCTATTTACGCCACAAAAAAAGTATAAAAAATATGCACATCAGGAAAATGGAAATTTAACAATCGATCAATTGATTAACAGCAGAAATTATGAGACTTGGTATTATCGAATTTGCATTCTCGGCAATTCAGTCGCGCGGTATATACCTATAATTACAATTAGATATAGATATAAGTATCCAGCAGCGGAAGCTCTATCATTTTTCATCCGAACATCAGGAGGAAAAAAAAAGTTATCAAACGACAGGCCAAACTTTTATATCAATTTACCTTCGATGATTAATTAGAAGTTGGATTTCGGATGCCAACAATGAATTCTCGTAATTAAAAACTGGTAGATTCCCCGCAAGCTGGGATTATCCTCATTTTAAACTGACGCCCGCGTAGATTACAAGGGATGTGCCAGGCGCTATATGTTTATCCGGTCTGGACAGCTATACAGAGATCAGCGCGCTATATGTAGGTATACATACAATGTGCAGTATATATATATATATATATATATATATACCTATATTATACATGTACCTATATTATACGTACCACCCTCTAGCTTATTTTTCGACCGCTGCACGTGCGCAGGTTCGTCTCTCCGTATTCCGTATCCCGGTTCGTCATGCCTGCGACAAATGTCAAATACATACATGCACGTTATGCACGCTGACAAGCATGAATATCAGTTCGACGCCTATATCAAAGCATGCGCGTAATTCTATAATAGTTTGATATACCTAATCAAACAGGCTGATTAGTTAAGGACTAATTTATTGTCATACATGTGTCACAATAGCCTGCACCGAAATTGCCGCCGATTTGACCAGCTCCAATTTGATTCATCGACATTTATTAGAGCTGCGGGGGCAGGGGGGGGGGGGGGGGGGGGGGGGACTTGATCCCGAAAAGGAATCTTGCCAATTCAATGCGGAGTCATACATTTACCATATTATGTGTGCCCCCCACTCGACGTTTAAAATGAACGAAAATTATTTTTATTCCTGCACCGTCGATCGAGAGTGAAGAAATTAATGATTAATGATTATCTATTTAACTGGACATCCGTATTCCGTGTACGCGCGTGTCGGTATGTAGATACGTAGACACACCCGTACGCCTATATACTTTACGAGAAGTGATTGACGCGGTGCATCAGTGCTCGCGTGACGGGTATAATTGCTTATAGCAATGTGATGAAATATTGTGCATGTATAGGTATATTAAATATCGGCGTGTGTGAATTTAAATAGCTATTCATTCAATCGAGAAGAGCAAGCCCTGAGGGAACGTAGTACGTATACATATACCTATACCTATACGTGGAGAAGAAATGTTGTCTCGATGATTAATCCAGTGCAAACGTGCGGGAGCTGGAGGATGGGGAGTGAGCTTGATGAAAAGAAAGGAGGAAGAACTATGTCCCGACCCCACATTACAGAAATCGAGCAATGAATACAAATGTGCCCGAAGGACGGAGTAGAAAACGGTAGAAGAAAAAAAGAGAGGAAAAAAAAACATGTTTCATTACCAACGAAAATAGAACGATGCTGGAAATCGGAAATGGAGCTGTCATCGATTTCATTATGTACTTAGCCGAATGACAAATTCGTATTAATGACAGGCAACTTTCCTTCTCTTTCTTCTTTTCTTCTTTATTCCTATTATTTCTTTTTCTTTTTTTTTTCTTTCCCTCCTTCACACTTCCGCCGAGTCACGCAGGCACAATATCGTAACAGTTGGTACACTTCATTCGACCAAATGCATTTCTCGCTTTGTAGATTCGAAATTCAAAATTGGTTTGGTCATATGTCGAACCGGCACCAGGCGGCAGATCACTTTTGTCATGCAGATTTTGCAAGATGTTTCCATTATTATCGCGCGTACACGTACCGTCAACCACAAGTACTGCAGGTATATATATACGGACTATACAGGTCTATATATCTATAGACTATATGGATGCGTGTGAGGATACGACAACGGAAGGAAAATTAACATAAGCCAGAAGAAAGAACAATATCCGTCGTTAATTGACTATATGGCTAGTTCTTATTATGAAGGAATAAAATGAAGCCCTTTTAGCTTCACACTGTTATTTTAGATTTAGTTTGCAAAGTGGCCGGAGCTCATCATTTTGACTTAAATGAGCTAAAATTTTGTGGGTCAAACAAAATATTGGTAAATATTCAAATTATGGCAGTTTTAAAATTTAAGTGGATAAATTGCGATTTTTTTTAAATTTAAATGGCCAGACAAGTGATACACAGGAAAGTGATAATTTGGAGGTTATTCATTAATAACACAAAAACACTGTATTTGAATGCAATGTTGATGCTTTATATTATATTTACACTGGGTATATTAATCAAAACAATTAAAAATCTTTAAGAAACCCAAATATTGTTCATGTAAATACATGCCAGACAAGTGAGAACTTGTCTGGTCCGAGCGCGTTTGCGGTCGACGAGATCTTCGTCACGACTGTCTCATTGGCTGATTGCAATCATGGTAGCAGTTCAACCGGCAATGAGCTAACTTAACTACCTGCTTTGTATGGGAAGTGTGACAACAGTACTCATTATATAATTTGGGGGTGTTTTTAACATATTTTTAGCTGCCAGGAATGTGATACACAATTCGTGTCCCCTCTATTCTATGATGGAAATTCGAATAAAAATAGGGAGATTCATAATTTCTTTTTAGATTTTAGCAAACTTGTATTGATTGTTACTGTGCTTAGATACAATCTCTTTGATTTCTGTATTTAGTTTACGTAATATTTAGGTAGAAGACTTGTGTTTTGTAAAATCCCCTCCCAGGAAAGTGACAATTTTGCTCATGTTTAGGCATTTTTCTCGAGAAAGATATTTTCTGACCTCGATGAATTTCAGTGCCCAAATAAAAGCCAATTAGTTTCTTATTCCAGATTTGAAATTAATCAAAAATTTTAAAAAACAAAGGAGCTATTAGTTGAGAGCCTCAAAATTCCTTCTAGCCATACTAGCAGAACTAGCCACATAATAAGTGTGACGAGCAGGTGTGGAGATATATATTGGGTGATGATCAAACTCGCTTCGCATATATGTATACCTATAGTATACTCTATTCGTCAATATTCCGGCGAGTCAGCCACTCATTTCTCATCGGTCATCAGTCATCGGTCATCGCCGACCATCTCCGGGCAAGTCGTATAGCGATGCATAAAAGAGAGATAGATAGAGAGAGAGAGAGAGAGAGAGAGCGGAGAGTAAACCTCCGTTTTTTTTCTCATCCTTTTGCCTCATATACATGGCTGCCCACAATAGTGCAGTAAGTATAGCTGATACTCCGATGATCGTAGCTGTATAATTACAGGGTATAGGTATATATATATGGAAATTATATAAGAAATTATACGCAACGGTGACTTCCCATTGGCAATATGCTACTTGTTTACCAAATCAGTGGGCGCTCATTTAACGGTATACTGCTTGGAAATAATAACACACCGACTAACAACCTCCACACAAGTATAACGTCGAGAGACACTTGATTGTGCATGGCCGGGTTGATTTGAATCGCGCGTGTACCAAACGTGGCTAACCCGGGCTTTGTTTGAAGTGTATCCCACGGGGGAACCAGCCGCCCGGGTTAGCGGCTCTGGCGGTAAATAATCCGGGCCTACCGGCAAACCAAATATAGGAATTAATGACGCCAATCATGGATTAGTGAACAGAGGAGTTGCCCGTTTGTGTATATATATATATATATATACATGATCGAGAGCGCGCGGGATGTTTACGTGAAAAAACCGTATGTCCGAGTGTTGATCTGCTACCGGCCAATTGGTACGAATGCCGTCATTTATCCGCAGCCAAGAAGTCATTAGTAGGTGGAATTGATCCTCCGAAGCAGTAGCTGACCCTTGATTTGGAAAATATGCTACGAATGACAGGGCGATAGTGCAGACATTCGAGAAACTTTCATCATCAATTGCGGTCATCGGACCTTACGTATATATATATATATATATATATATACAATATACATGTATATACGTACACATGTACCTATATATACCTTCTGTACATACACCCACCGACTGGATATTATACCCCGGAGTTGGCGCCGAGGGCAAAAGTTTACTCGGCTTATGTATTCGATGTAGGTAGACATACTTATATGTATAATGTATATATATATATATATATATATATATATATATGTACTTTCTACGGATTCGAATATATACTTATGAGACTGGCTCCATCCGTACAGCATATTTTGCCCACAAACTCAAATTGTAAGTATGTACATACAGTTGAATTATATTCGGTTGCCAAAGACTACCATGGGATTTAGCAACTATTCGCCGCGCGTAATTTCATCCGAGTAACATGGGTCTAACAGAGTGGGGCCCGGCCGGTTCAGTTAGATCCGGGAGCCTAATATTACGGTGAACGCCCATGAAGCATACGGGGAGGAAATTTCATGACGTACGTAAACAGGCGTACCTACACCTAGATTCGCGTACAACGTATAAATAATATATGAGAAGGAGCAGAGGAACGAAGGATATTGATATAGCAGTGGTAATGAAATTATGTTTGGCGATAAAATGAATATACTCACATTCTATACGTATGTACACTATACATACCTATATACGTGCATCTTGCAGCGCGCATTCAGCATTCAGTATCTTGTCAATTGCTGTATATACAATACGTGCGTACACGTATATAATAGGGGGATAAGCGGAAATAAAACGCGTACTGTAAATTCTCTCCACTCATCAACCCTGGACATGGCTAAATACCTCACGCGCTTCTCCTATCCATCGACCTCTCACAATCAGTTCTTCCATATATATATATATATATATATATGGAGTTGGGCACGTGTGCTCCATACGGTATGAACTTATCTAGGTACAATATAATACACGTATACCGTGATTCCATTCTGTCACTACATCATGATTCCGGCACCGACATATATGTATATGTATATGCATATGTATATATATATATATATATATACATATGTATACATAGAGTATCTGTATACGAAGCGGGTGAGGTTTACCAGGTACAAGTCGTACAGCGCGTACCCGGCAGTTCTCTCGATGAGTCTTCTTATCCCGAAAGATGTCAGAAATTCCAGGGAATCCTCGGGATACATATCGGCCTCTATATAATATATATTATATACCTATACCTACCCTCAACTCGAGAGATCGTTTAAATTCTTCTTCAAAGGAACTTTGTTCGACGTACCGTCGGAGCGATCGATACTTGCCTATAATGGAATGGCCTGCATCAATTCGGAACAAGTTGTCCGTGCAGGCATTGGACCAGTCTTCAGTTTCATGAAAAGTATCTCCCTGCAAGTTTGACACACCTATGATCTACGACGGCAAACATTAGGCTTCGGCAATTGCGGGATGATAGCTCAGAAGTCCTAGTAGTATAAGTAATAGAATTCAACTTGTCCGTTTGAAACCTCAGAGCCGTCAGCTGGATATTGCTAGGCTTCCGTTAGAATTAAGGTTATAATTGGGAGAATAATCTTCGCCAGCCTCCGTATCCATTACGTCTCTCTAATTGGGTCTGTGTAATATCTATTAATTCCAAGTCCCTGCCGCGGAGGCAGCGCTTTGTCATCTACTCGGGAACGAATAATTTCATTAGACCTTCAACCGGAGTGTAACAGCTGAGAAATAGCTGACGATGAGCTCTTCCTTATTCCCGCAATCAATGCCTGCCGATTCCATTAGAAATATTAAATACTATACCATATCTAACTATGTAGGATACATGAGAAAGCGTTCGGGTGTGAGAAAGATGAGAAACTTTCACCAGATTATAATAAAATTACCCCTAGTACGCGTATATTCATATAGGTACTCATATGATACAGCTCTGCCAATCTGACAATCTGCCTGTGATGTAATTGTCGTCCGTTCTGTAGATTTCCGAATACAACATGAAAATACAAGCATTATACGTTTGCCGATCCGTAAGGGACCGAATAGGCGCCTGCAGGAAGGTTGTCCAATTTGGTTGAATAATTTTTCAAATCATCGTAGTTCGGAATCACTGCCCGTCTATAGGCGTCGATCTGCGGCTCATTCGAGGTCATCGACAAGACGAGATGGTCCCGCTTCTGATAAGTCGTATCGTGTGGGCGAGGGTGACCCGAGCCGTATACCAATATCGTAATATGGGACACTAAAGGGGAATGAAGGGAACTAAAGAGAACTAATGTCCAATGACAGCTATCCACTCTTCACTCTCCACTCCACCGCTTCAACCCCTCGACGCGTTGAGGGTCTCTGAATCAATAAAGCCTAGTCGACTGGAGCTAGGTGTAGTTTTTGGCGAAGCGTGGCGCTCCTATCCTCCCCCTATCCTCCCTTTCACTTTTTCCATACCAATTTACGCACCCAAGTCTAGGTATTACATACATACATATACACATACATATATGTATATATATGTATATAACCGCGTGCGTTCCATTCTCAGCCTCCTCGTCCTACAATATTCATTCTATACCCCCTCCTTCCCTATAGCTTATTATTTTACCCCGCGAGCACTCTCCGATCACGCGTGTCTGCGTTTGTCTGCTATTGGATTATTGGACAATTATCACTACTTGGCGCAAGTAGTCTCGGATATCTAGCCGTAGGTATACCTGTATACTGAATAGAATAGAATACGATTTTATTGACATCCTCCATAGAGATGTTGGACAAGTGGAGAAATATGTTACATAGAAAGAAGAGAGTTAATAACGCCTACGCCTATACTCAATCTGATTGCTCTCTAAACATGAATTAGTGAAAATTTCACTAATTGCGTAAGTGAAGCTGTATTCACATGAAATTAATATTTTTAACTGTAAATTAGTGAAATTTCATAAGTAATAATTGCATAGCCACTTGTCAAATTAGTGTGATTTTCGTATTCACTAATTCATATTGTGAATATTCACTTATTCTGCGTGGCTCGGTTTTAGCTTTAACAAATAGTGAACATGCACTTCCAATTAGTGAAAAATCACTATTTCATGTTTAGAGAGTGTAAGAGGAAATCGGTGTATTATACTTGTAAGGTCGATAAGACTTTTTTTCATACAAGTCGAGTCAAACTTGGAATGATATCCCGCTTTTTATATACATTCAACCGCAAATTGAATTTAAAATACAATTTTCTCTACGCGCGTGATATGCTCATGTAGATACCTATAGAGGTATAGGTGAAATTTTTGACGAACCTGAAAGTTGCGATAATAAGACTCTATGATCGATATCCCAATTATAGGTACGTACCTACACTCTGTGCCTGGATGAGCCGAGACAATCCCAGGTATGTAAAATGTTCCGTGAATGACGAACGAGAGTAGAAGGAATTCTGCGCCGTGATGTTCTTCACTTAGCTCATTACGTGGAACGTTGATTATCCGTCAATATGTAGCATACTCTGCAGCCCCGGCAAGTGATTTGCATTGATCACACCGATATATATATATATATATATATATGTACGGTATTTGAGTAGTTCGGTGACGATTTTAGTAATGAATCGGTTGTTTCGATGACTTCTGGATACTTTGATGACGGTCATCAATGAACCATCGTCTGAAACGCATATTTTGATGACCGTCATCAATATGACCGATTCAAGTCATTTACATTATTATGCTGATTAACGAAACCCGGAATGAGATTAACAAGCTATATCCATTCTAAGAGGTGCGGAATACTTCATTCGACAGGGTAATCAAAGAAAAAGTGAATTTGAAAGCCGTTGAATAGAAATATCATTCACTTTTTACAAACGTGTAGATGGTATGTCCAAGATGCTGATAATTAGTTGGTTTGGAAACAAATTTCAATTTTTCGTGCAGAGAAAGCAAATTCACGATGGCTTAGAATATAAAAAAGTATTAAACTACCACGAAATGAAATTTTATGGCCATTTAATCAATTGTCATCGAAATAGCCAATCGATCGGCGATTGGACAGTTTGATGACGGTTATCAAAATGACCGTTCGAAGATCGACCGACTACTTTGATGACTGCGTAAAATGATACATCGTGTATTTCGAAGACACTAGCTGTACCGTAACGATTAATCAGGCACGCATTTTATTATTCAAGCCTTTAGGTGTGCAAGATTCGAGATGTGATATTTTATGATCATAAACACATTGTTGATGAGAGCAACTGTATTTTTCATTGAACAACAATATTTGATCGTGATCAGATTAATTAATCTCGATTGACTAAATATAATAAAACGTAAGTATAGGCTTGAATCCAAATCAGTTGTTGCCTCACCACCACAGTAGATATTAATGAAGCATATTATGAATGATATTATGAATTGTCTGTCACACGCAATGGATCTAACCCTCACTGGATATACCATTATCTCAGCTGATCCCGAGAATAAGTAGTGCATAGTCTGACTTTCAGGTAGAGGTCTCATTGTCGGGTCATCAAAGTGTACGTTTGATGTAGATTTGCTGGAAGACATAATAATTATTGTATCCAATTCGGAATACTTATGCGTGAGAATTATAAGTGATAGGTCTGAAAAATGCATCTTTATGTGACTGAAAAATTGTTGGAGCACGATAAGTGGATGTAACTGTTGGATAATAATGAGTACAACGGTCAGCCGTGACGACTCGGTATTCGTAAAACACAATTTCGAATATTTAATCACGCATACTTCAAAAAATATAAAGAGCCGGACCAGGACCGTTTCAGATATTAGTCGAGAATAATAACAGGTCATAGTTTAATGTAGTGATGTGAGGGGAAATTACGGTTCATCAAAGTATTGCGAAATCGTTCCGCAGCGTCACGTAAATGACCGGTAGATAGTTTTCGATCTGTCATCGAAGTCAACGTTTCCTACGAACTTGCTGTTTAACCTGTGAATCGTAGAACTTACTTCGACGTATTAATGCATTCAAATTATAGGTCATAGATCTGAAAAATGCATTTCCATGTAATGAAAGAATTGCTGGTTCAATAGCAACTATTAGCGAATAAAATTGTTGAAGAATAATCAGTACAATGGTCAGCTGTGAACATGTGAAAGCTCGGTTGCGTACCTCAAGGTATTCTTTTATAATTAAAAACCTGATGACCTAGGCCGTTTTCAATATCAAGTGAAAATAATGAGAGGTTATAGTTAGTAGTAGGAGAAAATGACGGTTAATCGAAGCATTGCGAAGTTGTTTCGTAGCGTCACCAAAATGAACGGTGGATAGTTTTCGATATGTCATCGAAGTGCGCGATCTGTATGGAATTATTCCTACAAACCTACAAATCGGTGAAATAACTACTATGTGTCAATAAATTACGCACAGCTAGCCGGCGGACAGGTGTATATTCGCGTAGCGACTGAATTAGTCTAAATAAAGGAGCTAATGAATCGTAGAACTCTGCAATGATGATGGATGAATATCAGCTTTCCAGTCACTTTATGAGCTGCAAATGCGTGGAGATAAAAAATCAAAGCGTTTCCAATTTTAATAATATTGCTCGCTTGAAATCAAATGCACGCGAAAGTTGGTATGCGGTGTTTTGCTGAGGGTAATTATTGAAGAAACGGAGATAGGATAACGTTAATGTCACGTTGAAATTCCGAGGCATAATCGCGTAAATAAATTGTCCGAGGCAAACTGTGTCAAACTCGATTTATACGCGCACGATGGATGATCTATCCTAATGATCCGTTGGGAGATGTAAAACAAATAGCGGAAGGTGACAGTTTGTGACGTGATCCAGCTTAGATTACGGAGGGTGATCACGAATCGCCTCGTTGTATACTTATCCTGTAGTGTCACCAAAATGACCGGTATATAGGTTCCGCTGTCATTAAAGTGTGCGATCCATGAGGAATCATTCGCTAACCTATACGAACCGATAGAGAAACTGCTATGCGTCGATGAATTCTTTACAGTTCGCTGGCAGGCAGGTGTATAGTCGCATAGCAAGTGAATCAGTCTGAATGTAGAAGTTATTATGAATCGTGGAACTCTGCAATGATGATGAATGAAGATTCGCTCTTCCGTCTCCCAAAGAGCTTAGAATGCGTGAGAATGAAATAACGAAGCATTTCCGATTAAGATACAATCGTTTGCGTAGAATCGCGAGGAAATGTGGGAGAAATTAGCAAAAGGTGACAGTTTGTGACGTGATACAGCTCAGATTACGGAGGGTGATTGAAAATCGCCTTGTTGTATACTTATTCTGCAGTGTCACCGAAATGACCGGTATATAGGTTCCGCTGTCATCACGATTCATAATAACTTCTACATTCAGACTGATTCACTTGCTATGCGACTATACACCTGCCTGCCAGCGAACTGTAAAGAATTCATCGACGCATAGCAGTTTCTTTATCGATTTGTAGATTATCGAATAATCCCCCGTGGATCGCACACTTTGATGACAGCGGAACCTATATACCGGTCATTTCGGTGACACTGCGGAATTAGTATACAACAGGGCGATTCTTAATCACCCTCCGTAATCTGAGCTGTATCACGTCACAAACTGTCACCTTTTGCTAATTTTTTCACATTTCCTCGCGATCCTACGCAAACGGTTGTATTTTGATCGGAAATGCTTCGTTTTTTCATTCTCACGCATTTTTAGCTCTTTGGGAGACTAGAGAGCTAATCTTCATTCATCATCATTGCAGAGTTCCACGATTCATAATAACTTCTACATTCAGACTGATTCACTTGCTATGCGACTATACACCTGCCTGCCAGCGAACTGTAAAGAATTCATCGACGCATAGCAGTTTCTCTATCGGTTCGTATATGTTAGCGAATAATTCCTCATGGATCGCACACTTTAATGACAGCGGCACCTATATACCGGTCATTTCGGTGACACTGCATAATAAGTATATCACAAGGCGATTCTTAATCACCCTTCGTAATCTGAGCTGTATCACGTCACAAACTGTCACCTTTTGAATTTTTTCACATTTCCTCGCGATTCTACGCCAACGGTTGTATTTTGATCGGAAATGCTTTGTTTTTTCATTCTCACGCATTTTTAGCTTTTCGGGAGACTAGAGAGCTAATCTTCATTCATCATCATCGCAGAGTTCCACGATTCATTATAACTTCTACATTCAGACTGATTCACTTGCTATGCGACTATACACCTGCCTGCCAGCGAACTGTAAAGAATTCATCGACGCATAGCAGTTTCTTTATCGATTTGTAGATTATCGAATAATTCCCCGTGGATCGCACACTTTGATGACAGCGGAACTTATATACCGGTCATTTCGGTGACACTGCGGAATTAGTATACAACAGGGCGATTCTTAATCACCCTCCGTAATCTGAGATGTATCACGTCGCAAACTGTCCCCTTTTGCTAATTTTTTCACATTTCCTCGCGATTCTACGCGAACGGTTGTATTTTGATCGGAAATGCTTTGTTTTTTCATTCTCACGCATTTTCAGCTTTTTGGGAGACTAGAGAGCTAATCTTCATTCATCATCATCGCAGAGTTCCACGATTCATTATAACTTCTACATTCAGACTGATTCACTTGCTATGCGACTATACACCTGCCTGCCAGCGAACTGTAAAGAATTCATCGACGCATAGCAGTTTCTTTATCGATTTGTAGGTTATCGAATAATTCCCCGTGGATCGCACACTTTGATGACAGCGGAACCTATATACCGGTCATTTCGGTGACACTGCAGAATTAGTATACAACAAGGCGATTCTTAATCACCCTCCGTAATCTGAGCTGTATCACGTCACAAACTGTCACCTTTTGCTAATTTTTTCACATTTTCTCGCGATTCTACGCGAACGGTTGTATTCTGATCGGTAATGCATCGTTTTTTCATTCTCACGCATTTTTAGCTTTTTGGGAGACTAGAGAGCTAATCTTCATTCATCATCATCGCAGAGTTCCACGATTCATGATAACTCCTACATTCAGACTGATTCACTTGCTATGCGACTATACACCTGCCTGCCAGCGAACTGTAAGGAATTCTTCGACGCATAGCAGTTTCTTTATCGATTTGTAGGTTATCGAATAATTCCCCGTGGATCGCACACTTTGATGACAGCGGAACCTATATACCGGTCATTTCGGTGACACTGCATAATAAGTATATCACAAGGCGATTCTTAATCACCCTTCGTAATCTGAGCTGTATCACGTCACAAACTGTCACCTTTTGAATTTTTTCACATTTCCTTTCGATTCTACGCCAACGGTTGTATTTTGATCGGAAATGCTTTGTTTTTTCATTCTCACGCATTTTTAGATTTTGGGAGACTAGAGAGCTAATCTTCATTCATCATCATCGCAGAGTTCCACGATTCATTATAACTTCTACATTCAGACTGATTCACTTGCTATGCGACTATACACCTGCCTGCCAGCGAACTGTAAAGAATTCATCGACGCATAGCAATTTCTTTATCGATTTGTAGATTATCGAATAATTCCCCGTGGATCGCACACTTTGATGACAGCGGAACCTATATACCGGTCATTTCGGTGACACTGCGGAATTAGTATACAACAGGGCGATTCTTAATCACCCTTTCGTAATCTGAGCTGTATCACGTCCCAAACTGTCACCTTCTGCTAATTTTTTCACATTTCCTCGCGATTCTACGCGAACGGTTGTATTTTGATCGGAAATGCTTCGTTTTTTCATTCTCACGCATTTGTAGCTTTTTGGGAGACTAGAGAGCTAATCTTCATTCATCATCATTGCAGAGTTCCACGATTCATAATAACTTCTACATTCAGACTGATTCACTTGCTATGCGACTATACACCTGCCTGCCAGCGAACTGTAAAGAATTTATCGACGCATAGCAGTTTCTTCATCGATTTGTAGGTTATAGAATAATTCCTCGTGGATCGCACTCTTTGATGACAGCGGAAACTATATGCCGGTCATTCCGGTGACGCTTTAAAATAAGTATACGAGAAGTATATACTTTGCTGAACTGTTAACTCCTCTCAATATCACGACAAACTATCACTTCTTATCATTCCTGCCTGATATTGGAAAAAGCCCTGGTCACCAACTCTTGAGATTCCTTGGGTCATACGTGTCAAAACGGCCGGGATTGAGTTTGACTAATACCGAGCTATCACAAGTTCGGAGTCGACCATTGTACTGATTATTATCCAACAGTTCTATTCGCTAATCGTCCCTCATGAACCAGCAATTCTCTCTCCAGATGTGAATGCATTTCTGAGACGTATGACTCATAATTTAAATTCATGAGTACGTAGAAGTGAGGCCTACAACTTTTCGGGTATACAGCTACTTTGGACGGCACGTTCCGTTTGATGACAAATCAATATCCTTACGATTGTTTGATTGGCGATATAGTTCTTTTCATAATTATCAATAGTATGATGACAGAGTAGGATATTTTCAATTTCACACGTATCAACTGGTCTGCATAAAATGCCCGCTTCGCTCCATATTCATAATTCAGACGTTAACATCAACATTTCCACGGTCAATATCTATGATCACAACATTACGTGGTCACAATGATGACTGAATATATATCATTAAATATACAAGTCACGAATATAACCACATATTATATCCTAACTGTGTATAATATGTACATGTTTCGATAAAATATAATGCGGTCATATTGATGACTGTATTTATGTGATATAGTGTCACCAATATGACCTCATGTTATACTGTGTTTGTCATCAAACTGTTCGTTCCACAGTAAATCTGCAATTACTCAAAAACGGCTGAGCGTATCTTGAAGAAATTCACGCTACTTCATCTGTGGACACATTATTCCATTTTCCAATAATAAAAAAAAAGTGTCACCGAACTACTCAAATACCGTACATATATATATATATATATATATATATATATGTAGGTATATATATATGTAGGTATATGTACCTCTATACCTATAGGTAGGTACACGTTTTATTAGGGCCAGATTAGGGATAACCCAGATTATCTGGTCTTCTTTCGCAGGCAGCCGTCGCCATGGGGATTGCCGCAAGACCGCAGGGAGGATTCATTGTGGCCATGGTGAATTATGTCTTCACCCCGACACGACGCGTGTACACTGTACGTCTACCTCCGTAAGCAGGCATAACATAATGTTATACGAAAAGAGTTAAGAGTCGACGAATCAACGCGTCTAACTGCCCGACAGTTGGAACCCGAATTTTTGGCGAATGTTTTTTCCGGGATTCTTTCATCGCGAACTTGCACACGCGACTTGGCGTGTTACGGGGCTGTGTTGTTCTTCGGGCTAATTTACTCAGCTCGACCCCCTCTATTATAAGCTCTGTCAATTTGTGTACTCACTATCAGTCCTCGGACACCCTGTATGTCCGCATATGGATGTATAACTTTAATCGTGAAACAAAACGATCGCAGCCCAAACGTAACGTTTGCAAAGCAAACGTGAGGTGACACCATAATTGTCGCGCGCTGTAACAAGGATTCTAGTATAACGTACTTACTTTTAGATTCAGAAGATGAAGAAACGAGGTAGGCATGTACCCATACAGTTCTATACAGTTATAATGCAGTTTTGTGCTCGATAAAGCATCCGACATTGTAAATCCTATCTTCGATCTTGTTTTGATCCGCATATGGAGTGAAGCATGGACAGTCGTGAGAGCTATTGAACGCTATAATTTGCTTTGACAGCGCAGTTAACCATCCTTATTTCTCCCTACATTATATGATTTCCAAGGGTTCCCTCTATATTATTTTGTACCTGAATCAAACTGTTGTATACCTACATCTCCATGTAGGTATGGCTATCCATACGACAGATGCTCGATGCTGAGATAAATTTTCTCCCCTCCCTCTGCCCTACCCTTTGCCCGTTACAAAATGATATTAATATACCTAATACCTATACCTACGATACAGAAGTGGAAGAGAGCCAAGCTCGCGCCTCAACTCCTGCTATAGTAAATCTGCAAGCTACAAAGAATACATCCCTGTATCTAGATACTATACATATATGTTGACATATGTATATTATACACACACACGTACGAAGGTAAACTCAGCTGTCCAGAGAGATTGGTGGTAATTTTTTTTTAAGGCACGCGCCCTTGCGTGGGAGAAATAACATTTTTTGCTTTGAACTTGAAGGGGAGAGCGGGGCTCAACGAGCACGTCGACGAAGAGTAGGAATTGTGGGCAAAATGGGCATCCCAACGGAAACAAGAGAAAAAAAATGAAAATTTCGAAGATTCGTTCATTTTTTTGCTTATTTTCCAACTTTCCTTACGTGCGAGGAATGTCAGGAAACTAGAACAAGTCGTTTTTTAGAAGTTAAGGCGGTGCCCGTTTTGTCCCGCTCTTCCCTATATTATATCTACCCTAATTCCTTAATTCCCTAATTATATTACATATACATATATATATATATATATATATATATATAATATATATATATATATATAATATATATATATATGGAGGTATATGTTTATCGTAATGAACCCCGATTGGCAGTTTAGTGAGACTGGAACGTAACGTTCATACTCCATATTTTATGCCTGATATCATCGGAAATTTGGATGAAAGCTTTCTAAAGTAAGTGTGATTCAATTTCAAAGCCGTTATCAAACTAAACTGCCCAGCTGCTTGTTGCTAGCCGATATTATACAAAATGTTGCTAATCCGAGTACGGGTGCAGCGATTGTCCCTCTGATCTTATTGTCCGCAGCCCATGACTCGATCCGGTCGGTGCTTCGTATTACCTAATTAGCGAACTCGTACATGGGTACACGATGCGTATGTCATTATAACACCGATTAAATCTGACTGCCAGATCACCTGACGCCTGATGACGAGGTCGAACTGTGGTGAATTGCCCTCCTAAGGATCTGGATTTGGTTTTCAGATGGCGGCTAATTGATGATGGGTATCATGGGTATAACAGAGATCCTGATGCAAGAATTACTTGGGCAATTCTAACGATATACCTATGCCGTTAGTACGACAATGCCTGACAACGAGTGGGACGAAATCTTACTTGGGTATTCTTGTATCTCCATCTCTGATAATAAAGACTAGGTATCTATCTCTCCATCCTGGGATATCCGTGAAACGGTCTCGTTTCAGGTTTCGTGAATATAATGCAATCAACACCGGTTCCCGACTGTAAGTCGAACCTGCGTAAATATTTTTCTGATTCCGTACTTGCACCGGCATGCGGAACTAACTCGGGTAGGTAGATCATACACGGGCTCTCTCATACATCACCTCTACGTATATGTATAATTGTAGGTATACCTTTGAACGTTGAGCGGGTACCGTATACGCGTGGTTCGTCTAAAGGCATATTGTCCGTTTATACGACTCAACTCGACGTTCCCACAACACTCGAGGAAAATCCAACGCATTTAGATGCCAATTGTCGCGCAAGGTTTAGCATTTCATACGACGCTGTCACAACCCGACCTTCTGGAACAATAATTATCAAGGCTCTCTCCACTTCGCGGTTACGTCTCTTTTCATCGCAACCCTTCAGCCTTCTGACATCCACTGCGCCCTCGTCACCACTTAACTCACATTACTATTATAATACTGACTGGTCCAGCCTGTAGTGTAGAGTTGCATTTGCTTAAAAATCACTGAAACGGGAACGACCTACGGCGACTTATTGCCATACATATGTACATACCTATAAGGCTCCTAAGGCTCTCGTTCCGTATCCGCCTGCGAAGAGTCTTCGCCAAGTTGTCCGAGAGCCTGGTTTTGGTTCGCGACCAAGGTCAGCCTATAAATTGAAATCGGAATCCTTTTGAAGGCAACCCGCAGCCTGCGTAACGTCTCAAACAATCATAGTTACTCAACCGTATATATACAGTTAATCAATGGCAAGTATTTTCACCGTTTTGCAAAGCGATCGCCAATACAGGACATGTCGACGTTCTATTCAAATTTGCCGAGCGGATTGAATTGCGTGAAACTTTTGTCTGTTACGATTGATTACAATTCATTATAGGATCTCAGCGGCGTGGTGGCGTGGTCGTCACGTGGCTATAAAGTGCGTATACCTATAGGCTATAACTGTGTACCTTTATCCCTGATAATGAAGTTTGATGAAAGAGAATTCAAGTCGAACGGATGAAAGTCGAGGCGAAAGTAATGTATAATAGTATATAATTATAATATGCAAGTAGTACATATTAGTAGTAGTAGTTAATTTCGATACAAGTGCAAAATGCGAGGCGTTATAGGTGAGTGCTGAAAACATCGCCTCACCTAACGCCTCGCATTTTGCACGAGTGTCGAACATTATTTTTTATAACAAATGCATGAAAAAGTGGCTTGTTTGGGGCTCTGGAGCGGTATGTAAAAAAATGTAATTTTGAAGGAAATGTACTAGTATTGCACGCCGTGAACGCTTGTTTGCACGCTAGAAATGCGCAGAACGTTGTGCGCACGTTTGGCACGCAATATTGTTTCATGCTGGCATCGCCTACGGAAACGTCAGAAAAGTGCCACTATATGACCGCTCCAGAGCCCCAAACAAGCCACTTTTTCATGCATGCGTTATAAAAAATATGTACAGTGATGCATCAAGTCCATAACGGCAGCTTGCTGACTGGTGAAATGTCGAGGGTTGGAGGAGAGGTGAAAAGCATAGGTATAGTATAGACATATGTGTGTATATTTATATAACGAAGATAATAAATATTTTCATTTTATTGTATTTAACATATTATTGGGTAAAGGTGTCTTGCACTTCATACATGATACAAATGTGTCACAATTTCAGGGTGGTTCGGATCTTCCACCACCCTATACACGTAGTCCTTCATTAATTATTCATCAGTTTATCACTATTATTTCTAGATAGATGTACGCACATACATATACATATACATATACATATACATATACATATACACCTATTGCCCGATCTTATATTATACTCATTCCTGTTTAGGATATAATTTTATACGTATTCAAGTATTGCAGCCCGCTATATGCGCATATGCGATTCTTAAATTCGGTTCCATATTATGTTAGAAAAAGCTTCATCATTCGATGAGATTACATAGGTAGGTATGCATGTATGCATACATATTATGCCTGCGGATAATATGTTTTACATATATATTATATATATATATATATATGTACGTTGCGTACTTGCGTGGTCGAATGGTTTGTTCTGGTACTTGAACAGTTGGTCTTAAACCATGTCACTTAAATTACATCTATAATCTATATATTATGGTATTATTATGTAAGTATCGTATAAGCATACATGTGGGGCATTCGACGCCGTTTCGACCTGGGTTTCACCCTCGACTTCTTAAGGCCGTCCTCTAGTTTCTCGGGTCGAAAAAATCGATTTTTTTTTTTTTTCATAAATCACATCTACAACATGTGTAGAAAATGTGTGCCAAAGGATTTTTCGATATTCGAAGTGGTTCACAAGTTACGGCCCTGGAACGGAGCAGGTATACGGAGCGCGCGCCGGCCTGCTCCGAAAGCCGAGCGGCGCTGACCATTGGATTGATATCCCTAAATCTAACTGGTACCTGAACAGAGCTGAGCAGCTCTGCGTGACTTCCAAGAAGAAGAGGAAGGCCTATTGTATGGTCCAGGCATAGCAGATTGACGGTGAGATGAAATTTTTAGTATAAATCACATGCGCGAACTTTCAAACGCGTTTTTCTCGAAACACCATTTTTCGAAACGGTAACCACGATATTTCAGAAACTATTGCACCGATCTTGTTCAAATTTATACAGCATCTTTAATATGTTATAAGCCAGCGATTGGACCAGGATTATCATGATTGCTTCGATAGTTTTTTTCGTACGAGCGAAAAACTTAAGAAAAAATGAGTAAAAAATAGAATGTAATTTTCAAAAGTGTATAAAAAAGTCAATTTTTGTAATTTAGAATTCACTCTAGGTCAATCGCTAGTCTTACATATGAAGATTAAAATGCCGTTTGGTTTTTTGATTTCAGATAAGCAGAACAGCCGCAATCTTGGTCACCCACAAGCACCTCTTTAACTTGATGTCTTCCTGTCGGCCACTATAACTTTTATTCTATTATATATTTTGACTTCAAAAAATTTGTAAAGCTTATTGAAATGTTAATAAAGATTATGCGAAAACAATGAAATTGATTATTTCGATGGTTCGCCCGTAAAAAATTATTGAAAAAGCCGTAAAAAAACAGCCGAGAGACTAGAGGACCCCCTTAAATTCTGTTCGCAATTTTCTATATGGTTGTCCCATCTTCCAACGGTACCCTGGATTTTCTTTAGATGTTTTCGAGAAAATTTGTGCGTACAGAAAAATAAAATGACCCAAAAGAACAGCACGTCGGAGGGCAGTTTTTGAAAATCCAAAAAATTCACAAAAATCCTGCATTCGATTTGAAGAATTTTCGCGTATGGACCAGAGTGGGCCGGCGTTCGCTTCTCAAACTCGGATCGAAACGGCGTGGAAAGCCCTATATATACACGCTTGTCTCGATAAAGTTTTCCTACGTCTCATGCTATAACCTCATTATACAATTATACATACCTATACAACATATGCATAGTATAATAAATCGAATTTCCACTTATATCATATAACGGGAATTCATGTCAATTTCGTATAATTATCATCTATTCGTACATAGAAATTGAATTTTTTTGGGAAATACTGAATTTCACACGTCGCCGCGACATATTCAAGTCTGCAGTATATTTGTATCTGATGAAAAGTTCCATGCGGCATTCCGTGTGAAGCATACCTACCTACGTAATATATATATATATATATATGTATTATTGTGACCGTATAATATATGATGATATTATTGCTACAATATATATATATATATATATCACGTGTACGTCTATGATTCATTGATTTTCCTACGCGCCCTATACCTTAAAGCCTGGACCACGATTCGCGTCTTGGCGCGGGCAAGATCCTTATACGACTAGTGTACATCAATAGTTCTTATCAAGTTTTATCGTTTTTCGTTGGCGTCGTTTCAATGTTTGACTTGAAGAATTTGAGTCTTGGAAAACGTTTATGTAGGTACTTGATGAATGGTAAGTCCGGGCAATATGACAATATAATATCTATGTATATTTTATATGAACTATACATTATACAAGCGCAACTATGGGGAATAATTAAACTGTACATATAAATATATCGAACGCAAAGTGTGTGGAAACGATCGAATACCCATTTATACTCTGTGTCAATTATGTATCAATCTCCAACCGATCTTAACAAAAAGGACTTGGTATAAAAATAAATAAATGCTCCTCTATTGTAGTCGGGAAATTGAAAAGCACCTAATACACATACATATATACTTGTGTAGATGTACATTACGATCTAACCATCGACCATGTACTCTCTATAATTTCGAATATTCATCGTGGATTCATTTCATTGCTTCGTGGATTTCACTGAATTCGCGCGAGATCACGGAGTGAACTCAATATGACTGGTATACGATATTTCTAACGACGCGCGACGTTTGAATCTAGGGGTATTACTTTAGCGGACTCGGAAAACCTAATGATCAGTATCAGAGTATACATTTAGATTCCCGTACAGGTGTGAATTCACCTGGAATCTGGACGAAGGTGACCCTTTTCATAGGCTTTACATAGCTCTACATATAGACCTATATATAGGCAGCGAATCGCGGTATGTGTCTTCTTAAATTACGATTACACGTAGTACGGGCCATATAATCAGCTGATCATTGAGTCTTGTGAATGAAGTGCAACAGTGCAGGCTACAAACAATAAGAATGATTTATGGGCCGTAATTACAAATATCTGTCCCGTTTGAGGCGAAATTGAGTTATACGATCTGGCCATACTTTCGAAAAATATACCTCGTCGAGCCGGTTGCAGGAACCGCGTATTTGCTGTGTGCATACCTACACAAATATAACCTTTTACACTCGCGCTGTCGTGTACATGCATATGCTCAGCGCCCTCAGTGAGCTTTCATGGCACTTCTGCTGGCTTGAGACGCATATACATATACATACCTACATAGGTATACAAGCTTACAACGTTATGGTTGTTACTTGCGCGGTCCCAGTATGTGTCAACGTAGATCGTGAAACTGGATTTTATACCCGTAATTCTTCCCGCCCACGTAGATGGCTGTATATTTTTGATTATCGCGTATGTTGAGTTTATTGATCTCACAATCAAGTTCAGGTGTAATAACGTAGAAACTATACTACTATACTACATTACACCATACCATACCATACCATACCATACCATACCATACCATACCATACCATACCATACCATACCATAGTATACTATACTATACTATACGATACCCATAAATATATGTATGTCCTACTTTTGCAGAGCTACGAAAATATTTTCTCAATAATCAAGATTACAATGATAACCTATCATTCATATCCATGCATTCTATACGTGCATGTATCACCTGTATATAGGTATAGCGAGAAAGATGATTGAACAATGGGTAAAGAATAATTTCCAACGACGATCACACCATGGCAGCTATCATCAGCTATACATGTATATTTGAGAAACAATATTGTATCATATAACAGTACAGGTAGGTATAGGTTATACATGATATCTATATCTATATAAAATCTTCATCTTTCAATTTTTCGTTGTGCCTTGCGAATAAATATATTTTATACATATATTTCATGTCAAACGAGGTATGCAGTACTACGTGGTAGTATACCTAAGCTACATGTCATGGCTATCTACCTACATGCATAATATATCTTTTATCATCTGACCGAGCGTATACTGCGCATATAGCGACTCACGTGGGAAATACGCTTGTCGTTCGACATTCGTTTCAATTATTCACGCATCTCGCTGCCCCCAACGGCAGCGCGAAATACTTATGACGGCGATGCGGAGATGTTACTATAACAATGTCAATAGTGATGATAATGAAAGTTGTTGTATAATGATGAAAACAACTGTACAATGTTAATAGACAATACGGCATCTTGCCATGTATGATGAGAAAAATTGGTATCGTAGTTCTTGGTACTGTGCCAGGCTGTGCCGCCAAATAACCAGGAATTATAATGAATCCTGTAAATTTTGCGCATACACACCCCTATAATTATCGAGCAGGCGTCTCAATCGTTTGATTGAATTTTCATTTCATCGCGTATATAGTAGCTGCAACGGCTGCAGGTATGGCTGTATCAACTGATCCTGCTCACTTAGCTTGCAAGCCTGCACGAGGAGGAACTACTTTGTGAACGTTTTGTATAAATACATGCGTGCGTGCGTGCGTGCGTGTGTGTATATATATGCCTGTTGACAATAAATATATGATGGACCCGTCTTCGAACCACTGCGCTGGCGCGAGTGCAAGAAAAATAATTATAATTAATGCATGCACTAATATGCGTACGCGAGTGTGATATACCATATGGATAAGTCCTCGGTATGTCTGACCAATTATTATGTACATACGCTTACGTAGACAAATTTTTACGTATAATTGGAATAATAATACGTGTATATAGTATAATAGGAATAAGTATATATATATATATATAATCTATATCTTTCCAAATACGTTGTTCTGTGTATATGTAATAATATCACCATGATATTCCATTACCTATATTTGTATATATACATCGTTGAAGAATGAAAGGAGGATTTGAGAAAAAAAGCGATAATAATATACCTAATATACCCAATATATGGTATGTATATAGTCATATAATTGCGATTTTCTTCACTTCTAATGTAATATAGGTGTATATTGATTATGTAGACGGTTTGGTCAGGTCCCTACTAGAGTCTTCTTCGCTTAAATACATAATAATATATAACATACATATATCTGTATACCAGCTCATGTATCATGCTCATGTATAATATTGTAATTATGTAGTTTCAAGAGTATTTTCCGACTCGTATAATAGTCATTTGCCATGATACTACTCTGTATATCGATGATATATATATATCTCTATAGTATAATACATGCACAAGGTAAGGTAGTCAGAAAGATTATTTTAATTGACTCGTTTTAGTTCGACAAATATACACGGACATGTATACAATATCTAACTCACCTAACTCACCTACTGTACACGGTTTCACAAATCCTATGAAAAAATAACTTGTACAATATCTATTTCAGTAATATTGTATGTAGGTAAGCATAGGTAGTATAGGTGTGGTAGGGGCAAAGGTTGGACAATCACCTTTTATACCCTATACTTTTAACTTGATGCGGGGGTTAGTCTCTCCCATCGTGCATATCGACATCACGATACGAGCGATGATTAAGAAGCACTGCAGTCATTCTACTTACAATTTATTATCTATTATCTATAGTCTATACATAATACATATACCTAGGTATATCGGAGCAGTGACTCAAATCACAGTTTTGACTGGATGACAATTCGCCGTAGAAATTTATCATGTCGTTGATTGCCACGAGTACATGTTCCTTCTCCGAGCCGACCCTCGTTCTTGGAGGATGACAATCTTATTGGCCGGCATCCTGGCCAATATCGTGTATAGGCGTATAGGTATACTTATACTTACTATATATACGTGCTTGTCTTCCTCGATGTTTGACCACGAAAACGGATCACGCCGATAATGTGATATTATCAAGATGATAGCTAAATATTTCATTTACAAGGGCCAAAAAGCCCTTGACTGTTTATCGTGTTGATTTTCTCTTTCCCCAATAAATATTTCCGATTCGCGGGTATTTTTAGATACTCGCACATTCTTTCCTATACAATCTGCGTTAATTTCTATAGAATACAAAATAATTCTTTACGTCGACAGTCATATAGATCTGCGCCTGTACCCACGTTGTATACGTACGTTGTGTGCGCTTATCGGACTACAAATTACAAGTTCGCATGCTTATCAATGTTATACAGTGAATAAGCATGTACCTCGGCATGTACAATACAGGTATATGGACTAAAACTTGGACTTCGAGATTTTCAACGGACCGATAATAAATTGCTGAAGAACGTTCGGACATGATTTTTATTCGGCTTTCATTTATATCATCAACTATAGCTTCTAAATAATTACATTGTTTGCACTATACTCTCAACCCGAGTGTTATTCATATATACCTAAGCACAAGCTTGTCTAAAAAACTTTTATCTATAGTGTGTATGGATTACGGCCATTCGTCAATAAGGGATATATTACCGATGACTGTCGTCTATGAGGTATTATACATATGGATAACATTACTTGGATTAGATTTCAAACTTCTATTCGGGAATATACAAATTATTCGTTAGGTTTTGTGCTCTGATACATTTATTTGTTTTTTATTTTATTTTATTTTTTTTTTTTACCTTATTTTTTCCTGTCTAGTTTTTTCTCATTTGTTCCCGTTTTTTTTTTTTTTTTTTTCGTTTTCGTGAATTCGGATAATAGTGCACCAAAGTTTAGTATACTCACTTTGCCAGCCTTCGTCCGTATAACATAGTTACCCGGTGTGTGTTCCGTACCGCCGAAAAACTCTCAATTGCCGATGCGAATCATGTTCAAAACTTCTCAAAGCTGGATTATATCTGGCTCTCGGAACTGGACCTTACTCGAGAATTTGACCTCTTGAACGATCTCGGTACCGACTTCATCGTCCCCACCAGTCCCAGTCCCAGTCCTAGTCCCAGTCCCAGTCCCAGTCGCCTCGCCATCCTCCGCTTCTTCTTCGACCTCTTCCAGCGTTTCTCTGTTGAGAAAGTTTTGTTCCCGTTTCCTGCCATCACCCGCAGCGTTCACACCCCGAACCTCCCTCAAGCGCAGGGATCCCCTAGGTTATTTGTACCTGAACACCAACAGAACGAAAAAAGAAAGAAATCCACCTCATGGACGAGCCACCACCACCAACACCAGCGAATTCTTCAACACCACCGCGAACGAACATACACCGAGAAGGAAGAAATCGTTTGAATTAACCAAATATATTTAATCAGTGTGGAAATAGTTACTTGAATCGTTCGACACTCGTTGAGCCAAATAAATATTGATGGACACAAAAATTTCCGTTTTTTTTCCACTAAAGTTCTTTATTTTGTTCAAAGAGAAAAGGTATACGTGCAGAATGAAAGCTCATGTCCAACCATATGGTGTAAGCTCTGCACGCGCGAGAAACTTTTCAGGATAACACACTAGCGATACCTGATTTCAATAATTTACATGTTCAATTCTGAGAACACGGTGGCAAGCTCTGTATAAGAACCTGCACATGAGACTTTGGGACTTTGAATTGTGTTGACAGTTGACAGGATGAGGAAATTTAGCTCCAAAGTATAAATTGATCACCCTGCAGCCATACGCCCCCATAATATCGCCGGATGCGGAAAGAATTCAACGGATTGATAATATATACAACCGCGAATGTATCCCGCGTGAATCTCTGGGGGGGGGGTGTTAATTATGTGATGACGGGATTTCCCTGTAGCGGGGACGCAATATATGGGGCCCTATTAATACATCGCTAATAATTGCCAATATAGCAATGCAATTGCCCGTCGCGTCGTGTCGTCTACTTCGTGCAAAGTCTCACGTTGTCTATCGTTATCATTACTGTATACTGATTGAATGTGCTGTTCGGGTATTATTTACCTATCTGGCCATGGACAGGCGAGAATTCGACAAAGGGCTAGAGCCACGGCGGCCAAGAGGCTGGCTGCCAGGGCTGCGTAAACGATGCACAGATGAACCAGTGAAAAGATGTAAAGAGTCTTGTGGCACCAGCGATTCGGCTCGAACAATGTCGGAGCGTAATCCGGCCATTTGATGTTTAAAATCCAAAAGTTCCCTGCAACACGTGAGAGACGATGTCAAAGACTACGGGGAATTTCTATGGAGAAGGACGTGGGGAAATGGGGTGGGATTGGTAGAAGATATATAGGAAAAGTCCTGATTACAGACGACCCACATACGATTCTACACTTGTCGGAAATTCCCGTTCAAAACTCTAACCTCTAACCTGTACTCGTAGCTATATGTATGTATAGGTATACCTATGGGATTGGATAAGAATGTCAGTGCTGCGGAATATTAGCTATGATTTCCTTTTGGATTATATAGTTATATTTCGCACTGGAGTTTATATTATATTGAACACTCTTACGCGCATGTGTGATGCGAATGCATAAAAGTATACAATATCTGTAGGTACACTGATAGAAGGATTTAGTACGGACTAATAAACTGATTTAGTAACAAAATTTTTAGTCATTTATTTGGGAGAAATAAATATTTTGTACTCATCAATATTATTTGTTACAGCTTAATAAATCAGTTATTTATCTCAACTAAATTATATTAATACAAACAAAGCCTTATTATCTCCAAATAAATATTTGTTTGCACCATGGTAAATATTGTTGGTATAGATGGCTGTGCTGGAATTAAAAACTGCATATGAATTTATGCATCTCATCTGTTTGACATACTGTCAAATGGCTTGAATGTCATTTCTCAGCGGAGTTTAATTTAAAATTATCAGTCTGTGTATTATTTATATATTAATATCTTATTTAATTTGAAATTTGATGTATGTCTTGAATAAAAAATGATTTCACGAAATTTTTTGCTTTATAATTCATTATATTTTTAATTGAAATTATTAATTTTAATTATTTTAATTTATTTTTGAGTATAAAAATACTAATAAACCATTCATTAAATGATAATAAACCATTTATTGAATACTAATAAATATTTATTTGGTGGAAATAAATAGACTTTGATAAATGATTTAGTACCTATTACTAAATATTTATTGATGAAAGGTTCGTTACTAAATCATTTAGTAAATATTACTAAATCTTATTAAATAGAACTAAATCCTTCTATCAGTGTATAACTATGATATGAACTGTAGGTAACCGTGATAGATTGATGACGACCGTGTCGCAAGTATAAGGTCGCAGAAATTCTGATCATTGGGTCAATCATGCGCGCTACATATACCTATACGTATTGTATTGTACTCGTGATTCGTGAATAATAACATTAGCAAGCTCGGCGACCCGAGGGAATCATCATTCTTCCGACCCAACGAATTCCGGTATCATCAATCTCTACGTTTTGTCCCACAGCTGACCGCAAGGCAAGGTTTACACTCTATAGCCGGTATATGCACAGGTAGGTGGGTAGGTGGGTAGGTGGGTAGGTGGGTAGGCACACTACCCTACGTATGTGCGTTTCTCATTGTCAGATTATCTCACCCAAGACAAACCATCCGGCCAAGAAACAAGACAACGCCAATGAAGCCAGTCGCGTCGGTGATATGTGAGATCTAGTTCTGGGAACACTGAGGACTTCCGGTCTCCGGGAACGTATCTGTGTATAGAGAGCCCATAGCATACGGAATCCACCCAAGGTACCGCCGACGATCATGTAGACCGGGATGTGAGGTTCTCTCGGGCAGTCCCGTATGAACTGCAGCCCTGCGCAGCACGAAATTTCAAATCTCGTAGGCGCGACGCATTGTTTGAATCTTGGATGCGGTTCGCAGGAAGACTGCAACGATAGCCGGTCCCGTTTGCCGACTACGAATTCTCACAAGATTATGGGTGATGGGGGATCGATTGCGTAACCCTGTCGTCAATGACATTATAACGAGCTTCGTTATATCCAAGTGCTATTATAATACCAGCAGGTAGGTAGGTACATTGCGGGTTACTCCTGAGAGGTGTGAGCCTATTGGGACCGTGCAAGTATAACAGAACCGCAACATTGTAAGCTTGTAGTATATCTGTGTATGTTATATTGTACATACGTTTCAAAGTTTCAGAGTTTCAGACTAGGAGACGTGTTGTGCACAGGAACCGAAGGCGCTGAGCGTATGCGTGTATACGACAACACAACAGACTGTAAGAGGTTATATTTGTGTAGGCACGCACACGGCGAATGCGTGTATGAGATTGTGTTTATACGGATTGAATCTAACGCCGCGGGCATTTAGTAATTACATATGATCAACGACACCGCCTTCTTCATCCAAGATCATTACATTTATCCAATTCATTACAATTATCGTCCGTGATAGAAATCAGCGCTACCCTGCTGGTCAATGTATTTCATCGATCGGTATCGCTACGGGTCATAATATGCATATACGTACAGTAATATTCATATGATATGCCTCAACACTTCCGGGATAACTATTTCTTGGTCTAATTGTAAATCGCTTGTGACTAATGAGCGCATAGCTGTGAAAACAGCTAACCTCAGTATCGCCGGTCACAATATTCAGATTCAGACCGAAAAATAGTTATACGGAAGTGTTGCGAGGCATGAATATCATCACTGTATACATTAGGGTGATTCAAAAAAAAAAAAAAAAATTTTTTTTTTTCTTCCAAATAGGCTCAAAAGTTTCATTTTGATGTCAAAATAGGCCTGTCAAAATTTGAGCTCTTAATATTAATATTAAGAGTGTCCTCATCGCACTTTTCTATTTTCCATAAGAATAACACGGGAAAAATCATTTTTGCTTATTCTGATTTTTGTACGCTACAAAGGACTGCTCAAACAGTAAATCGCTATACATATTCTTGTAGAGAATTGAACGCTCTGCAAAAAAAGGTCTCTTGGTCTTTTTCGATAAATCTAACCGTTTTGAAATTTCTTCAGCGATTTTGGAAAAACTAACTTTGAAACGGTTAGATTTATCGAAAAAGACCAAGAGACCTTTTTTGCAGAGCGTTCAATTCTCTACAAGAATATGTATAGCGATTTACTGTTTGAGCAGTCCTTTGTAGCGTACAAAAATCAGAATAAGCAAAAATGATTTTTCCTGTGTTATTCTTATGGAAAATAGAAAAGTGCGATGAGGACACTCTTAATATTATTATTAAGAGCTCAAATTTTGACAGGCGTATTTTGGCATCAAAACGAAACTTTTGAGCCTGTTTGAAAGAAGAAATTTTTTTTTTTTTTTTTTTTTTAATCACCCTAGTATACATATACGTATGGGTATAGGTGCAGTATGCTTGAAATGTAAACAATGAGACTGGAGGAGAATCTTACATGTCATATTAGTGATGATTTTCTGTCCAAACGACTATGTACCTATATGGTGTACACCTATATGATGTAACATGTAGAGCATGCCTATCTATCCCTGTTGCGGATATACATATAGCCGTATAGCTATGCATGTATGCATACGTAATACCTGTACAACTATATGTATGTATATATGCATGTCTATTGTCTGTATACATATATGGTATACAGGCTGTCGTAGTGGTAGTTGTGAGAGCGAATGACCAATAAGCAAACGAACCTAGGATAATTTCCCAACTCACCTGCAATACTCGGTGGCTGTTATTTCAGTATAACCGATCGATCAACTTACCCATAATCAACATGAGCAGGGGCATAGCTGTTAAACATGCGAGACAAATTGTGACGACCAGCGTCTTGCTGACAACGCCAAGGGCTCTCAAGACAAAATCACAGGTGCCACTGGCCTCCAGGTGAGCGTCCTTTAGCTGGAAGGCCAGGGAACCGTACGTCGCGACGGTGAGCGTATTGCCGCCGACCCCATCCTTTTCCATCAAGCTGGAAACACCTCCGCAAAGACGGCGCGATTCGTCTCCAGAAAACTGAAACCCACCATACACCGCACACGAAGATAACAATCGATATTCGATATTCGATATTCGATATTCGATATTCGATATTCGTTAGCTACTTATACATAGATACAACCGAGTAAACTGTTGCCGTTTCGAATCGGTTATTTAACTTCGTTAGGCGATAACCGCATGCCAATCGTATGGTAAGACTCAAGTTTCGTCTGTTATTGCGGTATACCTACATGTATACATAAACCTACACACGTATTTACGTGTTTAGGCACATTTATACAAGGAAGGATGATAAAGAAGTCACATGTGACGAAATACGGCCGTGCTATACCTGAGACACAGAGCTGCTCGCTCTGCGGGAATCTGCCCATGCATTCGTTCCATAGCCCAGGTTTACTTGGGCCCCATGATTTCCGGTATGTCTGGCACCACCTCCAGCGCCTGCCTGAACTTCCCTTTCACGTTGCCGATATGGTGATGTGCTTCTGGTCCGCGAACTTCCTATAATAAGCGGTGAAATATAATCAGCTCGTTTTCGCCGGATGACGGAAAAATTTTTCCTCCCCTTTTGTCCCCTTCCGCCCTTCCGCCCTTCCGCCCTTTCTTCCTTTCTCGCCACACCTCATACATTGCGCTAACCTTCCGCCACAGCTCTGGTGCCTATTGATTCATCAATTATTATAAATTTATGCAAGACAGCCCCGTGTAGGTACATACATACCAATCTATACCTACTATACTATACCTATAGATATAATATTGTACTTTGTACAAGCTGCAGCTCGTATTTACGTATAAATAATTCAAAGGAACCTTATTGACCAACCAACCAAACGAACCTACCCCAAAACCAGTTACACGTATGTACATATATACTTATATAGTACATATAGTATTGTATAGTATAATATGCCAGTATAACGTTCACATCCTGGGACATACAGGAGCGCGATAAAGGGACATCGGAGCGAAAGATCGACACTTTGTAGAATTTTTTCCCCGCAGGCCGCAGGCCGCAGGCCGGGAGAAAATTGCGGGATAACCCACTCATTGTCAGTAAAAAAGGAAGACGAGAGTTAAATTACTGTAGAATCGAATGAAAAGTAGAGCTGCAGTGTTCTTACGTTGAAGTTTTCGGTATTTCTTTGTTACGTACCCAGCAGCAAGGGCATTCCGATCCTCTTTCGCTTACCTAAGTTGGAGACCGACAGATTTATGCCGACAATTTAATACTGCCCATTTCGTTCGGGCGTAGAGCTTATAACTCCCGATACTCCCAACCTCAACCTAATACTCCAACCTGATATGCCTGGCTTACGCAGCGCCGCGCCGTAACTCAACTTCATTCAAGGATTGGCTAATCGGAAGGTTCGATTCAGCTGGAATGTGGCTAAAGCAGCCTCCCAATTGGTCCATCCTTGAATTTCATCCAAGTTACGACGCTATACATATACACGTGAGCGAGACAATAGTCGAGGGTATGCTCCCTATGTGAATAACAAATTACCACCTAGGTATTTATGCCAGAGTTAGACATAGGCGTGTCTCTTATCGCTGCATCACGTTTAAATAATTATTGCATACAACAGCTTGTTTCAATAATTATAGCTACCGATCAGGATTGAAAGTTCCACCCATAGTGCGCATATTGTATCCGGGTGCAGGGTGTGCTTCTGTTATAGATAGAAAGGAAACTGCAACGCCCATTAGATTTTCACGAATTACACGTATGTATACATACATGTATACCCCTATAGTAGGTATTCCATATTAGTATGTAACGTACATGCATACATACATATATATGTATATATATATATATAGAGAGAACTGATTTTCGACAGCTTCCGCTTGATAATCTGATATTTCTCAAGATCTCTTTCCCGCGGGGCATTCAGCGACACGTAGAGGCCGCGAATAGTTGGTCCCCAAGGTGTGGTGGACCTGCGAAGATATCTCCTCACTCTATAACCCAACCTGAACTGAGATAACGGGCATCGGGTATACTCGTTAGAGGAGTCAATCTCCCGTGCGAGGGGCACAAGATGCACGGATGGAATGGCGTCGGAAATTGGAATAGTATACAGGGATTATACAAGCTACGAGCGATTCCTCGGATTCTTTTCATCTCTACCTGGGACCAGGTTTCAGATAATTTTCACCTGCCCCTGGCCTTTTGCTACACTCCAGATTTTCAGTAAAATCTATAATGCGAGATGAAGCCGAGATACTGGAAATACGCTCCACAATCATAATATTATTGAGACATATGATCTGCCTGTAAATACCTCTTATACTTCCACGTGTCGCCCAAGATGTACCGCTAGAGATTTATTGATTGTATTGTTTATTATACCCATGGAGACCTTTGGGGCAGGTGTGATAGGTACCTATTGAGTACAAAACTAGAGATAGAAGATAGCAGGCATGCAGAAAGAACAATTGAGCGGAGAGACAGGATAAATATGATAAAGTGAAGTAGAAATGAGAATAGTAGGTATATGTGCACAGAAACAAGAATCGGTAGGAAATAGTGAAAATAAGATATAGTATAATAAAGATAGGATATAGGCAGTTCATAGCTGTACAAGTTATGCTCTGAGCCGATTTGGACGTGTTTTATTGGTGAGGTTTTGTAAAAAAAGAAATCAGCTTAGAGTGTAAATTGTACTATGAATTGCGAATTGAAATTAATGGGGAGTCCCACGGTGCGCATCCAGTTGAGAACGAACTTGACTCAAGATCGAACTTAAGGTAATACATTTATAATAAATGAATAATAATTTAATCAATAAGTTTATTTATAAGTTTGAAATATAAGCCCGATCTCAAGTTCCATCTCAAGTTTGATCTTGTGACTAATAATTCGGCCCTTAGATTGCAACACTAGTTTCTATGCTCAAGCGGACTTTGGCGCATGGAAATTATCCATCCTCTCAAAATTAGAGCTCAATATTACGCACGCGGTCCGATTATCCCGATGGCATGCAAGAGCCGGCAATGGCAACAGTCGATATCAAAGTAAATATTTTCAGAATATACCCACTGTGTATACTGTATATACGTATTATGTGTGTATATTATGTGTGAAAAATGAGTGATCACACGAGTAGGTGGGAGTAGGTGGATCACATTGAATGAAGGGGAGTAGGCGAATCATTGTCCGCATGTCAAGTAAATGGGGCATACGTATTGAAAGATCGTATATACCTTGATCGGCCGAGGCTCTACGGGGCTCTTGGAAGGTCAGGCTGCCCCTGGGACTTCGGCGATCCTGGGTACCACCGAGGCTACCTCGTGGACTTCTGTCAATATCCTGGGGTCCTATGCTTCCTCTTGGGCTTCTGTTCTCGCCGTCGCCACTAGCTGTCGCACCTCTCTGATTCCTGTCTGACTCTCCGACGGTGATACTACCTCTCGGAGATCTGTTCAACTCGTGGGGACCGATAATGGATCCTCTCGGGCTGCGATTCAATTCAGGGCAAATCGACCCTCTCGGGGAACGGGGACTCGGTTCTGGAACTATCGATCCGCGCGGACTCCGGTTGATCGACTCAGGAACAATCGATCCGCGAGGACTCCGATTCATATCGGAGTGCGGCACAATGCTGCCCCTCGGTGCTCGCGATACCTCCGGGCATATCGAGCCCCGTGGACTTCTGTCGTACTCAATATTCGCCACGCTGCCCCGGGGACTTCGCGAATTCGCTGCCTCGGAGACCAGGGAATTCCTGGAACTCCGGGTACAGGTACCGTTCATCTCTGGCATCAGTGAATTCCTCGTACCCGCCGCCAAGCCCTCCGGTGGCATGGTATTGCGTTGGCCGCGACCTGCATCGGGGACGAGGCTGTTTCTCGGACTTCTACAGTTATACGACCCGGCGGAATCCGGGACAAGAGAGTTTCTCGGGCTCAGAGCCGCATCCGGTACGAGGGAGTGTCTTGGACTCCTGACCGCCGCGTCAGGGACCAAACTATTTCTTGGCGATCGGTTCACTTCCGGCGTGAGGCTGTTCCTCGGGCTCCGGCTTGCCTCCGGGACCAAAGAACCCCGAGGACTTCTGCAGTGGTCTTCGGGTATCAGGGAATTTCTAGGGCTCCGATTTTGATCCAACTGAAGACTGATGCGCAATGAGTTTTCCAAATCGATATCCGGCAGCATTCGCTTACAAATCGTCTGGAAATACCATAGATACGAGACACCGGTTACCTACGTGGTTGGATCTTCATCAAAGTCAGTTTGGAGGAGAAAATTTCCGTGCAAAAAGAGTTTATCTGCTCATGTGCACATATTACTCATAAGCATGTATACGAGCTGTATGATATCCCGTGCTCTCCGCCGATGAAGTTCTATTGAAATTATTTCCGTATACATCATGTATGTACATACACCTATATAGTATATATTATGTATGCACGCTTGAAGATTGATTGAAAAATGACCGCTGCGAAGTTGGCCACAGTCTTCTGTCTCATCCCTCCTCTACGCAACTATATGTAAGATAGAAGGGGACAGAAGACAGCAGCCAACTTCACAGCGGTCATGTTCCAACCCGTCGAGCGTAAATACATAAATTGAACAAATAACAATGTACTTATGCATAACGTAGATATGTATGTAATATGTATGTAATGTATGTATGCATTGCATGGGTATAGGTATACACCAGCGGCATTGGACAAGTTTCATCGTACACGGGTCAAGAGTCAGCGTGGATGAGCTCCTACTCGGTCAATTATCACGAGCCGATCGATTCCTCCGGCCTGTCGAGCGAGCTACAGCTAACTCGCATTTTCGCAATTACCTACTAGGGAACTCGATTATCGAAGATCACAAGAGTAGCGGAACATGTCGTCGTGCCGCGTACGTCACCTTCGTGCACTCTCCAAGTTCCACACTGATACTTTCCAACCTAAGCCCAAGGATCGCCGAAAGAGTTGCCCAGTATATCCGGTGATAAATGCGAAACCCGCGCAAGGTTGGCCCAGGCACACCTTTCCATATAGTTATACTTGCGCGTCGAGCACGGCCTTATGCTTCTTGACCCGCGACTGTCGTGTACATATCTGGTTGTACATGTGTTTCACCCGTGAAATTATTCTCTAGCCTGACCTCTTCGGTCCCTCCGTCGACGTCGTCATTTTCGAGGGCGATATCGGGTACGATACTCCCTCTGGGTGATCTCTCCTGCGGATCGACGTTCCCCGACAGTGAAGCGAGGGCCGTTGGCCTCTCAGCCGCGACCGAGGCACGACGTCCTCTGGCTCCGAGCGATGCCGAAGCTGGATTACCGTGCGGTGAATTCGCAGCGCTACGCGACGCTCGGCGTCGTCTCGACGACGTACTACGGTGCAGCATTACGCCACCATCTCTTCAACCCTGGAACATACAGCAAAGGGTGAAAACGACTGGCTGGAAACGAGAACCTTGGCGGCAGCTCATCGTTATATATATATATGTTATACCTACATCAATCAGGACGTGGATGTATTATGTAACGGAGGCTGATATGAACGCCGTACACGTCTTTTATTCATATATATATTATGTGACAACGTCGCAACTGCAAGTGACTTTATCTGTACGCGTATGCGTATTGGTATATAATTATATAAAGGCAATATGAGATCATTCTGGCACGTGCGTTTATATACAAGTACGCATATAATGGAGAAAACCATCGCTCGTCTGCAATATACGACGAGACAGACTCGAACAATCACAATCATTAGAATCTCTGATCTCTTTTCTAGAGCGGTTGACACCGTTTTTACCGCGACAATAGCTAGATCAGTATTCGACAGGAACTGAAACTATATCATTCGTTCCGGATATAGGTTCGGGTCTCGACTTGTTTTTGAAAGAATTTTGGTTTTTCTTAAATTTCGTTCCCCACCGTTCTTCGTTTATCCAAATCAAATTGATTCCCGCATGGAAGAAGTGATGTTGGATGGATATTCTTCACGAGGCACTTTTTTAAATCCGTGGGCGAATACGATTACAGTGTAATCGGCAATCAAGTAAGTGGCAATCAAGCGAATTGAAATATGTACATGGGTGAAGAAATTTGAAATCAAAATTTTTTAATCTGATCGCAAATCGTGTGTGGTCACTGTTGCTGTGATCAAAATTTTTCCGGCATATTTACTCTCATCGAGAAGCGAGTCAGATTCGGTGTTTGTTTGACCATTGAATCATTGCGATCCCTGTAGCGCTTCCGTACTCAACGAGAAATAAAAATTATTTGAAGCGAGATAATTAAGAGGTGAGGGTTCAGAGTTCGATTCAATTTCGATTAAGAATTCATATTCATTCGTCTTCGTACGCGCCAGGAGTAACATTCAGTAATGTATCGGCCGTTGAATCGAGTCTAAGGAGATGAAGCAGTTGCTGTTACTGGGTTAAGCACGCTGCACTCTAAATTTGAATTAGTGAAAATCACTTAGAAACAGTGAATAGTCACTGGTTCATCGGTTAGGTATAAGTATGCCACTGACTGAATTAGTGGCATACTTACTTGGAACTGCAATCGGTAATCTTTCACTGATTCAAATTTAGAGAGTGTAGAAGTAGTTGCAGTCCGCGCTCTGTCGGCCGTAAGTAGTCGCGACTACCTTGACTCTTGCGAATCGGAGGAGTTCAGCCGCTGGTGCATCAGACTCGCTCTATATAGATAGTAGTCACATTCCGTATTATGTCAGCCACGCGCCTCGAGCCGAAGGAGTTGCGGCTAGTGCTGCGTCAGACTCGCTATAAAAGTGGTTACAATCCGCGCTCTGTCCGCCACGGCGCGAGCGAAGCAAGACGAAGTGGGCGAAGCTGCCGTTGCGTCAGACCCGCCAGGCGTAGTTGGACCCGCGCTGTGTCAGCCAGCAAACTACGGCGCTCCATTCAGCATTCCTATATAGAAATTTGATGACTTTTCGAAATGCATAGCAAGGTAGGTTAATATACATAGTATTCATGATGATTATCGTCTCGTCACATCTATATCTTAGGTAGGTACCCGATCAATTGACGAGGCAGCGAATAAGTCAAAGATCGAAGAATTACTATTATTCTCATTATAAGTATATTCGCGGAAGAAAGGGGAAGAACTTTGAGGAATATATAGGTACATATCGAGGGCTAGGGACCAGGACGGCGTAGTTTGGATAACGAAACAAATCGATATTTCGCCTTTCTCTTACGGGGCTCGTCACGTGTTAAATTTTCAGATACACCCTTATAGCAGTAAATGCATTCAAAGTCAAGACAATGTAGTGGCATATGCTCTTCTGGTCCTTAGCCCTCGACGCATACCTGTCCCACTTCTACAGGTATATCATAAGCTCGGATAAAATAGAGAAAGACAAATGATTTCGCATTGGCTGGTTACAGCTGTCGAATATAAAAATCGTCTCTAGTTTCCAAAGGCCATAGTGGCTTTCAGGAGTTGCGAGTTCTTTATCGCTCCAGTGCATATTACAGGGCTTATAGTTAATCTTCTTGAGCTTATTGTTAGGCCGACAGGTACGTAGCAGCCGCAGTAGTTTCTTAATTTTGATTTTCTTCTCGTTTTTTCTCACTTCCTTTTTCGATGGATCTGTGTATTTGGGTGTCCGTTATTTCCCATTTTTAAAATTTTAAAATTTTGTTTGAAACGCCCCGTAAAACGTCGGTTTATACCGTAAAACTGGAAGCCATACCCGAAAAAAAGTTTCCAATTTTTTTAAACCTTGCTGGAATCACTTTACTTTTCCCGTTTATTGAACTTGGGATTTTTTCGCATTTTGGAAGTTACGTTTTTTCCTAACCATTTTATCATCCATCCAACGAATCATTGTTAATTACGCCCCGTCCCCTTATTGCCTCGGAAGCAGATAGTTCGCCGCGGATAATTATACATATATATATATATATATATATATATATATATATATGGATATATATATATATATATATATATATGGATATATATATATATATATATATATGGATATATATATATATATATATGTATATATATATATGTATATATGTGTAGTGTTTGAGTTATTAAGATGTGAACAGAGAATGAGTTTTAAAGTTTAAGAAAAGTATTTAGTGAAGTGAAAAGTGTAGACTATAAGGAATAGAGTCTTGGCGCCAGGTTTGCGGGCTATAGACTAAATAGAGACAAACAAGGTTTAGATTCTAAGGGTACGTGTGAAGAGAATAAAGGTGTGGCTAAGTGCCGAAGAGAAGTTATGGTTGGAGCGCCTGGAAAGTTTGAGGATCGAGTGACTGCAGTGTGTGAGGCGGGTGCATGGTAACGTTAAGAACAAAAGTGCGACCGTGTAAATGCGTGGGTGAAAATGCATGCAAGATTTTGAGAAGAAGGAGAGAGTAAGGAGAGCTAAGGGCTCTTGAGTGCCTGAGGGAAAGGGCAGTTGATTTTTGAAAGCGAAGAAGAGAAGACCGCAGAGGGTCGTGATGTATCGGAGTATTATAATTTGATTTCTTTATTATTAATGAATGCCTTCACTGGTTGACATATTTCTGTTGGATTAATCACTGGAATGTTTCTACATATATGTGTATGTGTATCGGTGAATTAATGTAACCCGCGCCGGGATACGGTGACGCTCTCAACAATGTCGTCCATCACTCTCCAGCTTCTCTCGAGGTATAGTCGAGTGGACGACGACAGGTGTGAAGTATACATAGCTGTTATATAATTGTACAGAGGCGTGTAGAGGCATAGGTACATACCTACAGCCGTTCGTAGCTTATAGACCAGCTAATATGTATGTTGATTTTCAATCTCTACCATTCATCAGCGCGTGGAGCACTCGCACGCGCCGGATCTTTATAAGTATTACATACCTATACCTGCAGGTATATAATACATCGATATTCTATATACATAATACACATAGTAGGCAGGAGCCAGGATGCCTTCTTGAAAAAAGCCCGGTGTCTGATAAACGAGGTGAAATAATTCTTCGAAGACGGGGCGCGGTGAATTATAATAAAGCCTTTAAACTACGTTGCCCATTCGATATATACGGACGATCGCCTCGCGGGTCGTAATAAAATTGCAGCGGATACAGATCCAGCAGTCTACCCTAATATCGCTCGCTATGTAGGTATAGCCCTTGCGGTCAATGCGCTACTAAAAAGGAAGGTAAAACCATACGGTAGAAGAACTGCGGTGCTGAAAATTAATAGACAATGTGACGCCCCCGGCCGTTAGAGTAAACTCTTCACGCTCGTGCGCATTCGAAAATGAAAATCACCCTCGACAAACTATGAAGTAGTCTGACCCCCGATCGTGACCGCCAACAGTGCCGAAATTTTCGCGCGAAAAGCAATTGATCGTGGTTCGCACACATACCTATATACATAAATACCTGACAAATACCTGACTTCCGGTCAAAATTAATGGGGGTGCAGCATTGTCTGCACGCAATTATTGCCTGGAATACAAAACCATTCACATTTCGGCCTCGTAAATTCGTGTATTCTGTTTCCCTGGGACGTCCTTGGAGCTTAACGTCCCGATGGAAGAAGATCTATGTTATATCATTCAGTCTACCGTGACGCGCTGTTTCTTGTTTCACCTAAAATCAATAAGACCGCGCGGTGCTACGCTCAACTTTTCGAACGATCCGGCTAGTGTTTCGAATATTTCTTCACACTAGAGTATCATGCTCTATCGACCTGAGTCTGAACCTGTGTTAGACACTTGTTTGTATCGGTTATCCGGACGATTGTATTATATATGTGCATATTCCCACGCTGGACCGACACACATCGCTCGGCTAACTCAATTGATTCACGCGTCGACAAAGATAGCGGAAAGAAAGTGGAAAATTAAGGACTGCATGAATTATAAACTTATTATAATTATATATGAAGTTTTTTTTTTTTATCATCGCAATGGTGGTTCGCCGTCAGCTTATAGTGATAACAAAAACTCTATCACAGTTGATTCGGGTCTTCCGCCATTACATTTGCGTACATATGCACGTGTATATTAGTGAGAGGCCCACCCCCAAGACACCACTCTCACATTGTCTCGGTATCCAAACATTCAAGCTGCAGGTATGCCAATCAATGAATGGAAGCAATATTTGACGAGATCGAATGATATGCCGAGGTTTTTCATTCACGATCACGATCACAGAAATGTGAGTTTTGTAAAAGTAGTCTTCGAGATTGATCGCAGCACATAAGATACTTGCAAATATTTGGCGCAACACGCGCTGTCGAAAAGTACAACTTGGAATGTAATATTTAAAAGCGGCCGTTCGATTGCCTGTCATTTATTTATTGTTTGTCCACGTGTACAATTCTATTTGCAAGGGTTGCCAATAAAACTCGGAAGAGGGTCCCCAAGCGGGGACTGCGAGGAAGCGAAACTTCGTAGGACAGGTGAGCCTTTGTTATTTGTGTTCTCGATTCAATCGTCACGAAACTGTCCTTTGGTTATGATCAACCGCCACGAGGTTCGGTCCAACATTTTTCTTACTCACAATCAGACGAAAAACTACAATTATCACTGTTAAAAAACGCGTCGTCACATCCGGAGATGTATGCTTTTTCTGTTCGCTCTCGTTGATTCTTCGACCGCCGTCTCTTCGTCAAGCTGATTGTGAAATATTATATTACTCTCAAGATGAAACTTCGAACGGCTTATGAGTCGACAGAAGGCGTAGAAGGCGCAGAAGGCGCGCCAGACTTAATTTCAACTGGTGCGTTAATTGTGATGATTAGACATAATATGAAGTATTCAACGTGTCTTTGAATTGAGCGACGTTTGTGAATGAATTGCAAAAAGTAATTGCTCATTTTTCTTTTTCCTCCCTGCTGTTCCGAGTAGACGAAACTTTAAGTTTCCGGATTTGAAGAGCACCTTTTCCGATCGTTCAGACGCCTCAGGCTTGTGAAAAAGTCATTAAAAATACTTACGACAAAAGTGCCTCACCCATTTCATCGCGTCACATCCCTCAATTATACTTGGCCCGCCATCTTCCCATTCGGCCACTCATCCAATTCCCACCTCTATTTCTGCTTCCTGTGACCTTTGAAAATTTTGGCAAGGTTGTGTTCCGTTCCGTGCGGACGGAAATTGATACAAATTGCGCGAGGTATGATACCTACTTCGTTGGACGAAGTTCGCTTATTTTGCAATCTTCCATCAAACTGCCATCCGCAACCACAATTTGTCTATTTCGCAAACACACTGCGGCTGTACGTGCTATAATACACGTTGGCATGTAGTACCCATATATGTATGTATGTACATACATAATGTATATCGTACACTGTTTGTATTATTATACCTATACTATAGTTATTGGAACATATCGAATAAGTAGACGGTATCATTATTATTATAAGAATTATTTTTATCAGTTTTGTTGTAAAATTTCTATGGGCATTGACAAGAGTTAAGAATTTTATCCTGCCTAATCCCGCAGGTCGTATATGGACAGCTGTTATCTTAACGCAAACTATCTCGCTGGCATTGCTCCCGCGAAGTAGCGCGGGCATGGGGTGTTTTGTGGAGCGAAAAATTGAAGGGCAGTGTTGGAGGGGGGGAATGGCACGGTCGTGAAACTTGGCTCCAACAACCACAATCTCGGTAGTTGATGGACTGTGAATCCCGAGAGAAGCGAGCTCATGGCAGAGGCGGACGAAACGTTCGATCCATCGGATAGACATATATATATATATATATGTCTATATGTCTATATATATATATATATATATATATATATATATATATATGTATATATGTATATATAAGGTAATCCCTTCACCTATGAGGCACCAGGCATCTGTGCATAGGCAAGTGGTTAATGCGGCCTGATATAGTCATGGCCCCAGTCAAAAGCGATGTTCCCAAAATAATCCGAAGCAGAGTAGGTATGTGCTTTGGCAACAAAAAAAAAAGAAAAAAAGAAAAAAACGGAACCTTAACCGGGTAAACGCTAAAACGGAACGTCATATAATACAGTCCGACCTCCCAATAAGCACGCCCGCAATAAGAACGTTTCTCCAACTTCTCGCTCGAGTACTACCCCCACTCCAAGCTCGAATTACACTGGCGTGCTAAAGAGAGAGAGAGAGAGAGAGAGAGAGAGACAGAGAGAGTGAGTGAGTAAGCGAAGAACGCATGCATGGTAGGGATACTCGAATCCTCGAAAAAACTCTTCCCCTTGGGGGCTTTTGCGTTCTTATTGAGAGGTCGGACTGTATAACGTAATTTTCAACAAAAACTTGTTCACGGCCTACTGTGAGATCTTCATCACTCTATAAATGAATCGGGTCGAGCTAGATGTCCGACGATGGGATTTGCGATTTTCCCAACATATACCTGCAAGTGTCATAACATATATAATAGGGTGGGTCAAAAAAAATGACTATTTTTTTTTTCATTTCGTACTCTGAAAAGTCTGTTGCTAGACACCTCTGGGGAATACTCACCAAATATGAGCTCTTTATTTTGATAGAAAGGTCCTCCGCTTTATGGTTTTCCATTTTTTCCTCAGTGTTAGAAACGAGAATTTATATCTATCTATCAACTGTTCGTTAAAAAATATCGCTACTCATATTCTTGTAGAAAATTGAACGCTCTACAAAAAAGGTCTCTTATGATTTTTTCGGAAACCTCACCGTTTAGAAGATATCACAGGTTGAAATTTGATTATTTTAAGAGAAATTGCTGTTTTGCTTATGAATTTTATAACTCGTTAACAACATTTTTTTATGGAATGCGCAATTCATAGTTTTGAAGGAAATTAACTGCTCTACAAAAATGGTCTCTTATGATTTTTCGATAAAACAATATACTTCAACCTGTGATATCTTTTAAACGGTGAGGTTTCCGAAAAAATTATAAGAGACCTTTTGAAATTTTTTTTTAATCGAAAAATCATAGGAGACCTTTTTTGTAGAGCAGTTAATTTCTTACAAAACTATGAATTGCGCATTTCATAAAAATTTTTTGTTAACGAGTTATAAAATTCATAAGCAAAACAGCAATTTCTCTTAAAATAATCAAATTTCAACCTGTGATATCTTCTAAACGGTGAGGTTTCCGAAAAAATCATGAGAGACCTTTTTTGTAGAGCGTTCAATTTCCTACAAGAATATGAGTAGCGATATTTTTTAACGAACAGTTGATAGATAGATATAAATTCTCGTTTCTAACACTGAGGAAAAAATGGAAAACCATAAAGCGGAGGACCTTTCTATCAAAATTAAGAGCTCATATTTGGTGAGTATTCCCCAGAGGTGTCTAGCAACCGACTTTTCAGAGTACGAAATGAAAAAAAAAATAGTCATTTTTTTTGACCCACCCTAATATATAATATAATATATCTACCGCTACCACGTATGTATACTAGGCGTATACCAGACTACTTTCTCGGTGCAGTGATGCATGCAACACACCCGATACAACGCGACGCCATTCATCTTTGTCCCGCTTTTCCCATTTTCTCCTGTCTCTGATATAGCTGCGCAAGGACATACACCCCGAGCTTACCAAAATGATCCGGACAATTGTCACATGTATACTGAACCCATACACGTATATCCAAGACTTATATGTTTACCTAACATGCCACCCAGACGCTAATGTCCTTGTCTACCTGCGTGCATGTTGCATCTGTACGTATATAGGCGTAATGAAGTATTTTATTCTCTCCTATTCCATTCCATTCCATTCCATTCCATTCCATTCCATTCTATTCTATTCGGTATACAGTACACCGCATATTGTTGGCGCGTATAACATATAGACTTGTGTATGCGTCCACATCCATTTATACATATATAGATATATATATATATGTACCTAGCTATCTGTACTATTATATACCTATATGTGTACCTGACCCACAGCCGCGATTTCAAGGGGTTTCAAAAGCTCGGTACTTGAATCACGCAGTTGGGATCGAGTCGACCGCGACAGAAGGACTGAGCACTTGTGTTGGCTCTTAGCACTCAGTGTGATTAACCCTCTCATCAAGTGCTTTGAACAGATCTCGACTCTGGACTTGGCTGTTCCAAGAATCAAAAATATGCTTATGATGGAAAATCTAGTCACGCGCCCAATCGCGACGGACAAAGTCAGTCGGACATAAAGAGTTCATTGTGGGATGGCATAAAGTAAATGCTAGCAGATCTTGAATTGAACTCGATGCCCCGTGCTCCCTGTTAACCCTGTCAATCCCGTCAATTGTGAATCGGGTCCACCCCTGTAACATATAAAAGAAACCTCATGCCGATCAATGCGACAAATGATAATTTTAACTTTTCGGAGGGTATCCTTGTTCGCAGTAGGATTACATCGCATCGTGGCGGTGTCGTCTCTGTAGAAGTATTACATAATGAGATTTCTTTTTTTTTTTTTTTTTTTTCAGATAGGTGCGCGAAAAGGTGAGGCGAGCATGAAGACTCCAACGTGGGGAGCGGGAGATGGAAGTGAAATAACTAATATGGGTGAGGCTATGCCGGGCACCTGGATCGAGCATTTATCGTTCAAGCGCGTATACAGTAGTACAGTGGTCAGTGCATAATATAGGCAACATACTCCTGTGTTATAATACATACGTATATACAATTCACAGTTCATAGGTATGAACGTAGCTTCCAGGCGACCACCGTATAGGATATACCCATAGTATACTACGTAGGGACGATATAACAACTGACCGCGTATGCCATATAAGTATTCGAGGTGTCTGCACGAATTCGGCGAGCGCCACCGTCAGCGAACCTTTGCGCGGGGGTAATAGCTTCGGAACGGAATGAAACCAAATGAAACGAAGTTTATTGAATTCATTGAAACCATTTGGCTCATTGCGGATCTCATTGCATTTAATTGAATCTACCTAATCTATAAAGTGTGAAAGATTTCGTCAAAAGATCCACAAGTATCCTTTATATACCTACCTATTGCGGGTATAACACGTGTGCATTGTCAAATATTCGCTATTATAGTTGCGGTGGACAATTATACAACATTCACGGGTATACCCATTATGCTCGTGCATTGAACTACAATTTGGGCTGTGCCGTGGACTGAAATGACGTATGTACATACATGTACCTACTTCGTTGACAACTGAGAACATAATTGTCTTAAGGGATCACGCGGATTTCGATGCGCAGAGAGTGCAGAGAGTGCTGCCTACCAATATCTCGTTGATCGTCGCACCGTGGCCAACTCCTATTTCTTCCTGCGCGATGAGACAGCGCTTAACTCGCTTGATGCGATACCCATCGATGATGTAAGCGGAATACATCCACGACAACCTGCTCCAGGAAACAAAAGGAAATAAACGCTCAGACACGAGGGATATATCGATTTTAGGGGCGTGAGCTAATCTTTGGACGAGTGGGGGCGAAGGACGAGGGTTTACGGGAATATACGAGAAACTGTAATTAGTTCTCCTCAAGACTCCCCGGGTCTTTTCTGTCCAAGAGTCTAGTATACTCCATTCCTTCAACGGCTGAAATTCCTATATAAAATTCTGACAACCAGGTGACATACGAAGCGAATGAGTCACGACCAATCGAAGTGTTCTGCAATCTATACGCGGATCGAGACTTTATCCGACCTTCGCCCCCGACCAGCAAACTCATGGTCCATTTCACCAATACTCGCAAACGGGAAGATTCATGCTTGCTCTTGATAGAAACGAGTGAATTCTCTTCATCATATTATAGCAGGAACTATACACGCACGTCCGCAATTCAGCTCTGCATTGGCGTATTATTCGAGGGTACGAGATATACACACATACTACTATTACAGTATATATACCTATCTTTACTTTCAAGAATTAGCTTGACAATTATTCGAAGAATTGGAGGGATTTGGAAGACAAATAAGAAATACATCCGCTACTTAAACTTTCCTATCATCATCATTATTATTATTATTATTATTATTATTATTATTATTATTATTATTATTATTATTATTATTTATGTCTTATCCTATTTATCGAATGATTACATGTATAGCTTTCCAAGCAGTCGAATTTTATACCTATATCAATGACGAAAGGAGACTCGAGGGCCTATTTAGGCTTCATATCAGGTTATCAGAATATCATTCATCTGAAAAGTTGGAGAATTCTGCTGCAGGTGTTTGTGTGTGTGTGTGTGTGTGTTGGTCTTTTTTTTCTTCCATTCTTTTTCTCCTTTTTCTTCGTCTCCTTTTGTTTTTTACATCTCGTCGCTGACGGAATTTCTGCGAGGGTTATTTATCACTTCGACCGATAGTCGACGATCGGTATACTCGTTATAACCCAGTTCATCTAGCCTTGTATAGAATTCCGAAATAAACTCTGTCATCCCGAGAGTCAAGTGGAATCGGAATCCACATGCCTCGAGGGTCACGGGATTGACTTGCACGTAGAAAGTGGCTAAACACACCTTGGCGAATTTTACTTGTATTCGTTGTGCTACGACGACGGTATAGGAAACCGCGTGGTATCCTGATATTGCCGCTATAGGTGTAACATACCTATGCATACCTATGCAGTACCTATGTGATTGATTTCCATAATTATATCATCAATATAGAACCGTGAAATTCACACTCACCCTCTATTGAAAGCAGTTGACCGCAATTCCTCTCAAACGATCGTTCATCTTTCACAGTGCAGATATAAACGGGTAGGCATATATTCTCAAACAATGATCGATAAAAATCACATTCCGCGCGTATTCACTCCCCAACAATACCGAGGAAGGAATCTGTTTTGAACATGCCTCGTATAGGTATACGTATAATAATATGTATATAAGCACCGAGTCCAAGATCTAAAACTTGGAAACAACTATGTATACGCAGCACATATTATATACAGGAAATGTGGAAGCAACGGCTGAAGAACAGCAGATGCGTTTATTTATTGTCTCAAATTTGTACATAGAAATAAGTGTGCGATGCTGCTCCGAACCGGGGATGCTCTTCTGTCAATTATATACCGGGTCGAATCGTATCCGCACAACACCGCGCTCGGTTCGGGAAATATTTTCACCAACAACCAACCCCAACGATGGTTCAGTCCTCACTGAGGGCCGGATCGGACGCGAGGGAGCGCCCGACTCGACTCGAGCCGGTATATACTTGCGTAGGTATACATGTTATGCCTATACATAGGTATAGGTATAGCGAAGCTGGTATACGCATACCTTATCCTACGTGGATATACCACTCCGATCCTGCAGCCTATACTCGATGAAATTTCAAAGTCTCAAATCTTATTCTTATATATAGTTTTGCATTCCAGAGAAAATACGGGCTATATACATGTATATATATATATATATACACACATATAGGTGTGCGATTCTCCCGTCTTCGCGAGTCGTAACCACGGTTACGCGCGGGCAAAACAAAATCAGAAGGCCTAGGTCCGAATGGGCGTGTTGTAACCATAAGTTTGTGCAGGGTCGCCGGTCTAGCAAGGGCAACACACAGAGACGCGGCAAAGGCCTGTAACTATATGGTTGGCGAGACTATACGTACGGACGTCGGGAATCAAATTTGCAATGGGAAAAGGAGTTGAGTGCCAAGGGGAGGAGGATCAAGAACGTAGGGCGAGTGGGAAGTGAGAAGTGGGAAAATGGAAAATGAGAAGGAGCGAAATGGAATTGAGGGGAGTAGAAAACCCCGAGCTGACGGTAACGGAACGGATATTACGATCGGAACGTGGAGTTTCTTGAAACCCTAATAATCATGAATGGCACGGAGACTGATTTCTGCAATACGTCTAGGTACTGCGTAGAATATGAACTGTGATTTCCCGTTTCTCCGTGTATCATCTAGGGCGCGACAGATGCCTTGTATCGAAATCTGTTCCCTCCCTGTCGGTTTTGAATACCCCGTCAAATACAAATAATAAGATACGCAATTACGCACTCTAGTAATAGATCATTGGCGAAGAATTGAAGAAATATTCCAATACAGGTACACTGCGAGAAAGCGGTGTCAAAATTCACCGATTTTGTTGTCAACAGGAGTGATTGAAATCGTTGTGTAAATTGACAACACCCGATTTTTACACCCAAAACGGCATCTTCCGGCAACAGGGATCAGTATTGAATTAGAATAACACCAACGAGGTGCTATAGCAGACCGAATAGGTTATTTACGATCGTATCAGACCTGTGCTGTGATTGAGCACCGATACGTGTTGAAAGAACAGAAATTGGAATCGGGATATATATTTTATGGCTAAATCTATCAACATTTATGCCATTTCAATATAATTTTACTTATCAATCTCGATATTTTATTGAATTTTTATATGCTTGTATTCCTAACCACTTTGTTTCTTCCAAAAACTGCACTATTTGAAGTTTGACTAACCTGACGTAGAGCGTTCGAACTGGCACGTGTTTCATTTGCAACTCAATTCTGGCACTGGTGCGTTACCAGTGGTACCCATAACGCAAACAGGGCAGCTGTGAGGAAGAATTTTTGTTTTCAAATTCAATTCAATGAAAAGGAACAAGTAAAATTAGAAATAAAATGTAACCGTTCCTCAGCTCAACCTAAAATGCTCATCTTTCGAAGAAATTTATTTTCTACTCACACTAGCTATTTCAGGTGTGGCCCGCTGGAAACTCGAATTTTTTTTTTCACTTTCGCGGTATTGCAACGTGTGATTTGAAAGTTGACAAATTTCTTACCTATTAAGTATTAGGTGTCCGATGAAAATTATGAAGATTATCTGCGTTACTATCGTATCTTCCATAGTGTTCGATCTTCGACCAATTTTATCAAAGATTTCAATAAATACGACATTTCGACTGACTATTTCATTATGGAATTCTATCACTGGGAAATTTTCATAATTTTCCTCGAAAACCTACTACTATGGCCGAATGTGCCAAGTTTCGAATTATTCGGTGCAATACCGCGAGGGGAGAAAAAATATAAACCACGATGTGTGCAAAACTGGTACGTTAGTTCAGCGGTGAAAAGTCGACAGGTTTTCGGAGGTACTTAGAATTGAGCTAGGCGACTGGCAACTTCGAGTACTTCGTTTTTGACGCATTTGAAGACATCTCAGCCCCATGGGAGCGATAATTCATGAATCGGACCATATCGAGGACCACCCTAATATGTAAATAGGTATATACAACGTATTCCGTAAATATATCAGAAAATCGATACGAAAACTAGCGATGCCGTGAACTAGATCCATTCTATCTATGTTGATGAAATATTATATCATATGTTTTATATACAATACTTGCCCACTGCAGTTGCGGGCATCGAAGAGGATGCGAGATCTTAAAAGTCCTTCAGTCCATATCGTACTAACAATAAACCGAATGTGACGATCAATTCCCAAATCCATATAATCATTGTCGGTTTAATTGGTTTCACTCAAAACTACATGCCTATATATATATATATATATATATATAGATATATGCATATGTACTAATATACTATGTTTGAAATCCAGGTTCAATTGAATCCAGAAGTTGTTAACGAAAAGAGTTCTCCTGCAGATTTATGAGAACCTGACCTATATATACCCCGAATATCGTATAGGTATCGGCACCTATGTAAGTATACCGCAGGTGTATATCGTATATCTGATGAGAATGTCCGTGTGCCGTATTATTGGGAGTCACACGATATACGGATACGTATTAAAGGCACAGGTAGTCGTTAGACTTGTATGAAAGACACCGCGGCGCGAACTTGTCCATGCAACTCTCTATCCCCGACTGAACTCCTTCGCCAGGGGCTGCGGGTCGCGTGCGCAATACTAATGTATTTGTGTAACTGTGTAGAGGCATCGGTATATATCGATACATACAGGGTGTTCGTTCGAAAACTTCCCATCGAATTCATTCTCGAGAACCAGAAAAAAAATTCAAACGTGGTTTGCGGTAGATTGAAAATTATCAAGGGGGGACCATACCGCGGTATTCGATGATACGAGGCGCTCGTCCCCCTCGCCTGCAGCTACCGCAATGTTGAAATTTTGAATAGCACCCTACTCCTTGTGACGCATCGAATTGAAGCTCTTGAAGAATGCAATCTTTTGGTGTAAAGTAAATCAGAAGGGTCGATTCGTTTTCGAGTAATCACACAACAAGTATTTCCATAATGTGAAGACAAAAACATGATCTGGTCATACAAAAAATCTGATTCAATGTCAGTCTCGTTTATTCATCAAATCAAAGGCCGGTACAGCTGTAATTAATATCGGCCATCATATATTCCATGAATGTGGGGATTCGAAAGGAAACGTAAGTCGTAACTCTGACATACGTAATACACGTACACGAGCACCTACATGTATAGGATCGCTTACATTTCGTACAGCTATGTTGGACTATGTTTCACCTGCAGTGACCCCATCAATGCCATGAACTGTCACGTGAACTTTGACGAAGCCGCCCTCGCTATACGGCTACAATGTGAAGATACTGTCTATGTATATATTGGGATACTGTACGGAAGAAAGCGGGCACAAAGACCTGTTGTATATCGATTTTCGACGCCGAATGACACGAATAATTCAATAGCTAGAAGAAGTTGGTAAAGGGTGGGTGCATTGCTACCTGTCGGCGAGGGACTATAACATGTATGTATGTATATTGTATATTGTATACGTACATGTAATAATATATACATACATATTATATATCTCGGCGAGTGATATTCTGGACACGCTTTCTCGGGGCTTCCGTGTTCACTTAAATATTGAGCCTATTGGTTCTTAGTTAGTCTAGGCATATTTGTTAGTATTAAGATTAGCCATAGACCCTTGGTCTAATAGGTGGCGTAGAGGGGAGTGCGAGATGAAGGCTCTGGAGACCAGAGCCTTCGTCGAACGTAGCCACAACCTAGAAGATGCTGACTTTCAAGAGCAGTTGCATTTGAACCAAGCCAGTGGTTGGTACAGAGAAAGAGATATCCAGATCTATATCGAGAACTTCTGGGGGCAGGGTGGATTTGCTTTCGCGTCACCTTGTACGCCTCAGCTTAGTGTTATTGTTACTGAATTACTTGTGAAGACATTGTTAGCAGTGTAAGCTGTAATATGTGAGATAGTGTAATAACAGTTAGTGATTAGATAATTAGTATAGGCAGAGCTTCCTGCGAGAGAAACTATGGACGCCCCTGAGCCGCAATCCGCTCTTTTTCCGCCATATACGTATTACACTGACATTCAAAATTGTTGGATGAAAGATCACGCGTTGGAATCGTTATTCCGAAAAACATGTATCGACATTGCGAAGCGGCGCATTTTTCATTACATATTCCTTGGAATATCGAACAGTCAGTGATCGAATAAATTCCTTCTGTCTTTCTCTTTTGTACAGGTTAGGAACGATGAAAATCGAACGCTTTCATAGGTGTAGAGTGGTGAAAATTGCGCACGGGCTAAACGAATGGTATTTTCATCTTGCGATCGAATGGTGTAGGTATTCGTGCCGCGAATGTCGATCCGCCTGGCCGTATGCAACCCGCATGTTTTTCACGCGAGCTCCCGCTCGAGATTGCATATAACAAGGCGGACAATATGAAACATACTCTCAAGCACCGAACGGTGGTGCCATCCATCGATTATTAATTTTTGGCATTTTAAAGATTTGATATTTGACTTGAAAATAAGGAATACGTCAAGAATCGTAGCCTCAAATCCTGGTGGGAATATTTCTTTGCAAAATTCTGGACATTTCTCTGCGGGACGTTGCATAATTCTTCCACGAATTTCCGACTTAATTAAGAAGCAAGGTTCAATCGTGCGATATGATTCCTCAACCAAGGTACAGTAGAACCTCGATTATCCGAACCCTCCATTATCCGAACCACGATCGCTCAATCCGAACCCTCTATTATCCGAACCTGAACTTGCTGCTTCTTTTTTTTTTTTCTCGATGTGCGCGCGTTCTTCGTGTTCAATTACATAATTATGTAGTATGTATATATTTGAACTATTTCATTGTTTTTGTAGTAGTAAAATCCGTTTTATTTCCCTTACGGGTTCTTGGTTTTTTCCCGAGGTTTGCTCCTCTTTACGTCAATTCTTACATTTTATTCCGACATACATTCCAATCACTCTTATCTACTAACATTTTCCTCATTTCCTATATTCCCTATGCCTATCCTAACTCTGTTTCCATCCCTTTCCGTTCCTAGCTCCTTTTCTACTCCTCTCCTTCTATCCCCTCTTTTTCCTCCTCGCCCCTTATTCTTCTTATTTCCTTCATTTTTCTTATTCCCCCTCCACTTCCCTCCAGAATCTCAATCACCTCTTCCCTCCCTTCTCCCTTCCCTCCCCGTGTGCCTTCTCTACACTCATTCACATTTGATCGATTATTCTACTCAAATATAATACGGTGAAGCTGAAAAATATTGCAGTAGTGAGATACAATAGATGTAACGTTGCGTACTCCTAGATCATTATATCAATGTTTTAAGGAATTCCTTATCTAACAATATACAATAAACCAACTGCAATGATTCGTCTTACTTAATTACGGGTAGTGGAAAAATGACCTTTGAGACAAACAATTTATACGATAATATACCAAAGTAGTAGTAATTTATTTTCATTCGGTCAATGTACAATTTCTTTTTCATTTCATCGAGAATAACCATATATATTATCGAAGTATAGAAATGGAATCATTGACATGCACAATAGGTTCTTAAATTGTAGAAACGCGTCTTGTAGATTTACGAAAAACGTCAATGATTCCTCTGTTATATAAAGTTGATTTTTTCAAAGAAACTTTATTCGTTCGTTCAATAATTGAGATATTAATCTTGAACTTGAGGATGAGCTGACAAGTAGTCAAACTATAACCCATTCAAGTGTAACGCAGGAATCTATTCATTAATCAACAACGCTCGAGGATGAGTTTAATAATAATAAATAATTATAATTAAATATAATTATTATAATTAATGATATAATGTCACATTTATATAACTAGGCGAAAGGTTTTTGCACCAGAGGTGCTTTTTATGGGTTTGGTAAGATTTGGTAAAGTTTATTGGAATTTGGTAACATGTGGTAAGATTTGGTAACATTTATTGGAATTTGGTAAGATTTGGTAAGATTTGGTAAGATTTGGTAAGATTTGGTAAGATTTGGTAAGATTTGGTTACATTTGGTAAGATTTGGTAAGATTTGGTAAGATTTGGTAAGATTTATTCGAATTTGGTAAGATTTGGTAAGATTTATCGGAATTTGGTAAGATTTGGTAACATTTGGTAAGATGACTTATTGGAATTTGGTAAGATTTGGTAAGATTTGGTAAGATTTGGTAACATTTAGTAAGATGACTTATTGGAATTTGGTAAGATTTGGTAAGATTTGGTAAGATTTGGTAAGATTTATTGGAATTTGGTAAGATTTGGTAAGATTTGGTAAGATTTATCGGAATTTGGTAAGATTTGGTAACATTTGGTAAAATGATTTATTGGAATTTGGTAAGATTTGGTAAGATTTGGTAAGATTTGGTAAGATTTATTGGAATTTGGTAAGATTTGGTAATATTTGGTAAGATTTGGTAAAATGATTTATTGGAATTTGGTAAGATTTGGTAAGATTTGGTAAGATTTGGTAAGATTTATTGGAATTTGGTAACATTTGGTAAGATTTGGTAGGATTTGGGAGATTTTTTCTTAATAATGAATTATAGGTGTAGAGAAACGTATGCATGAATGAATCAATACACATAGCCTAATTCTAACCGAAGTTGATCTTGACTTGGATGAATTATAACCGCAGTTGACTTGACCTAGAGGAATTATAACCGAACCGAAGATCCCGACCGACCTCAAGGTCAACGGGATCGCGCGCCGACCCGAAACACGCGAGAAAATATAGGAAACGGGGTAGTTGGAAAAAAACGGGACATTGAGCAAATTATAACCGAAGTGGACCTTGACCTAGATGAATCATAACCGCAGTTGACCTTGACCTTGACTTGGATGAATTCTAACCGCAGTTGACCTTGACCTAGATGAATCATAACCGAACCGAAGTTCCCGACCGACCTCAAGGTCAACGGGATTGCGCGCCGACCCGAAAAACGCGAAAAAATATAGGAAACGGGGTAGTTGGAAAAAAACGGGACATTGAGCAAATTATAACCGAAGTGGACCTTGACCTAGATGAATCATAACCGCAGTTGACCTTGACCTTGACTTGGATGAATTCTAACCGCAGTTGACCTTGACCTAGATGAATCATAACCGAACCGAAGTTCCCGACCGACCTCAAGGTCAACGGGATTGCGCGCCGACCCGAAAAACGCGAAAAAATATAGGAAACGGGGTAGTTCGGAAAAAAACGGGACCTTCAAAAAAGGCGTTTTTAGGGTGGCATCGGGACTTGTAAAAAAAAAAAAAAAAAAAAATCGCAAAGAAAGGGAGGAGCAAGGCGGAAAAAAGCAAGAAAAGAGGGTTAAAAAAAAAAACCTTCAACCAGAGCAAATTATAACCGAAGCGAAGCGTAATTGAAGCAAATTATAACCGAAGTGAAGTATAATCAAAGTAAAAACTGTAACCGAAGTGGAGTATAACCGAAGCAAAAGTTATGACCGAAGTGGAGTACAACCGAAGCAAATCCTAACCGAAATGAAGAATAACCGAAGCAAAAACTGTAACCGAAGTGAAGTATAACCTAAGAAATTCTTAACCGAAATAAAGTATAACCTAAGCAAATTTTGACCGAAATAAAGGATAACCGAAGCGGACAACAGATGAAACGAAAAAATCCTAACCAAAGGCGCAGTATAACCGAAGCGAAGTACAACGGAACTTCATGCTAACCGAAGTACGAGAAAAAACAAATATGACCTAACTTAATCTAATTGAAGTCAAAAAAAAGAAATTAACCGAACTTCATGCTAACCGAAGCACGAAAAAACAAATATGACCTAACTTAATCTAACTGAAGTAAAAAAGAAGAAATTAACCGAACTTCAAGCTAACCGAAGCACGAAAAATCAAAAACTGTGACCTAACCTAACTGAAGCATAAAAAAAAAAAAAAAATTAACCGAACTTCACGCTGACCGAAGCAAAGTATAACCGAAGCAAATTATAACCGAAGTGCAGTACAACCGAAGGGAATTATAACCGAAGTACACTTTGACCGAAATTAACTGAAGTCTGACCTAACCGAAGCTAATTCTGACCTAACTCAGCACTAACCTAACTGAAGTCAATACATACACTAACTGAGGTTAGGTTAGGTTAGGTTAGGTTAGGTTAGGTTAGGTTAGGTTAGGTTAGGTTAGGTTAGGTTAGGTTAGGTTAGGTTAGGTTAGGTTAGGTTAGGTTAGGTTAGGTTAGGTTAGGTTAGGTTCGGTTAGGTTAGGTTAGGTTAGGTTCGGTTAGGTTAGGTTAGGTTAGGTTCGGTTAGGTTAGGTTAGGTTAGGTTAGGTTAGGTTAGGTTCGGTTAGGTTAGGTTAGGTTAGGTTAGGTTAGGTTCGGTTAGGTTAGGTTAGGTTAGGTTAGGTTAGGTTAGGTTAGGTTCGGTTAGGTTAGGTTAGGTTCGGTTAGGTTAGGTTAGGTTAGGTTAGGTTCGGTTCGGTTAGGTTAGGTTAGGTTAGGTTAGGTTAGGTTAGGTTCGGTTAGGTTAGGTTAGGTTAGGTTCGGTTAGGTTAGGTTCGGTTCGGTTAGGTTAGGTTAGGTTCGGTTAGGTTAGGTTAGGTTAGGTTAGGTTAGGTTAGGTTAGGTTAGGTTCGGTTAGGTTAGGTTAGGTTAGGTTAGGTTCGGTTAGGTTAGGTTAGGTTAGGTTCGGTTAGGTTAGGTTAGGTTAGGTTAGGTTAGGTTAGGTTCGGTTAGGTTAGGTTAGGTTAGGTTCGGTTAGGTTAGGTTAGGTTAGGTTAGGTTAGGTTAGGTTAGGTTAGGTTAGGTTAGGTTCGGTTAGGTTAGGTTAGGTTAGGTTCGGTTAGGTTAGGTTAGGTTAGGTTCGGTTAGGTTAGGTTAGGTTAGGTTCGGTTAGGTTAGGTTAGGTTAGGTTAGGTTAGGTTAGGTTAGGTTAGGTTAGGTTCGGTTAGGTTAGGTTAGGTTAGGTTCGGTTAGGTTAGGTTAGGTTAGGTTAGGTTAGGTTAGGTTAGGTTAGGTTAGGTTAGGTTAGGTTAGGTTAGGTTAGGTTAGGTTCGGTTAGGTTAGGTTAGGTTAGGTTCGGTTAGGTTAGGTTAGGTTAGGTTAGGTTAGGTTAGGTTAGGTTCGGTTAGGTTAGGTTAGGTTCGGTTAGGTTAGGTTAGGTTAGGTTAGGTTAGGTTAGGTTAGGTTAGGTTCGGTTAGGTTAGGTTAGGTTAGGTTCGGTTAGGTTAGGTTAGGTTAGGTTAGGTTAGGTTAGGTTAGGTTAGGTTAGGTTAGGTTAGGTTAGGTTAGGTTAGGTTAGGTTAGGTTAGGTTAGGTTAGGTTAGGTTAGGTTAGGTTAGGTTAGGTTAGGTTAGGTTAGGTTAGGTT